>CM019716.1:53094849-53354849 GCA_009760885.1 Achatina immaculata
TGAAGCTAAAAACGAAACCACTGGTTCTAGAGAAAATCGCAGATGTGCACGAAAGTCTGATCTTATCGTGAGACGTTTTGTGAAAGTCAACAAAAAAACAAAAAACAAAAAAAACCTGAAAAAAGCACCGTAACAAATGAAGAAATAACAGATAAAATAGAAAATATGATGGAATAAATGCAATTTCTTGCATTACAGTACATCAACTGCTGCTGTCATGATGTTTGATGGACTGGCTGTCACTATATTACCTGGCGCTAAGTCCTTTAAATCCCAGGCCCGAATGAAATTAGACATTTTTAATTAATGCATTTTGAACTCGCTTTTCCGAGCAAATTGAAGCTGTCAGGTCTGGCTAATTTAATCATGATAACACTAAAGTCGGGGCGCTCTTAGAGACAGCTCGCATCTTGTTTTGAGAGACTGCAGATACCGCTGTTTTGCAACGCTATTTGAAGAAACATCGTTGAGTTTTTGACGAAAGATTTAACTCGGTCTAGGAAGTTAACGCGCGATTCTGGAGTGGAATTGTCGTGCAATTTTTAACATCTTCATCCCCTTTGACGAACTCGGAACATTTACCGTTTCTGTCTCTAATTGGTTTTTTTCTTTCCAGAAGTTCCAACAAACCACCAGCTTGTGCAGTCGTTAGCGCCACGTGCGCACTAATAGAACGAAGCCCCTCGATCTGTTATTCTTGTATAAATATTCTGGTGCAGATGGCAGAGATAAAGGTTGGAGGGAAAAAAATGGCGGTGAATGGTTATATCTTTTAAGATCGGGCATGTATGTCTATCTACATTTTTATTCTCCAGGAAACCTATTTATCGACATGCGCAATCTACATCCTTCTTCCTTTGCTTGTAATTTCTATCCATCAGCTTCTTCATTTGTAATTTCTATCCATCAGCTTCTTCATTTGTTTGTAATTTCTATCCATCAGCTTCTTCATTCGTTTGTAATTTCTATCCATCAGCTTCTTCTTTTATTTGTAATTTCTATCCATCAGCTTCTTCATTTGTTTGTAATTTCTATCCATCAGCTTCTTCTTTTATTTGTAATTTCTATCCATCAGCTTCTTCTTTTATTTGTAATTTCTATCCACCAGCTTCTTCATTTGTTTGTAATTTCTGTCCATCAGCTTCTTCTTTTATTTGTAATTTCTATCCATCAGCTTCTTCTTTTATTTGTAATTTCTATCCATCAGCTTCTTCTTTTATTTGTAATTTCTATCCATCAGCTTCTTCTTTTATTTGTAATTTCTATCCATCAGCTTCTTCCTTTGTTTGTAATTTCTATCCATCAGCTTCTTCCTTTGTTTGTAATTTCTATCCATCAGCTTCTTCCTTTGTTTGTAATTTCTATCCATCAGCTTCTTCCTTTGTTTGTAATTTCTATCCATCAGCTTCTTCATTTGTTTGTAATTTCTATCCATCAGCTTCTTCCTTTGTTTGTAATTTCTATCCATCAGCTTCTTCTTTTATTTGTAATTTCTATACATCAGCTTCTTCTTTTATTTGTAATTTCTATCCATCAGCTTCTTCCTTTGTTTGTAATTTCTATCCATCAGCTTCTTCTTTTATTTGTAATTTCTATACATCAGCTTCTTCTTTTATTTGTAATTTCTATACATCAGCTTCTTCCTTTGTTTGTGATTTCTATCCATCAGCTTCTTCCTTTGTTTCTAATTTCTATCCATCAGCTTCTTCTTTTATTTGTAATTTCTATACATCAGCTTCTTCTTTTATTTGTAATTTCTATACATCAGCTTCTTCTTTTATTTGTAATTTCTATACATCAGCTTCTTCTTTTATTTGTAATTTCTATACATCAGCTTCTTCTTTTATTTGTAATTTCTATACATCAGCTTCTTCTTTTATTTGTAATTTCTATACATCAGCTTCTTCCTTTGTTTCTAATTTCTATCCATCAGCTTCTTCCTTGACCTTCGAAAGTACCTTCTTTCTCTCCCTCCCTCAGCGACTCCCCCCACTCTCCCCCACCCCCAAACCTCACCTAACTTTCTCCCTCTCTTCCCTTCATTCCCTCTCAAACTTGTCTTTCAATGTGATCGTCTGTAGTACTGTGATGTTTTGTGATGTCGCCCTGTTCAACTGCCTCCCTTTTCTCTTAAATGATGACCCGAGTTAAAACAGGTTTGTAAAGTGTTAGACTGGAGATCAAGGGGAGGCAAGTACTTCCTGACTACTCTGATTTTTGTTCTCTGTTGACTTCTGTGTCGTCCACCTTTTTGGTGAAAGAACGCCTCATGCGTTATACTGCCCCACTGTCGCTGCCCCACTTGCCTATCACTGACCCATAGCTGATATGCTAGGGTCAGGATTGGCGACCCATACCTTATATGCTAGAATCAGGGTTGGGGACCTATAGCTTATATGCTAGAGTCAGGGTTGGATACCCACAGCTTATATGCTAGGGTCAGGGTTGGGTACCCACAGCTTATATGCTAGTGTCAGGGTTGACGACCCATAGCTTATATGCTAGTCAGGGTTGGCGACCCATGGCTGTATGCTAGCGTCAGGGTTGATGACCCATAGATGATATGCTAGTGTCAGGATTGGCGACCCATAGCTGATATACTAGCGTCAGGTTGGCAAACCACAACTGATCAAGACCCTATCCCACCTCTCTGTTGGTACATCTAGTAGCAGACATAGTCTTGCTAACAGGACGAGGATCGTCATAGTCTTCAAGGTGGTGGAGTCTGGTAAAGAAGTATAGCACCCCCCCCCCCCCGTGTTTTAGCTGCACTGTGAAAAAATATTAGACATAACCTGCTCCCACGTCGATACGATGCTGTATCTCAACATCTTCACAGCATCGGCTGCAAAGAACAACAGCTCGCAGTTCCATGGAGACAGAAGACAAGACAAGACAAGACAAGACAAGGTAAAAGATTACCGTCGCCTTAATCTTCTGATGAAAGTTGATCGACTTTTTTTTCCTTATTGTTTTAATTACATTCTTTGTTGTTGTTTTTGTTGTTGTTGTTGTTGTTGTTTTTGGTGGTGGTGGTGGTGGTGGTGGTGATGGTGTTTGTTAAATATAACACTAACTTAAGAACATTTTATAAGAAGTCACTAATCAGTAATCTCCAGTGGTCTTTACATTCACCGCTCCAGTTCACCGCTCCAGTTCACCGCTCCAGTTAGCACTGAAGCGTGGAAGCACTTCACGGAGCCGGCTCTTAAGACAATCATCCTCATAACTCAAAATAGACACAACAAGAACAACAAAAGCAGCAAGAGCAAAAGCAAAAACAACATCATCAAAAACAACAACAACACTAAAGCTGAGGCAAGTAAATATATGAATCTTACTTTGGATGTCAGCGCCATCTAACTCGATAAAGATATTTCAAGGAGTGGATAGTTTTAAAAGATTCTTGTCCTTAAAAAAACATGTCGTTTCAAACATTAGTTCGGCGTAGCTGCTTCTAACACTAAGCTAATGCGGAAGATATCGGGGAAAGAGCTTAACGAACTTACAGCAGGCCTGCAGAGGAAAGGAGCTGCTCACCTTTACTGGTTTTCTTGCTACATAAAATAAAATTGTTGGGTTTATAACGTGCTGAATGCGATCTTGCAGTATTCTAAGCTTAGATACAGCCTAGATACCTTATCTGTTAAATATCTGAACATTAGGAAGCGAGGTCGGCCTGGCCATGTAGCTTTGAGTAGTACAATCTTCTCTGAGAAGTTGAGGTGAGAATCGCGATAAAGGACAGGGGCAGTTTGTTCTTTCGGGGAGGGTGGCAAAACTGAAATACTGCCCGCACTCCGTGGCGACTGCTCCAGGTAAGCAGCCAATAATCCTTCAAAGTCAAAATATCTCCCAGCAGACAACGGAAAACTGAAATGTTGCGCTGCAAGGGGAAGAATTTAAAAGAACGTATAACGAAGTCATCACAGTACACAAGACTCATCCTACAAGATTTTAGAAGTTCGCGCACAGCATCATCAGCTAACATGAAACATACAAGTATGAAGCATAAAACAATCTCCAAGCTCAAAATCTTGTAGCAACCCCTCGACGTCTATTTTACTCTTGTTTTATAGCGAGAACTTTTAACTTTTTTCTGTTTGTTTGTTTTGCAAGAACCCACTGTTAACATATTTATTTATTAACACTCCCAGTCCTGTACGGAAGGCCAGGCATGATACTGACCATATCACCCTCTAGTGTGCTGACAGGTCAAGGAAAATATGGGCACTAACACCATATCCCTATGTGCCTCTAAGACATGACAGGATTACCTTTACCTTTTTTACCTGTAGGGAAAATTAAATATGAAAAAAAATATGTGAAAACGCATTTCCGGTGCAGAGATTAAACCAAGCGAAAACAACTATCAGGTGTAGTCGAAACGCATGGGAATGAGGAAGAATAACAGAAGCAACAAATGTTGACGTTCGAAGTGTGTTTTCTTGGCTTTTCGTAGACAGAATGTTATCAAATGCCAAACGCAGACCGTCATTGTTTTACACGCAGGAAACTTGAATTTCATTCATTCTTTCAGATCTTTATTCCTCTCGCTGGTACATTGTCTTCCTGTGGGTTACCTAACACCGTCGGCTTCCATGCCACTTCCTGATGTAGCAGACAGCCATCATCGACTTTCTTTGTGATGTGGAAGCCACTTGAAAGCGTCGCGCCTCTAATTACGCTGTATCTTTTTTCTGAGCCACATCAAAACCCACGCTCTTATCGTCCACTTGAAGTTCATACAAACTTCTAAGATAGATGAGTTTTCTTTTCCTCTTTAAGGAACTTCAGAGAATAGATTTCTCTTCCTTCTTCCCATTTTTCACTCTCAGTGTTATATTAGTTACCTCTCATGCAGCTAATGGTGTTATGTTCCTGAATGTAATAGTGTTATTTTACACTCATAGATATGTTTTTTTAATGATATTTGTAAATCGAATAAGAACGAAAGATAAGTGAAGAAGCAGACGATTCTGCATGCCCACTTCTATGTGATTCAATCTATCTATCTATCTATCTATCTATCTATCTATCTATCTATCTATCTATCTATCTATCTATCTATCTATCTATCTATCTATCTATCTATCTATCTATCCACCTGCCTGCCTGCTCCCCCTCCCCTGCCTGCCTGCTCCCCCTCCCCTGCCTGCCTGCTCCCCCTCCCCTACCTGCCTGCTTGCTCCCCCTCCCCTGCCTGCCTGCCTGCTCCCCCTCCCCTGCCTGCCTGCTCCCCCTCCCCTGCCTGCCTGCCTGCTCCCTCTCCCCTGCCTGCCTGCTCCCCCTCCCCCTCTCACTCCCCATCTCCCTTATTTTCTCTGTCTGTGTGTGTTCTGTGTGTTTGTGTTAGATTTGACACTCTCTTCGATATAAACAAATTTGGAAAGTATAGATAAAACAATTTTACTTGCTCTTGTATAAAGCAAGAACAAAACTGCTCTAGATCGTTGAGCGGCCGTCGGTACAGCTTCCACAACTGGGCCCAGCATAAGATGAATTTAGCAACGACCGCTCTAGTTATCTCTTTGGAACTACTAGCTTCCTGCTCCTTGTAGTCGACGTCGTTTATGATATTTAAGCGCAAAAGATTGTACCAGACCAGGATTATACTAAAGCGTCTTTTATCTTGAAGACTCTGAAAAGGATGCATCTTCTTCTTCATTGACTGAGACATGATTAAGGCCAACCTGTCTCACAAGTGCAGCAGTTTCTGTCGAGTTTCAAGCGAAGTGATGCGGCTTGAAAATATACGAAAGCGCCTCTGGTACGAGGAACACGGCGAGTACTACCTTGTCAAACGAGCGTCCGAGGAGTACGTCAGGACAGAAGCCAGAGAGCTGAGGTAGGGTCTTGGCCAGATCTGGTTTCGTTATAAATACTTCTGTGGTAACAATTTTCGAGAATATTGTTCTATGACATGATGTGATGAGCCTTTTCGAAGGTGCGTGATAAAACAGGTTTTTATGTGACATTATGAGACCTTCATGAGAATTTGCCTAAGACAATGATATTCCGTCATAGACCATGTCTAAGACTATGAGACAATGTCTGAGACCATGAGACTATGTATGAGATTATGCCTGAGACTATGAGACTATGTCTGAGACCATGAAACTATGAGATACACTATGTCTAAGACTACGAGACTATAGACTGTCTAACACTATGAGACAGACTGTGTCTAAAATTATGTGACTATGTCTAACATTGTGAGTCTGTGGCTGAGACTTCTGACACTGAGACTGTCTGAGACTATGAAACTGTGTCTAAAACTGAGACCATGTCTCAGACTATGAGACAACGTCTGAGACTGTCTGATACACTGGATTATGTCTCAGACTCTAAGACTATGATATAGAGATCATGCCTGAGACTATGGAACTTTGCCTATGTCTGATACAATGAGACAATATCTAAGACTATATGAGACTATGTATGAGAGACTATGAGACTACTTCTATGTCTGAGACTATGAGACTACTTCTATGTCTGAGACTATGTGACTACTTCTATGTCTGAGACTATGAGAATATGCCTGAGACTTCTATGTCTGAGACTTCTATGTCTGAAACTATGAGACTATGTCTGAGACTATGAGACTATGCCTGAGACTTCTATGTCTGAGACTTCTATGTCTGAAACTATGAGACTATGTCTGAGACTATAAGACTATGCCTGAGACTTCTATGTCTGAGACTTCTATGTCTGAAACTATGAGACTATGTCTGAGACTATGAGACTATGCCTGAGACTTCTATGTCTGAGACTTCTATGTCTGAAACTATGAGACTATGTCTGAGACTATGAGACTATGCCTGAGACTTCTATGTCTGAGACTTCTATGTCTGAAACTATGAGACTATGTCTGAGACTTCTATGTCTGAGACTTCTATGTCTGAAACTATGAGACTATGTATGAGACTTCTATGTCTGAGACTTCTATGTCTGAAACTATGAGACTTATGTTTGAGACTAGGAGACTATATCTGAGACTTATGTGTCTGAGACTATGAGAATATGTCTAAGACTTCTATGCCTGAAACTATGAGACTTATGTTTGAGACTAGGAGACTATATCTGAGACTTATGTGTCTGAGACTATGAGAATATGTCTGAGATTAAATGAGACTTTTTCTGAAACTATGAGAAACGTACATGATTCTGGCTTCAAAATCTGGCATTGTACCTGCTCTGTTTAATATTGGAAGATTTGGAATGTTAAAAGCTAGGAGGGGTGGGGTGGTGGGGGTTGTGTCGGGGGGGGGGGGGGGGGGGGAAGAAGGGAGCTAGCCAAGCTTGCTCGAACACCAGTTTCTAATTCTTGAAAGCTGAGGTTAGAATCACAAGTTTAAATTTACAACAACAACAACAACAACAACAACAAATGGCGTTTAAGCCAAAGTCTGACAAAACATTACAAACGTCAGAAGAATGCCCCACGTTGTTAATTCTGTTTGTTATCATCACTCTAGTTCTGTTAGGATTCCACAGACACTTGAATTGCTGGAGGCGCGTTTTTTTGCCATAGTATTACTTTCTAATGCACACCTTCCCTTACTGGTATAGTGCTATATCATTCTGAGGTAGATCTGATGTTTGTAAGAGGGCGGGTCAGAAAGTAAACTTAACTTTGCTCAAAAAGGGGGTGGGGGGATCTTAAGTCCAGTTGTAGACAGTTGTAGTACAGATATATTATGCTGTCCCTGTCCACATGTTCTTGCTCGGAGGAGCGTCGGCCGTTTTGGGAATATGAACCTCCAGCTGACAAGTTCTAAGATGGCCGCTCCTGTGAAAAAAGGCGCAGTTAGTCTTTTCTTGGGTGTCTTAGCCTTTTCTTAGGGTTCTTAGACCTTTCTTTGGGTGTCTTAGTCTTTTCTTTGGGTGTCTTAGTCTTTTCTTTGGGTGTCTTAGTCTTTTCTTGTGTGTCTTAGTCTTTTCTTGGGTGTCTTAGTCTTTTCTTGGTGTCTGACCTTTTGAAACCGAAGGAGATGATTTTCTGAGACGTATAGTCACCGGAGACGAACGCTATACGTTACTGGCAGGCAGAGACAAAGCGAGCCAGCAAGGAGAACTAACCTTATTCCTTGCCGAAGTCAACGAAAGTTGAAAATCTGTCTCTTCTGGGGTTATAAAGAAACACTATACGCCAAGAGGAACTCCTATCAACAACGAAGTACACTTGAGAACCAGTTAAAACCGGCATTCATGGTTTGATCATTTCTGATGTATTATTGCAGCACGATAACGTGCTACGGCCTCACATAACACGTGCAACTGCTTAACAAATTATGAATCGGCGCATTAGAGTGTCTTCCACATCCTGAACGTTTATCCGACCTCTCACCAGGTGATTATCATGTGTTTGGATCCCTCAAGGAAGCGCTTGCTGGGAAGAAGTTCGATGCGGACGAAGAAAGTAAAGAGGCCATGCACAATTGGCTACAGGGTCCGTCAGAAGTTTTTTTTTTTCCCTCAAGAAATCAAGATATCGGTGAAGTGGTGGTAGACTTGTACTCAACGTGGTGGTAGACTATTATACTGAACGTGATGGTAGACTTGTACTGAACGTGGTAGTAGACTTGTACTGAACGTGATGGTAGACTTGTACTCAACGTGGTGGTAGACTATTATACTGAACGTGATGGTAGACTTGTACTTAACGTGATGGTAGACTATTATACTGAACGTGATGGTAGACTTGTACTCAACGTGGTGGTAGACTTGTACTGAACGTGATGGTAGACTTGTACTGAACGTGGTAGTAGACTTGTACTGAACGTGATGGTAGACTTGTACTAAACGTGGTGGTAGACTTGTACTGAACGTGGTGGTAGACTTGTACTGAACGTGGTGGTAGACTTGTACTCAACGTTGTCGTAGACTTGTACTCAACGTGATGGTAGACTTGTACTAAACTTGGTAGTAGACTTGTACTCAACGTGATGGTAGACTTGTACTCAACGTGGTCATAGACTTGTACTCAACGTAGTGGTAGACTTGTACTGAACGTGGTAGTAGACTTGTACTCAACGTGGTGGTAGACCTGTACTGAACGTGGTAGTAGGCTTGTACTCAACGTGGTGGTAGACTTGTGCTGAACGTGGTGGTAGACTTGTACTGAACGAGGTGGTAGACTTGTACTCAACGTGGTGGTAGACTTGTACTCAACGTAGTGGTAGACTTGTACTAAACGTGGTCGTAGACTTGTACTGAACGTGATGGTAGACTTGTACTGAACGTGGTGGTAGACTTGTACTGAACGTGGTAGTAGACTTGTACTCAACGTGGTGGTAGACCTGTACTGAACGTGGTAGTAGGCTTGTACTGAACGTGGTGGTAGACTTGTACTGAACGTGGTGGTAGACTTGTACTGAACGTGGTCGTAGACTTGCACTGAACGTGATGGTAGACTTGTACTAAACTTGGTGGTAGACTTGTACTGAACGTGATGGTAGACTTATACTAAACTTGGTGGTAGACTTGTACTGAACGTGGTGGTAGACTTGCACTGTACGTGGTGGTAGACTTGTACTGAACGTGGTCGTAGACTTATACTGAAAGTGATGGTAGACTTGTACTCAACGTGGTGGTAGACTTGTACTCAACGTGGTAGTAGACTTGTACTCAACGTGGTGGTAGACTTGTACTCAACGTAGTGGTAGACTTGTGCTGAACGTGGTGGTAGACTTGTACTGAACATGGTAGTAGACTTGTACTCAACGTAGTGGTAGACTTGTACTCAACGTAGTGGTAGACTTGTGCTGAACGTGGTGGTAGACTTGTACTGAACGAGGTGGGAGACTTGTACTCAACGTGGTAATAGACTTGTCCTGAATGTATAGGTAGACCTGCATTGAACGTGGTGGTAGACTTCTACTGAATGTGTTAGTAGACTTGTACTGAACCCTGTAGTAGACTTGTACTGAATGTGTTGGTAGACTTGTACTGAACGTTGTAGCAGACTTGTACTGAACGTGGTGATAGACTTGTACAAAATGTGTTGGTAGACCTCCATTGAACGTGATGGTAGACCTGTACTGAACGTGGTGGTAGACTTGTACTGAACGTGGTAGTAGACTTGTACTGAAGGAGGTGGTAGACTTGTACTGAAGGAGGTAGTAGACTTGTACTGAACGACGTGGAATACTTGTACTCAACGTGGTGGTAGATTTTTACTGAATGTGTTGGTAGACTTGTACTGAACGTGATGGTAGACTTGTACTGAAGGAGGTGGTAGACGTGTACTGACGGAGGTGGTAGACTTGTACTGAAGGAGGTGGTAGACTTGTACTGAAGGAGGTAGTAGACTTGTACTGAAGGAGGTAGTAGACTTGTACTGAAGGAGGTGGTAGACTTGTACTGAAGGAGGTGGTAGACTTGTACTGAAGGAGGTGGTAGACTTGTACTGAAGGAGGTAGTAGACTTGTACTGAAGGAGGTGGTAGACTTGTACTGAAGGAGGTGGTAGACTTGTACTGAAGGAGGTGGTAGACTTGTACTGAAGGAGGTAGTAGACTTGTACTGAAGGAGGTGGTAGACTTGTACTGAACGACGTGGAATACTTGTACTCAACGTGGTGGTAGACTTGTACTGAACGTGATGGTAGACTTGTACTGAACGTGATGGTAGACTTGTACTGAACGTGGTAGTAAACGTGTACTGAACGAGGTGGTAGACTTGTACTGAACGAGGTAGTAGACTTGTACTGAACGAGGTTGAATACTTGTACTAAACTTGGTAGTAGATTTGTACTGAACGAGGTGGAATACTTGTACTGAACGTGCTGGTAGACTTGTACAGAACGTGGTGGTAGACTTGTACTAAACGTGGTGGTAGACCTGTACTCAACGTGGTGGTAGATATGTAGTGAATGTGGTAGTAGACTTGTACTGAACAAGGTAATAAACTTGTACTGAATGTGTTAGTAGACATACACTGAACATGTTGGTAGACCTGCACTGAACGTGGTGGTAGACTTGTAGTGAACGTGGTAGCAGACCTGTACGGAACGTGTTGGTAGATCTGCATTGAACGTGTTGGTAGGCCTGCACTAAACTTGGTGGGTGACTGTGTTGAAAAGTGATAAGGAGTTTTCAGTCATATGTTGACGTTTTTTTCCAGATAAAAGGGAAATAAAGTTACTTTTTTGACTGACCTTTGTAACTATTATAAGATAATAATAATATGTGCTGTGATTGTTGGTAAAAGATGAGAGTGATATCATGTGTGTGTGTGTGTGTATGACGTATTAAATTTTAGTTAGTTAAATTATATAATCTGTTTCCATTGTACAACTGTACTGCGCTACAAGACAAAAATTCAAGTATACAAAATGATAGCTCGTCCACCGACCACATATCCCAGACTTACTAGAAAATATTTTTTGCAAGACCAGTTTCCTAAGTAGAGTTCACAACCAATATTGCCGGCAGCTCGACCATTAGCTCTGCTCTTTACACAATGCCTATAGTAGATCTCCATTATCTTACATCTTACATATTTCCCATTCCATCAGACTTCACATAGGGCGGGCTGTGTGTCTCACTACGAGCCTCTGTACTAGGCGAGTTTCTCAATTTCATCAAGGGATCGGTTGTCAGTGATCTTAGCTTCTCTTGTCAGTGTTCTCTATAGGATCTCTCGAGGTCGGCCTTTATTTTTTTTTTACTTTTCCAAATGTTTCTCGTTTGATGACTTGCTTTGTGATTCTCTGATTGTTTCTTCATATCACATGGCCCACATATGCCCCGGCTTCTTTTCTTGATCACTGCTGAGACCGTCTGATACATTGCTCATTTCTCTTCTCCCTGCTTTAGTCTTGAGCATGTTCCAAAGTATACAGAGTATTTTTCTTAGACATTTGCTTTCGACTACTTCCTATTTGCTTTCTATTTCTTTGATTGTTTCCCAGTTGTCACATGCGTAACGTAAGGATGGATATTTCATCTGAGTTGAATATCCTAAGCTTTGTTGTTTGTGCTTTAGAGTTTTGATTTCCATGTTTTCTCAAAATTCTTGAAGGCCAAAACTGCCTCTGTCATTCTGGTTCCTACTTACTTTCTCGTCTCATGCCTCCATGAATTATAAAACTTAAAAGTTATCTTAAACTGCTCTTACAGACACCGAATACAATTAATTGTTTTCTGAATAGTCCCGAAAATTTTGTTTAGTAGATAGTCATTTATAATGTATGTAGTTACTTCTGTACTGAGTGAATGTTTAAGAGCGAAACGTAAATGTTATATTTTATTTTATGTCTCTCAGCTTCAATGTTAATTATGTTTGTTATATGAACAGCATATTTGTAGAATGTCTGGAATAGAATGAAAGATGTATGATAAAGGGCAGAATGTCAGACGGGCCTGCGTGCCCAATTCTTAACCCTTTTGAAATAAAGATCAATCAATCAATCTCTCCTTCCCGATCTATGTAACTTTCGAGAGTTGTGATATCCAGCATTTTATGAAAGAAAATTATGCAGGGAAGGAATATCCATGTTTGCAGCTTTCTGATAGGAACTTATATATTCGAGATCTTTAGAAAGGTACATCAAAGGACCGTAGAAACGTGTGGTAGACGGGTTTGAGTAAACACATTTTCAAGGTGCACACCGTTTACACATTCAAGGGAGAAAACCGGTACCGAGATTTTAACCCCCATGAAAAATTCAGTTATCTCCCTTGAATAAGAAAAGCCAAAATTTGTGATTTAAGAAATTAAAGAGGAAATTTGAAAATTAAAATAAAGCACATATGAAACAGATAAAGAAAGGACCTTAAACAAAATGTGAAATAAAAAAAAAATTCTGGAATAAAAATTTAAATATTTATTTTTAGAAAATGTAAGAAAGCACGTAGTGGGCAAAAAGTTGCGTAATAGAAATAATGCGAAAATTAAGAAGGTAAAAATTATAATGACCATTATAGGGGATGCAGATATAAACCTATAAAATGAGTGATTGTCTGTTAGCTTGCGGGTTGTCTCAATGTACCCGCAAACATCTTTACGCCACCGACTCTATGATGAAAATATCAATAAACAAGCATAGAGTCAGACCAAAAGTGATGGCTGTAGTTTCTTAGACCAAAAATGATGGCTGTAGTTTCTTGACCAAAAGTGATGGCTGTAGTTTCTTAGACCAAAAGTGATGGTTGTAGTTTCTTAGACCAAAAATGATGGCTGTAGTTTCTTGACCAAAAGTGATGGCTGTAGTTTCTTAGACCAAAAGTGGTGGCTGTAGTTTCTTAGATCAAAAGTAGTGGCTGTAGTTTCTTAGATACAAAGTAGTGGCTGTAGTTTCTTAGACCAAAAGTGGTGGCTGTAGTTTCTTCCCAAAAGCTCTTCGGCAAACCCTGAAAGCAGTATATTTCTCAGCAGCGCTCCATAACCCGCTTCAAAATTCAGAGGATGCTGCTTTATTACCCGGCGTTGATCGGGTCACCCTACCCGAAATATCTTTGCCGTCGATGAAACAAAGAGTTTGACTGAAAAAAATCGATTAAGAAAAGGATGTCTCTACAGCGTGAAAAGAAAAGAAATTCCACCCCCACCCCCCCAAAGTATAGAAGTTCAATTGTATCATAATAATCTGGGAGAAACAGATAAGTATTAAAAAGTATAGGAAAGATAACTGTAATGATAATCCTGTTTATATCATGAAGGCACTTAGAGGATACTGTGGTATTGTCCATATTTTCCTTGACCTGTCGGTACACTAGAGGATGATGTGGTCAGCGTCACCGCCTGGCCGGCTTTCCTTCCCCAACTCCAGAAGAAGTCAGGTATCCATTTTTACACCGTAGCACTTGGCGACGCCTCCAGTCGGTTTAAAACCACCGACCCTCGCCACGAGAGGCTCCCAGAATTAATCACTACAGTAGAAATAAACACACAGAAACATTTGGCACAGGAAGCAAAGGCGTAAACATAGACGAGTATAACGACAATAAGGAAATCAGACAAAGTTTGCGATAAGATGCTGGCACACATAAAACGAAAAAAGTTCAATATATATTCATCATACGTTTCAACACAACAGGTATGAACTATATTAACAGATTATCATCACTTATACTGAGCAAGTCCATTAAGTGCTAAATCTCCACCTTAAAAAAAAGGATGATCTCAACAAGGTGTATGCACTCCGCAGCGCCAGCTAGATATAACATAAAATAATAATAATAATAATAAAATTAAGAAAAAAAACAGAAAACATTTTGTATATACATACATAAATTATAACATTAAAAATATAACAAAAACAGAAAAAACGACAAATATAAAAAGGGGAAAATTAGATAAATAAAATAAGACAAAAGTTAATAGACTGTAGACGAACATGCAAAAGAAATAGTAGACATAAAAAGATAAATAAAAAATAAGAAAAATATATACAACAAGACAAGAATAATAAGTAATAAAATTTAAATAATACAGGTTTCTATAATATAACCAAATATCTACCCGTTCCAGTTAAAGTATCCCAACTTTTCACTTTGTCTACCTGTTCCAGTTAAAGTATCCCAACTTCTCTCTGCTCTAATTAATGTATCCCAACTTCTCCCTGTTGTCTACCTGCTCCAGCTAATATATCCCAACTTCTCTCCGTTGTCTACCTGCTCCAGCTAATGTATCCCAACTTCTCTCCGTTGTCTACCTGCTCCAGCTAATATATCCCAACTTCTCCCCGTTGTCTACCTGCTCCAGCTAATATATCCCAACTTCTCTCCGTTGTCTACCTGCTCCAGCTAATGTATCCCAACTTCTAGCCGCGTCTTCTACTCACAAAAGAACAGCAGCAGCAGCACTCTTTCATCCGTTCTTTGAGCAGTTGCCGACGACACTTTCGCTGTGGTGACATTTTCTTCGCATCTGTGAGAAATTCTTTCCAGGTTTCTAGCGAACGTTGACGGACTACTGTTCCGTAACAGTGCCTGCTTTCAAAGAATGCAGCTCTTACATTCGTCAAAAAACAAAAAAAAATTATAGAGATTATGCTTCAGAGTTTACTTTTTTCTGCATCTTTCTTCATCTTATTATATTTTTTGCTTTATTTTCAGTTGGGCGTTAACTAAATTGTCTTTATTCGAAAAACAATCTGAAGTTTATTCCAGGGCGGTAATGACCGTGTTAGATGGATGATCCCTCTTCTCATTTAGCTTTGTTGTGATCTTAGAAGCGGATTCTTGTGATACTTCAGCCCAGCCACTGTAGCAGTTCAGCCTAGCCATCGTAACACTTCAGCCTAGCCATCGTAACACTTCAGCCTAGCTACCGTAACACTTCAGCCTAGCCGTTGTAACACTTCAGCCTAGCCACCGTAATACTTCAGCCTAGCCACTGTAACACTTCAACCTAGCCACTGTAACACTTCAGCCTGGCCACTGTAACACTTCAACCTAGCCACTGTAACACTTCAACCTAGCCACTGTAACACTTCAGCCTGGCCACTGTAACACTTCAGCCTGGCCACTGTAACACTTCAGCCTGGCCACTGTAACACTTCAGCCTAGCCACTGTAACACTTCAACCTAGCCACTGTAACACTTCAGCCTAGCCATCGTAACACTTCAGCCTAGCCATCGTAACACTTCAGCCTAGCTACCGTAACACTTCAGCCTAGCCGTTGTAACACTTCAGCCTAGCCACCGTAATACTTCAGCCTAGCCACTGTAACACTTCAGCCTAGCCACTGTGACACTTCAGCCTAGCCACTGTGACACCTTTACATAATCATTGCAACACTTTGACCTAACCATTGTAACTAGTCTTTGTAACATTTCAGTTTAGTGATAATATGTAAAGACTGACTTGCATTTGAAGAACAGCCATGCTCTGCTGCTGTCCTAGAAATGAGTCTCCTTGCACGCAGGACACTCCCATATGTGGGTCTAACGTCAGTGTTTTGTTCGTAGCATATACTGGGTGATGGTGTCATAGGTACATTGGTTGTACACAGCTCAATCTTTTCCGCACAGGTATAAAGACTGAGTTTTCTAACAGGTGGGGCTGGTATTTGGAGATAATGAAAAAAAAAAAAGAAAAGGGATTTCCAACACATGTGATACAGTTAATATCAGTGCTGCGTCTAGACCAGCAGGCAGCAGTAGTGGGGAAAATAGAGGAAGAGCAAGGCGAAGATGGCTGGAAGATGTCATTGATAATCTGCGAATGGATGCATCAGCGGCAGGCCATCTTGCTTACAACCGAGAGGCCTACAGGAGAGCTATTAGGGAGGCAAAGTTCCGCAAGGGACATTCAAATGACTGACTGATGTCTTTCTGTTTATAAATTTATTTCCTCGAACGGGACTGGAAGTTTTTTTTAAAAAAAAGGTTATCGTGATCTATGCCGTATTCTGATGGATGCTATTTTATTTTCTTACGAAATTCAACACAGCTTTGTTTACCACGAAACACGGTTCACAATAGCAGAGAGGTTTAACAATAGCATACTCCAGCCAATATTATTTCTAGCAAAGTACAGCTTTTGAAGTCAAGGAACACTGCAGGTAGCAAGCCCTGCCTAGATTTACTGATGTTTGCCAAAACTCGGCTCTATATTGGGTAAAAACAAGTGTCCGATTTCAGAACATATTCTGCGAAGTTGCACGTTCTACAGAGCCCAAATCTTAACTGCAAAGGAAATAAAGGACCGGAGACGCGGCGGAACACGCTTGAATAACTTCTGCCAACAGAAAGATCAATCACAGAACGACCAACTTTTGTTGCCTAAAAAATGACTGATCGTTAACAAAGAACATCTCAAGAATATAGAACAGTAACAAGGACTGAAACAAACTGCGCACATGTTGCCTAACTGATCACGAAATGAGCCTTGCATTTGTTTAGTTTAAGGTAAACATTTCCACTGTTCTGCAAGTAGTTCTTGTTATTTGAAATGTTTACCGCTGGTTTTCCTTCGAGCTTACAGCGAAAATCCTCGGGCCATAGTTTACAAGTGCCATGTTGTTTATACTGAAATAGTTAGACTTGTCTAAAGCTTGCGAGTTGTTTTTTTTCTGGAAACAAACTGGGCGATTTTAGCTCAAAGAATTCAGGTGAATGTTGTCAGTGTTTATATGTGTGGTAAGCAATTTAGCTCTTCCACGTGAAACACAAGTCTATGAAGATGCTGCACGAAAAGGACAATGTGTGGGTGGAAGTGGCGTTTTAAAGATGGAAAATTGGTAAAGAAACAGTAGAGGAGCGATGGAAGGAGGAGATCATACGAGGGTCATTCCTCAAAAGTAAGTTTACAAGACATTACTAAAGAGGTCAAAACACGAAGGTGGAAATGGCTGGGCCACATACTACGAATGGAAAGAACAAGACACCCCTATACCGCCTTGACTCGGACACCTCAAGGGGAAAAGAAAGAGGGGCAGGCCATTGGGGACAAGGAGACGCACAATACAGGAAGAACTAAAGGAAGCAAGAAGGTCATGGTTTGAGGTATCCCGGCTTGGTCAAGACAGGATTGGCTGGGGAACGTTTGCTTATGCCTTATGCTCCAGTGGGAGTACAGAGGTCTGGTGATGTTGATGAAGTTTACAAGGGTTGCTACTTCAAGAGCAAAATGTATTTCTTTATTTCGACATGACACACTGGACACTGTTCCATGACGGACAGCTTATTTTTCCATGTAGTTGCCATGGCGACTGAGGCATGTGTCTAAGCTGGGACACGTGTATTCGATGCCCGCATGATCTCCTGGACATAGAGGCCGCCTTGTCGGACTTGACATTCCCGTCATTCCTGAAACCTGTGACCGCCAAGATATTCCTTGAGAGCTGGCAAGAGATGAAAATCATTCGGCGCCAGATCATGACCATACGACGGATGCTCCAAACTCTCCCACCGAAAATGCTACAAGAATTCCCGAATAGAAGCAGCAATGGCTGGGACAAGCGTTATCATGGGGGAGCAACACATCTCTGGTAAACAGCCCAGGACGGGGGACGTCAGATGACTCTTTTAGACAAAGGCTGGCGGAGAAAACTATATACAGGTTGATCTGAAGGCACAAGGGAAACCAGCCGCCGTAGCATCATCCCCTTGTAAGATCATGCTTCTTGTATCTACGAATAAGAACAAATGAATAAAGAGCCTGCTTCAGATATACATAGGAAAAACCTGTCGAAGAAAGCAAGACATTATGGCAGATCATCACACAACTGCTCAGATAGGCAGAGAAAGTATTCCCCCCACCCCTACGACCCTTCTGGGTCATGACTGCAAGAGGTCTGTGAGTTGTTGGTTTATTACTACTTCAAGAGGCTTTCTCTCTCTCTCTCTCCTCCCTCCCCTACCTCCACCACTGACCCTTCCTAGCTATTCTCCTTCCATCCAACCACCCACTACCCAGCACCCCTCCCAGGCCCGTAAGCCACCCCGGCCCCTGAGTGATACCCAGGATAGACCCCCTGTCAGTGGGCCTGTATATGCGTATGTGTTTTAACAACAGGTTTATTCACTTGTTATCTATGCTAGGAGCGTATGTCCTTGTTCTGTATCAAGTCTGACACCAGGTAAGACTGGCTTGTTAAGAAAGAGTCTACCTGTTCCGTGTCGGCGTGCCATGATAGACATTTCTGTGTAGTGATTCTTTCTATTTATTATTTTAGGATACTTGAGGCCCCCCCTCCCCACCCCAAGAATTGGATTTTTTCTTCATTCTTTCTCTTCATGTTCTCGTTTTTCTTCTTGTTGCTGTTCTTGTTCTTCTTCTTATTGCTGTTCTTATGCTTGTTCTACTTCTTGTTGCTGTTTTTGTTCTTGTTGCTGTTCTTGTTCTTCTTCTTATTGCTGTTCTTATGCTTGTTCTACTTCTTGTTGCTGTTTTTGTTGTTGTTGCTGTTCTTGTTGTTGTTGCTGTTCTTGTTCTTCTTAATTTTGTTGCTGATCTTCTTTTTTCTGTTTTGTGTGTGTGTGTGTGCTGTTTTTGGTCTTTTGTTGCTGTTGTTTTTGTTACTGTTCTTGCTCTTCTTTGTGTTCTTGTTGCTGTTCTATTCTTCTTTTTGTCACGGTTCTTCTTCTTCTTCTTGCACGTGTTGCTGTTCTTGATCTTGTTCTTGTTATTCTTGTTCTTCTTCTTGCACGTGTTGCTGTTCTTGATCTTGTTCTTGTTATTCTTCTTCTTCTTCTTCTTCTTGCACGTGTTGCTGTTCTTGATCTTGTTCTTGTTATTCTTCTTCTTCTTCTTGTTCGTGTTGCTCCTCTTGATATTGTTCTTGTTATTCTTGTTCTTCTTCTTGTTCGTGTTGCTGTTCTTGATCTTGTTCTTGTTATTCTTCCTCTTCTTCGTGATCTTGTTCTGCTTCTTCATACCCGCATCTGTCTCTCCATCTGTTTGATTTCAGTTTACCTTTATAAAAATAAATCAGAGAATTTATTCAATATTTCAACAATTTTTATGTTGACAGCGTCGAGTTTCACGGTATATTTCAAGACTTTGTTGAAGGTGTACAGTCCAAAAGAGACAGAGAACTTGCCATAAGTAACAAAACTCTACACGTAGAGTGTAGACTGTCCTGCTATATGGTTCAGAGACATGGGTTATGACCAAGACAATACAGCAGAGGATACAAACATTCATGAACTACTGCTTGAGGAGGATTTTAGACATTAAATGGGAGATCAAGATCAGGAACGAGGAGGTCTAAGAAAAGGCAGGACAAGAACCTATGAATCTAAAAATCATGTCTAGGAAATGGAGGTGGATTGGCCACACTCTGAGAAAACCCGACACCAGCATAGCAAGACAGGTACTGGCATGGAGTCCTCAAGGATATAGAAAACGAGGAAGACCTAGTGTAATAGTATATTGGAGAATGCACTGTTACGATGGTTAGATTCTTATCTAATGGATATAATCCATGATAATTTAGTATTTGTGACGGTTTGATTAGACTGTTGAAATGTGTCTGTTCTTATTTACATATTGCAATTTCTCAGATTTAATCAATCGAGATGGAAAAGCAATTTAAACCAGTTCCTACCTAGGTAGGCGGTTCACATAATTGCGAAGTACTTTCTTGAGGAGTTACTGCTTGGTGTAGCAGTGTAGCACGCTGGTCAAGCGGGATCACTGCTTTACTAGATTTACTTGGAGAAGAGAAATTATGACAGTGCTCAGAGACAAGGGATGCACATGGAAGGAAGCAGAGAATAACTCAAAAAACAGGGATGACTGGAGAGCCTTTATCCGTGGCCTATGCTCTCAAGGGAGTGAAAGGCGATGATAATGATGATGATGATGATGATGACGATGATGACACGAAGTAAGATTTTACTGAACAAAACAATGAAACTTTGGACGAAAGCATGAAAACTGGAATTTTGCAAGACAGTAATGAGTCCAGTCAATGCTGCTGTGTTGGACAGTTAGCTATGTTTGTCTGGAAGAAGGGCCGGACCTAGCAAACGGGCCCCGCTGGGTAGAAGTCGAGGGCTCATAGATTAGAAGGGGAACAGTACTCACCTTTGAGGCGATACAGTTTTATGCATGTTAGTTTTACGTAATTAGACATGCCTGTGACGCGAAATAGATTGAAACAGTGCATAATATAATATAATATAGTATAATATATATAATATAATAATTGTTTAAAATAACTGTTGGTGTATTATGTGCTTGTAACCGCACAGAATGGGGTATTATTTTTGCCTGGTACGAGTTTGTATCAAGATACTGTAGCTCGTATCTTCCCTTTTTGTGTCAAGGTCAGCAGTGAGAGGTTAAGACTCAAGACTTTCAGTTCTGAAATTTCTTTTGGGGGGTCTCCTTCCTTTCTCTCCCCCCCCTCCCCCCCCCCGTCTTTTTTAACTGTGGTGGTAGAGGTTGAAATGTTAGTCTCCCAAGATCTCACATTCTCTTTTTCTTATATCGTTTCTTCCTTTTAATTCTCTATCTCTTTCTGCATCTTTCTCTCTCTCTCTCTCTCTCTCTGTGTGTGTGTGTGTCTCTTTCTGTCTCTCTCTTTCTTCATCTCTCTATTTATCTCTCTGTCTCTCTCGCTTTATCTCTTTCTAGCTCTCTCTTCATCTCTCTCAATTTATCTCTCTTTATTTCTTTCTCTTTATCACTCTTTCTTTCTTCATATTTCTCTATATCTTTCTTTATCTCTCTCTCTCTCTCTCTCTCTCTCTCTCTCTCTCTCTCAATCGCTTGGAAGAAAAAAAATCTTTAAAATTTTACTTGGAATAAAACAAAATAATAATAAATCCCACCTTTAGAAATGTAAGCAAATTTTCTGTATAAAATTTGTCCAGTCGCAAACTTTGTTTACATTTTCAGAGTATTAGATGAATATAAATTTACTGATAACATATTTACAAATGTCTCATGGGATAAAGCAGACTGACATTTTATACTTTACTGGATGAATCAGACTTACGCCTTGCAGGAAGTATTACAGATCACTCTTTTGATACACTGAAGAGTTACCAGATTTACGCATAATCAATCCTCCGAGAAGGTGGGCAGATTTACTACTGCGTGTTCCATCGTCGGGTAGACAGGGTCACCTTGTGAGTTTATGTGTTACTTTGGAAACAAACAAACAAAAATTCTACCCCTTTGTAAAAGTTGGTTTTCTGTATGCACTTTAGATAGTGTTTACATCAGTGTTTCCCAATCTTTTTTTTTTGTATCATCCCCACCTCAGCGCCTCAAATATTTTGATGTCCACTTTCTCGCAGTAAAGTAGTCAACTAAAATCTGAAAAATGGTAATATAAATATATTATATACACACATATAATATATATTCAAATTACCCCCCCCCCAAAAAAAAACCCATGGGACGTAAGCCCCATGCTGGGAAACACTGGTCTACGTCAAAGTTTCAGCAAGAAAGACTACCTGGGCAGGACTGATTGATTGATTGATTGATCTTTATTTCAAAAGGGTTAAGAATTGGGCACGCAGGCCCGTCTGACATTCTGCCCTTTATCATACATCTTTCAGAAACAGAAAGGACAACGTAAAACGTGTTGATGATGAAACAAGAGAAAGAAAGATGGAAGCACGGAAACAACATACTCAAGACAGTGAACTGAATAAACAATCCTTTGAGAGTGACGGCACAGAAGGAGAGCTCTGCATTCAAAAGATTGTTTGCAGGGTTCAGCGGACATCTTGTTGGGTACGGATTGGTTAGTTTGCAGTTAATGTATTCAAGATCCGTATAGTGGTTTTTTTTTTTTCATTCTGGATTTGGCGAAGATAACGTGCCTCATAAGGAGAGTTAGTACAGCGAAGTGAACTTACCAGACCTAGTGAGAACAGGAAAACTGGAAGGGAAAAAAAGGGAAACAGAGGAAGACAAAGAAACAAGATACTAGACGGAGTAAAAGATTGGCATAGAGCACGGTCAAAAGCACAGCTTATAGAAAGAGCAAAGGATAAATGGTTGTGGGAAATAAATGACGACCAAAGTCTGATTGGCATGGACCAGAGAGAGGAGAGAGTCGAGAGAGAGTAGAGAGAGGAGAGTAGAGAGAGAGTAGAGAGAGAGGAGAGAGAGTAGTGAGAGAGAAGAGAGAGAGGAGAGAGAGTAGAGAGGGAGTAGAGAGAGAGCAGAGAGAGAGTAGATAGAGGAGAGAGAGTAGTGAGAGAGAAGAGAGAGAGGAGAGAGAAGAGAGAGAGTAGAGAGAGAGTAGAGAGAGAAGAGAGAAGAGAGAGAGTAGAGACAGAGAGTAGAGAGAGAGGAGAGAGAGAGGAGAGAGAGGAGAGAGAGAGTAGAGAGAGAGGAGAGAGAGTAGAGAATAGAGGAGAGAGAGGATAGAGAGCGTAGAGATAGTAGAAAGAGAGTAGAGAAGAGAGGAGAGAGAATAGAGAGAGAGAGAGAGAGAACTTACCAGACTAAACAGCTATTTCTAATCCAGTTCAAGATAAATACATTTTTGAACAATGGCGAGAAACGGTTTTGTTACAGAGAAAAATAAATTGTTCTGTGAAGTAATAATGGATCTTCTTTGTGTTTTTCCTTACGAGTTTCACTTTCTCAATCATCTAGACCGATGGGTTGCCCCTACGAATCCCATCGGTAACAGGAGGTCGTCATGCATTCTCCACAGTTGGTCTTCTATGTTTTTCCCCCAGGGTATGTGTGTGGGGTGGGTGGGGGAGGGGAAGGAAGGGGTAGGTTTGGACTCTGTAGAAAATGAAGGATGTGTTCTGGTGTCTGGAGGCTGCTTTGGCACGTGTAGCGTGGGGGTGTTGGCACCTCTCAGTTTACGCTGACTGTTCAGAAGGTCCTTGTTCGCTGGAGGAAAAGTGAGGCTTGTTGTGATTTTGTTTAGGTTTTATCTGTGTGATATTTGGAGCGCCTGTTGTTGTTTATTTATCTGTATGCCCTTCTGTACTTCCCGTCGACGGTAATTTTGTCTGTTTCAGTGATAGGGGAAGTAGTAAAGGCAGCGCCATCATGCCCTAGAGGCACGTAGGGGATATGGTGTTAGGGCCCATATTTTCCTTGACCTGTCGGCACACTAGAGGTGATGAGGTCAGCGTCACGCCTGGTCGCTTTTTCTTACCCAACGCCAGAAGATACCTAGTTCTACAGATGGACTGACTAGGAGCCCTCTGTCTGGATCTCGAGCCCCCCCCCCCCCGACCTTCGCCATGAGAGACTAGGGCACTAACTACTCTTTCACTCAGACTCCCGTTTTGGTGATGCTTTGTGTAAAATAGGATGATACCCTATGTTGAATTAGGATGATACCCTATGTTGAATTAGGATGATATCCTATGTTGAAATAGGATGATACCCTATATTGAAATAGGATGATACTCTTTGTTGAAATAGGACTATACCTTGTGTTAAAATAGGATTATGCCCTGTGTCGAATGTGATTATACCCTGTGTTAAAGTGAGATGATACCCTATGTAAAATGAGAAGATACCCAGTGTCGAAACAGAATTATACCCTTTGTTAAAATAGGATTACACCTTATGTCGAAATATGATTATATCTGTGCCAAAATAGGATTATACCCTGTGTTAAAATAAGATGATACCCTGTGTTAAAACAGAGTGATACACTGTGTTAAAATAGGAAGCTACACTGTGTAAAATGGGATAATACACTGTGTTAAAATAGGATGATACACTGTGGTAAAATAGGATGATACCCCGTGTCGGAACTGGATACAAAATATATAACCTGTGTGCCTTAACATAGCCATACTTATAACTGAAAACATCACTTACATGTTTCACAACATCACTGGAATATGTTTTTTGTGTGGCTGTTACTTGACTTTCTTCTCTCTCTCTCTCTCTGAACCTTAAGTGCCCAGGGCACATGGGGCTTCCGCAAGGGTTTTCCACAAATGCCTGTCCTTCGCCTTTTTTTCTGCTCTTGCCCAGGTGAGCCCTCTATTGCTCAACATCCTTTCTGTTGTTCTTCTCCATGTCTCTTTTGGTCTACCCTTACTTCTGCTCCCCTGTGGTGTCCATCTTAGTGCTATTTTTGGTAGTGAGTTGTGACTTTCTTAGCGGAAGAGAAATAGTTGAGATGTAGTTTTTCTTATAAGGAAGTTCCTTTTTTTCTTCAAACTTTTCCTGAAAATGCAGTGCGTGTAATTCAAGTCAACGATAACACTAACACAAAGAAGAAACACGAGTTTGAGCTAACCAGAGCCACCTGTAGTTACAATCCCCCCCCCCCCCCGATTTATCTATAACGGAGGTAGAATGGATGTTCACAACTTGAAAACAAAGAGGCACAGAGAGCGTCAGATATTTGATGACGAGTCCGGATTCGTGGATATAGGTATCATAAGTCACATTCAGGCCATCTTGCTCACAACCGTGAGGCCTACAGGAGTGCTGTTAGGGAGGCAAAGTTCCGCAAGGGACATGCAAATGAATGAGGTCACATTCTGGCTATCAGTTTGACCATCAATGTAGATAATCCAGCAGTGAATGACGGAAACATACGTTATCTTTGATGGAAATATACGTTATACGTTATCTTTGACGGGAATATGCGTTATACGTTATCTTTGAAGAAAATATACTATTTTATCTGTCAGAAATATATGTTATCGATAGCGGATATGTTTGTTGTCTTTCACGGAAATAAGTGCTATCCATGACGGAAATATATGTTATCGATGAGGGAATTATATGTTATCGATGACAGGAATATTGTTGTCTTTCACGGAACGTAGAGACACAAAGGTCATGACCATGGGAGAAAAATTCCTTAGCTCTGTAAGCCATCCCCTGAAGGAGAGATTCAATAACTTGGCATTAGGACGGCTTAAAAGAAGCAGCTTCATTCATCAGGCCAAGCGTATGCGTAAGCTGATACCTGACCTTCCAACTGTAGTCACTCCATTATCATCTGTACCAGAGCATACACCTTGGAAAGAAGCAGATTATACACAAATAACTATTCAGACTGAAGTGAAAGGTGTGCAGAATGGTGAGATGCAGAGCAGTCTTGTAAGATCAACAGCCACACTTAGTGTTCTAGATGACAAATATCCATGTGACACCTGGATACGTGTGTATACAGATGGATCTGCACATAATGCCATAAAGAATGGAGGGGCAGGAGCATATACTGCATATCCAAACAACACCATTGACAAGATTTCCATACCCACTGGTAAATACTGCAACAACTTTGATGCAGAAGTTAGGGCAATTATTGCTACAGTTGAAAAACTATCAGACTCCAGAATTGATATATGTCCTGTAGTAATTCTCACAGATGCAAGATCAGTACTGGAGGCTCTTCAGTGCAACAAACTACCAGACCTTAAGGATGCCTTGTCAAAAATTGGCTTACAACATGGAGTCACTTTGCAATGGATTCCCTCCCACTGTGGGATACCAGGCAATGAGAAAGCTGGCCATCTGGCCAAAGAGGGCACTGAAATGGAGCAACCAGACATACCAATCACTTATAATCAGAAGAAAAGCATGATAAAAACCTACAGGAAGCCACAAACACCACCACATGATGACTATCACATGCTAAACAGAAAGGAACAAGTCACCATCTTCCGTCTCCGAACAGGACACAGCCGACTCTGAAGTCATATGTATACAAAGTTTAAGGTTGGTACTACTAATCTATGTACATGTGCCCAGGTGCCCCAAACTGTGGAACATATCCTCTAGAACTGCATCAACTACGAGACATTGAGAAATAATTACTGGCCCAGTGAAACTACTAAAGAAGATAAGCTCTACGGTTCCATACATGAATTACAAAAAACAGTGAAATTTATCCAAGAGACAGGACTGCAGATATAGACAGACAGTGCGGACGAAGAAGAAGAAGAAGAAGAAGGTGTCTTTCACCGTAGCAGTTATTATTGATGACGGAAGTATATGGTGTGTTTCACGAAAATAGATACTATCTATGACAGAAATATATGTTATCGATGACTGAAATATATGTTGTCTTTCATGGAAATAGACGCTTTCGAAGAGGAAAGTAGATGCTATCTTTGATGGAAATATATTTTGTCTTTCATGGAAATAGACGCTATCGAAGAGGAAAGTAGATGCTATTTTTGATGGAAATATATTTTGTCTTTCACTGAAATAGATGCTGTCTATGATGGAAATATATTTTGTCTTTCATGGAAATAGATGCTATCTATGACGGAAATAGATGCTGTCTGCAATGGAAATAGATGCTGTCTGTGACGGAAATAGATATTGTCTATGACAGAAATATATTTTGTCTTTCACGGAATTTGATGCTATCTATGATGGAAATAGATACTATCTATGCCGGAAATATATGATGTCTGCTGTAGCGAGCTCATGATAAAGGAAATTCATCCTCCAACTTTCATCTGACAATCTGGCTCCTTACTGGAGGTAATCTGACAGCCTGAGGATAACATAAGGGGAAATGCCAGACTTTCGTCATCTCCGGTTTTTTTTTCTTTTTTCGCCTTTCTTTTTACTCTTTTTTTTTTAATGTTTCTTATTACTTGCGAATGTAAACTGAAGTTCGCTGATCAGACAAGGGCAAATTACCTGAAACGTTCACTTGGACATCAGCTTCACGTGCTGACCTGAATTGTACTCAGCAGATGATTCATGAGCACAGAAAAGCGACACTAGTCAAAACAGCATTTTTGTCAATAACTCATGACAGGTTCACGGGAACACAAAACTCACTGACCATGTTGTTGAATGCCTAGAAAAGAGTGACGGTCCTCGAATCAACTCATTTGAAAATTCAATATGCAAGTATGGCTCATCTCACTACAGAACAACGACTCATCATCATTGCACGTTTACAGACTGGACAGTCACAAAGTGTAGTGGTCAGACAATTTAATGTGGTTAGAAGTACCATCAAAGCCCATTCTGCTATACGGTTCAGAAATGTGGAGAACTACTGTTACGATCATGAAACGAATCCAGACATTTATTAACACATGCCTTAGAAGGATTCTACAAATACGATGGCCAGATACCATAAGTAACCAAGAACTGCAGCAGCGAACAGGCCAGCAACCAGTAGAAGACCACATCCTACGAAGAAGATGGGGATGGATCGGACACACCCTACGGAAATCCACATCCAGCACTACAAGGCAAGCCCTAACATGGAACCCACAGGGTAAAAGGAGGAGAGGGAGACCAAGGAACTCCTGGCGCCGAAGTCTGGACACGGACATCAAAATAATGAACCAGACATGGAGACAGTTGGAAAGAGTGGCCCAGGACCGAACTGCCTGGCGAGCTCTTGTTGGCGGCCTATGCTCCACGAGGGGTCAGAGGCATAGATAGAATAGATAGATAGAAGTACCATCAGTCGCCTTTGGATACGATTTCAAGAAACTGGCTTAGTTGCAGACGGGGCGCGCAGTGGAAGACCCATAGTCACAACTCCTGCTGAAGACCGCTTCATACGGCTGCGTCACCTCAGGAATCGATTTGCATCTGCGTCCTCAACAGTCCAATCAATGACAGCAGCTCATTGAATTTCAGATCAAACGGTCAGGAACCGGCTGCATGACGCTGGTCTTTAGACTAGAAGACCCTACGAAGGTCCTGTTCTTACGGACCGGCATCGCCAGAACAGATTGCAGTGGGCGAACCAGCATCGTCAATGGACCGTTGCGAATGATTTGAGAAGGGTTTGATTTAGTGATGAATCATTCTTTTTGCTTCAATGACACGATAGACGGAGAAAAGTTTACCGCAGAGTCCATGAGCGCTACGCCCAGAACTGCGTGGATGAGGCTCCTCCACACGGTGGTGGAGGTGTACTGGTGTGGGGGACGATCAACTTCATGGGAAGAAGTGACCTGGTGCAAATTTAAGGAACCCTAAATGCCCAACGATACGTCGCTGAAATTCTTCGTTCTCACGTCCTTCCACTTCTGGCTGCACCAGGGTCGATTTTTCAGCATGATAGCGCTCGACCTCATGTGGCACATCTCACCACCCAGTTCCTTGCTGACAACAACGTCCAGACCATTTCGTGGCCATCCATGTCGTCAGACATGAAGCCAAAGAACAATTATGGAATGAACTCAACAGACAAGTCCGCCAGCGAGACGTAGCGCCAACCAATCTCCGACAGTTGTCTCTTGCACTGCGGGAAGAGTGGGCAGCCATCCCACAACAACAGATCCAACGGCTAATCGGATTCATGTCAAGGAAATGTCGTTCTCTGATATAGGCCAGAGGAGGCCATACACCTTACTGAAACGGAGGCCTCCGTCGCAAAGAGTAAAAGTCCAAACCAAATTTAATCATTTAATCATTTCATGCCAAGATTGAAACATTAATTCAGTAAAAGAAAATTTTGATACAAGTTTGAAATGTGGTATCCATTACGACTACGGTGGTGGTGTGTTTCTTTTTTTTTTTTCTTGAACAGTATAAAAGAAATTATGACACTTGCCTGATGTGAAAGGCGTGAAGTGTTAGCGCCCTTATACAGGAAGGCCAGCACTTGCCTTAGCCATATTTTGTTTTACTCTCCCTGGAAAATCCAGTACCTAAAGGTTTAGGCTAAGCCAGTCGATCGGAGGAAGTTTTTGTTTTTCTGGACCAATAATGGGACAGAGAACCCAGTGTTCGATCAAATATATGAATATGGAGAACCAGTTGGAAAACTGAAAGCAGACTCAGATAATTTGAAGGAAGATGCCTCAGGAAAAATGTGAGATTACACTGGGAAGAACGCGTGACAAACGAGGAAATGACCAAACCAACAGGCATTGAGAACATTGCTAAAGATGTCAAAGGACGAAGACGGAAATGGCTGGGCCACACACAGGGAATGGAAAAACAGAAGACGGCCCTGTACCGCCTTGACTTGGAACACCTCAATGAGAAAAGAAAGAGGGGCAAGTCATTGGGGACGTGGAGATGCACAGTAGAGGAAGAACTGAAGGAAGCGGGAAAGACATGGTTTGAAGTATCACGACATGGTCAAGGCAGGTTTTCTGGGTTTGCTGATGCCTTATGTTCCATTTGTAGCACAGAGGACTGTCGGCTTACGAAAAGCCGAGTTATGGCCGAGCTCCCATAAGATAATGAGATGAACAAGAATATTGCATCATCGGCATATGATGAGTCCTCTTCTTTTTCTTCTTCTTCGTTCGCTTCTACCGCCAAGATCACCCCGTGATCCTATTGAATTTACTCCTGTGGTCCTCGATAGGTCCCGCGGTTCCCCTGTGGTCCCCGAAAGGACCACATGAGATCCCCGAGAGGACCACAAAAGGTTCAGAGTATCGCAGGGCTTGAGCCTGTATTCTCGGTGGGCCGCAGAAGCGGGATTGCGTGACACCGTAGTTTTCGTTGCACCAGTTTAATCTAGAGTTGGACTTTCTCATCGGAAAACCTCGACGTGGTTTGGATATCAGTATATCCCAGCCGGGTGAGAGGTGGTTGCCCATCCAGGCTAGAGTTGGACTTTCTCACCGGAAAAATCAGATGAGTAAAAGATGTATGCATATAGGCGTGTATGTCCTTGTATGAATATCTTCGTCCGTCACTGAAAAGTTATTACGGTAACATTCCTCCTTTAATGATCTGTGATAAATATTTTACTATTAATATCCACACAGTTACTGCGTTAGCATTCATTCCGTTGGTAGGAAACGTGTCTGTTCATCTTGTAACGTGTTATAGTTGTACGTAGTGTCTAACATTCCACATACAGCGGCCTACTTACGGCCAAATCGATTTACGGCCGGATCCACCCACCGCACCCCAAATCCGACACGGTTCTGCTCCTCAACATCTTCACCGCATCGACTGCAAATAGCTTCACGTCCAAAATTCCAGGGAAGTGGAAGAAGAAGAAGAATGAAGAAGAAAAAAAAGAAGAAAAGTCTGTTTTATCTCAAAACAGGAAAAAAAAGACGCGAATCTACATTGAACGTTTACAGTACATCTCAAAGAGCGTACACGATTCTCGTAAATATGTATGATATTCATGTGATAGTACCACAAATGTATTCGTAATCATTACTGTCATATCTTTAACGCTGAAAAGCTTGTGAAGGTATGTAAGATACAGTAATACGTGGTACATTATGAGTCACGCAATTTCATTTTCTCCCAAAAACGGCAAACTGTGCGCATGATCGCAAGATTAGCAAACTTTTTACAAATATTTATATATATATATATAAATTTTAAAAAGCAACCAGATAGCTTGGAATTTATATCAAATGTTTTTGAAACACACAAAATATGTTTTCAACGCATAAAAAGCTGCAGGCAAATTTCGTTTTGAAGTGGCCGGGCTTCTTAAGACTTGAAAAGAAGAAGAGAGATCTGGAAATGATTAATGGTTGCATGTGCTGTGCCGCCAGCGCCAAAACTAATACAGTCGTAATACTTAACACGCAGGTATCTATGCCAAGGAAAGCGGTAAATATCTTTATCTTCCTCCTTTCCTCCCTCCCTTCTCTCTCTCCCCCTTCCTCCCCCTCCCTCCCCACTTCTCTCTCCCTCCCTCTTTCTCCTTCCCTTCTTCATCTCCCTCCATCTCTCTCCCTCCCTACTTCTCTCTCCTTCCCTCTCTTTCACCCTCCCTCCCTCCCCTCCCCTCCTCTCCCCCACTCTCTCTCTCTCTCATTTTCCATTTCAGCACTAGCACTCAGTTAAAGTTTATCAACATAGCTCTGGTTTCACTGCCAGTTATAATCTCATTTCGGGCCTCATAAAACCCCAGCATACCACTGAAAACAGTCACTTACCACGTGATCAGCTCCTGCTATCTGGAGCTGACTTCTTTTTTTCGCTCCACCCCCCCCCCCCCCGCCCCGTCATGTAATCAAAGAGTGTCAGCTTTCCAGAAACAAAACTAAAACAAGTTTTTCACAGTATTCACAGTATTCACATTATCCCGCCACATATGTCTTGAAAACTATACATCGACCGAGTTAAAAGTTAAATTACTGATTTAAAAGCCCACAAGTTTTGCAGGTCGTCGGTTACCATAGCCGGTTTATATTGTCAAAAGACTAGTAAAAAGCAACCAGTGGAATCGGTTGGAGGATAACCGAGGCGAGAGAATGATGGTGCTGAATTCTGCGTGAAGGAGCATCAGAGAGTTTTGACTTTTGTTTGGCATGTGAGCATTTTATACAGATTCAATCAGTCACTTGCATGTCCCTTGCGGAACTTGGCCTCCCTAACAACTCTCCTGTAGGTCTCTCGGTTGTAAGCAAGATGCCCTGCTGCTGATGCGTCCATTCGCAGGTCGTCAACGATGTCTTGCAGCCATCTTTGCCTTGGCCTTCCTCTCTTTCTTTTTCCCGTTATATACACCTTCAAGATTGTCTTCATGACGTTTAATGTGTCCAAAGTATTTGAATTTTCTCTGTTTAAATATAATGTTTTTCCCTCTGTTTTCTCTGCTATAAAGATTAAATATCGCAAATAAGATCAGAAATAAAAAAAATTCGCACGAATGTTTATTTTTCATTGATGTTTGTAAATGTGTTTAAATTCATATTTAAAAATAAAAAGTATACAGTACCGAATGTTATACTGGGAAAACCGGCATTTAGAAAGGTACTTCATGCAAGGTGAAAGACAGGTACAATCAAGTTTAGAAACCACACCTTTGTGTGGCAGAGATCGAAATTGCGTGATTCATAATGTACCATGTATCCCTATATCCTTACATACCTTCACAAGCCTTTGGGCGTTAGAGATGCAACGGTAATGATTACGAACAGATTTATGATACTATAATATAAAGATCATACAACAGACGAGAAACGTGTATGTTCTTTGGGATGTATTGTAAAGATCAATGGAGATTCGCTTCTGTGGTCCTGTTGTGAGGGAAAAAAACAGATTCTTCTTCTTCTTCTATCTCCTTGGAACTTCAAACTTAATGTTCTTTGCAATCGATGCAGTGGGGATTTTGAGGAACAGCATCGTGTCGAATTGGGAGCTGGTTACGGCAGGTTACGGCGGCTATCTTTCAGCGCTCTATGTGGAGCTAGAAAGGCAGGGGGTGCAATACTTCTTTAGCAGACTCTGCCGCCGTAGGGTCTACTGCGATCCCTGCCTCGTATACCAGGCTAGGCCTGTTTCTGGGGTACCAAAGGAAAAGTGGGACAGGGTCCTGTTGTGCTATGGTTCACTAACTATGACACCAACATTTCAGCTATGGATCGCTGACTGACCAGTAAAGTACTCAAGGAAAGAAGGACAGGAGGACACAAACAAAGACGATGGATGGGTGCTATAGCAGAATGGATAAGGGCGAAAAAGAGGCATCACAAAGAAACTCTCACGCGGGAGTCAAAGGCATGAGAGAACGGACAAGCTAGCAGCCATGGTATCCATGGATAAGGAGGAGACTGCAAGAGCCACCTTGGATATGCTGCGTATGAAGGACGACTTCGGGTTGAATGATGACAGTCACACCAGGAGGATGATCGAGTTGGGGGAGAAGAGGGGAGGTGGACGTTATTTTCCGAAAGAAGTGGTTTAGCGCGTGTTACCCACAACCAGCGTGTGGCTGGCAGCATCAGCAGGCGCCCGCTTCAGTGGACGTTGGAAGGGAAGGCGGAACACGTATGGGAATGCCTGGAGTGCGGGGATCCCAGTCTCTGGTTACAGATCTCAGGAGCAAACAGTTTATATGATGTACGTCCAAGTCCAGCCAGATATCGGGATAATGATGATGATGATGGTGATGATGATGATGATGATGATGACGACGACGACGATAAGTTTAAAACTTTATTCCTTGATACAGTATTATAAAGGCTTCTTTGTTTCAAATAAAAACAATCATCTGTAACCGATTTCAGGTTGCAAACCAAAGTATTTATTTTCGCATACACCAGCAAGAACTGGACTGGCTTGGGGAAAAAAAACCAATAGCACCGAAAAGCTAACAGTATAGAGCATTTGGCCGGGTGTCTGAGTGGCGAAGTGGTTAGTGCACTGGTCTCTCATGGCGAAGGTCGGGGGTTCGAATCCGACCGGAGGCACCACAGCCACCCAGCTGTAGAAATGGGTACCCGACTTCTTCTGGAGTTTGGGAAGGAAAGGCAGCCAGGCGTGATACTGACCGTATCACCCTCTAGTATGCATACAGGTCAAGGAAAATATGGGCACTAACACCATATCCCTATGTGCCTCTAAGGTATGACATACCTTTACTTTTACTTTACTTTAGAGCATTTGACCGATACCTCATATATGTGTATGTTTTCAATTTACTCTATATCGTGTGTTAAATTACATTTTCAAACTGAGCAATGGAAATTCAGCTTTTCACATTTGAAACCCAGATAACACCTATATAACTGCACAACCCTACATCACAAAATGGATTATGAGAAACGGTTCTACGCTGACAGCAAAGCTGAAGATACAATATCTATTCGGAGAGGGTTCAGAAATGAGGTTCAATGTTCAAAATTTAGACTGTGAAGTCACTGCAATCAGGACAGACCCATATATGTTCCGCCGCTTGCCGCAGCATCAACCCAAGAGTTTGTTTGCTAATAGTTCCCCGTCAAGTGTTGGCTGTAGCTCGGACAGAGTTAAACTGTTACTCACGTACCACCCTCATAGCTTGGCAGTTAAAAACATACTGTTTCGCCATCTCCTCCAGACCGAGCCTGATACACGTGAACCTTTTGGAGAACCCCCATTGGTGGCCTACAGACGGGACAAGAACCTCAGGGACCTTTTAATTCGTAGTCATCTGAAGACAGATGACACTTTTTATGGTAGCAGACGTTGCGGACGCCGCAGATGTAACACGTGCCCGTTTGTTGTCGAGGCTAGCCAGATCTCCTTCCCTAAGTCCACGTTATCAGTTCAGGAGGGTTTCACCTGTACTTCACGCAGTTATTTATGCTATCATGTGCAAACGTTGCGGTTTGAAGTACATAGGGGAGACTGGCTTACGCTTAGGAGATCGATTTCGCCATCATCTCAATGATATTCCTAAGAGGCCCTGGACACCTGTGGCTAAACATATTTGCCTTAGCAACCACAGGGGAAAACAGGACATTTCTGTTAGTGCGATCCGCTCTTGTTCTGCTGATGTACGATCTCGGAGGGCCCAAGAACAGCGCCTTATTTTCCAGACTGTCTGTCTCCACCCAGCTGGAATTAATAATGTCTTCAGCTTTCTGTAACTTCTTTAGTTTTCCACTCCTTTTTTAAACTCTACTTTCTTTCTCTATGCTATCTCTCCCTACCACCACCCTCTTTTCTTCTCTGCCAACATATTGGTGTCTATAGGTTCTTGTCCTATTCACCAGTTTCACATTTTCTCCCTGCAGTTATTTATGTTCTTCATTCATTATCTTTTCTCGTTCCAATTTCCCTCCTCTCCCCCCCCCCTCCCCCGACACTTCCTCTAGCGGCTATCATGTTTCTATTGCCTCCCCCCCCCACCCCTTTCTACCACTTGTTTTCCTCCTCTCTCTACACCTTTTCTTTACGATTGGCCCTATCTTGTATCCTTTGTTGTGGTCAGTGTGGTCCTTCCATCTACTACACACATTTCTGTTTTCTACTTTTGGAGGAGGCCATATTCAGATAAGTTCTTCGTTTTTTTTTTATTTTTACTTTTATTTTTGTCTCGTTGTGCATGTAATCCCCGAAAAAGGCTCACGCCGAAATATCGGATGGTGTATGTTTTTCATGTATATATCTCATATTTTCTATTCCTTTTTTCTCACCTTACTCACTCCCTCCCTCACTTTGTAAAACTGCACCATGCACCTCTATCTACCTGCTGTTTATACTGCGTTGTTTGCTAATAATTCCCGTCAAGTTTTGGCTGTTTATGATGCGCTGTTTGCTAATAGTTCCCGTCAAGTGTTGGTTGTTTATGATGCGCTGTTTGCTAGTAGTTCCTGTCAAGTGTTGGCTGTTTATATTGCGTTGTTTGCTAACAGTTCCCGTCAAGTTTTAGCTGTTTATGATACGGTTTTTTTTCTTTCACCACGCAGTGCGAATTTTCCTGCCAGCGGAGAAACACATAAATGCCTTTTAATGTAAATGCTACAGAAGAGTTCTTCAAATATCATGGACACAAAAAAGAACAAATATATCCATACTACACGAACGTAATATAGAAGAACTCTGGCTAGTAAAGAGGATTAAAGAGAGAAAACTTAAATATTTTAGACACATTAAACGACATGATAATCTAGAGAAAACGGTCTTGGAAGGATACATAATGGGGAAAAGAAAGAGAGGAAGGCCAGGGCGAAGATGGCTGCAAGACATCGTTGATAATCTGCGAATGGATACATCAGCAGCAAGCTATCTTGCTCACAACCAAAAGGCCTACATGAGAGCTGTTAGGGAGGCAAAGTTCCGCAAGGGACATGCAAATAACTGACTGACTGACCCTTAATTTATCGCAGTTCCGGCCATCTCCTTATAACTACACTGTCCTTCAGTTCCCACTCTTCATTTTCTTGCGGTCTGTCCAATACAGCTTTAGCAACGTCACCCTTGTCCAGTCTCAGGCGACCTTTCATTTTAGTTTGTCCAGCAAGTCTATCCGCCACTTCATTTCCATGTATTCCCACGCTCCCGTGGACGCTAAATCAACTTTAGACTCATCACATTTGAATGGCGTAACAGAGTAACCCATTCCCTTCAGAAAGTAACTTTAGTATTTTGAGTAACAACTTATTTAGTAACAAAATGTATCTTCGACAGCTTGTGGTACTGATTACAGTTTGTCAGTTATAGTCATTTATTTACACGAAGTACTCGATGTAATAAATGAAACATGGTACATACCGACCCATTTGAAGAGAAAAGTAAGAAGCAATGTAAATTGTCCAAGGTTAGCTCTTACACCCCAAAACAGGGAGCTGCGTTCGTGCAGTTGATTAGACACTCGTTTGCCGACTAGAAGACTCGGTTTCGATTTCCACTCACCATGGTGGCAGTCACACCGTGGCTCGCAACAACAACACCAACACCAACAACAACAACAACAACAAAACTCCTGGGGTTCACCCACCCTCAAGAAAAAAAAGATGGGTACCAGGGTTAACACTCTGGCAAGGAAGAAGAGTTGCGGCGCTAGCTACGGAGTTAGTGCTGATGGTGACAAGAGTGGGTAGTTTCTGGTCCACTGTTGACTAGACAGCAGAGCACTTATGATCTGGCCTTGTGCAATGACGCTGGATCACAACTCGTAACTTTACCTGCACTCCAAAGCCACACGGGCAGTGTTAGTAAATCTTGCATACCTGTACAAAGCAAATCTCAAAGCGATATTTAGTCCAAATAAAATAAGATGTACGACATTTCTAACCCAACTCGCATCTTTAATTTATGAAGTAACTTCCTTCCAGTTCCTTTCTACCAAAATGTCTCATGAAAATCTGTTCTGACAGAGCAACGGAAATTAATTTAGAAGTGAAAGATTTAAGATCTTGCCTCAGAAAATTTCCTTTAGAAGTGCAAGACTTAAGATCTTGCCTCAGAAAATTTCCTTTAAAAGTGCAAGACTTAAGATCTTGGCTCTGAAAATTTCCGGAGTGTAAACCTGCAGCCTACAGTTACTATTTTAAACGTTCAGTGTTACTGCTTCACTAACGTTCTCGAAGCAGCGTTAGCCGGAAATTTCCGTAAACACAAACTTCGTGCAATGAAATCTTTGTTTACTGTCACCTACAAACCTTTTTTTTTTTACGTTTTGTTTCTGTGTGTGGTCGGAGCTGGCAGGTAGACGGTTACAAGGAAAAACAGAGGAAAAAGTAAAAGGCTGGGATAATAAGGTTAGCACAGTTCAGGTATCGCGAAAACGCTAACCCAGCATTTCTCAACACAAGGGGAGGTAAATCTGCTTCTTGATCCAGGTGTGAGTATAACAGTTATGGTGGAGGTGCTGTGACCATTTTGGCCATCCAGGCTAACCAGACTTTGTGGTCTTTCGGTTTTTGTGCTGTACCAGTCTCGACGAAAGATTTTGGGATTATACGCTCACACCCACGGTAGTGGATCCTGCCGAGAAGTTGCTGTCTTGGCCCGTTTCAGAATTTAAATAAAGCTGCGATAAGCCTAGTCCTTGCTGGACTCGATGCCACTGTCTGGAGATCTTTATTTAAAGTTCTGGGAAGAGCAATTAGCTGTGACAGTATGAGCTGGGGTGGGGTGGGGTGGTGGAGAAATCTATTGACAGAAGACCACAGACAGAACAATGCACAGGACGCTCACAGGAAGTAGACGTCCAGGGGGGGGGGTTATGAATTGAGCACCAACTAGTTATATAGAAAATGAAAGGGAACAACAATAGTGAGGACAGAATAGCGATCCCGGGGACACACTTAGATGCTTAGAGACTATGGGGACAAGCAAGAGGAAGCAATACAGAGAGACAGGCGGACCAAAGAGGGACTCGAAGGGGGACACGATCAACAGAACAGAGAGACAGGCAGACAGAAGAGGTACTCGAAGGGGGACACGATCAACAGAACAGAGAGACAGGCGGACCAAAGAGGGACTCGAAGGGGGACACGATCAACAGAACAGAGAGACAGGCAGACAGAAGAGGTACTCGAAGGGGGACACGATCAACAGAACAGAGAGACAGGCGGATCAAAGAGGGACTCGAAGGGGGACACGATCAACAGAACAGAGAGACAGGCGGACAGAAGAGGTACTCGAAGGGGGACACGATCAACAGAACAGAGAGACAGGCGGATCAAAGAGGGACTCGAAGGGGGACACGATCAACAGGACAGAGAGACAGGCAGACAGAAGAGGGACTCGAAGGGGGACACGATCAACAGGACAGAAAGATGGACAAATAGGCCCAGGAGACCCGGACGTAGACGGAAGGAAAATGTAGTCGTGTAAAACTTGAGAAATGTCGAGAAATGAAGGATCAATAAAAACATTGGAAAACTTGACAAAGATCGTCGTGTACGTCTTTCCATTCGTTATTTGTTGGGAGAAGTTGATTTTGTTGGGTTGTTGAGAACAGTTGAAGCACACCCACAAACACCACCCAACATCCGTGTGAAATAGGTCGCTCACCTGCCACACCAGCCTACAAAAGTTTAAAATCCTTTATATAAAAAAAAACAACAAAAATTAACTGCGAATAGATTCGTCTAAACATCGTTCCAGTTCCTGGAGGTTATAGCAGTACGTGGGTAAACCAGGTGTCTCGTGGCTCCTCATGTCATGTGACTCATTTGCTATTAAACTTGCCCATGAGAGGAGGTCTTTGGCCGGGGCTTTTTGAGGAGAAGCGGCTGTGTGAAAACTAGAGGATGGTCGTATGGAAGCATGCGAGACCTTTCTTTCTGTCTACATGTTTGCTGGTATACTGGTTAAACATGGAGTGTGTGTGTGAGATCTTGGAGCTGGGCTTATACTTGGACTCATTCTTTAAACGGTCGTTTCTGAGGCGGGGGTAAAAGTCATTGTGAAGTGTTTCGCTTGTTTAGATGTTGCTGTTCGTTGAGCTGTCACTACTTACAGTATGAGTCATCACACACTCACTCATCCACCACTGGATTACGCCCTACACGTATGAGGGGTAAGAGGGGTATGAAAAACTCCTAAAGACTGTGAGAAGATCAGGCGAGAAGGATAAGATGGAGGAGATGTGGACAGCTTGAAGTGGTCTGAGGTAACAACAGTCAGGACATGCATGAAAAGAGCTGCTAGAGCTTTATGATTCACACGTACTGGAGGAGAAGGGTGGACAGGGCATTATGCAGGGTGTCTCAAGAAAAATGAAATCCAGAAGAGTGGACAGGGCATTATGCAGGGTGTCTCAAGAAAAATGAAATCCAGAATGGTGAACAGGGCATTATGCAGGGTGTCTCAAGAAAAATGAAATCCAGAAGAGTGGACAGGGCATAATGCAGGGTGTCTCAAGAAAAATGAAATCCAGAAGAGTGGACAGGGCATTATACAGGGTGTCTCAAGAAAAATGAAATCCAGAAGAGTGGACAGGGCATTATGCAGGGTGTCTCAAGAAAAATTAAATCCAGAAGAGTGGACAGGGCATTATGCAGGGTGTCTCAAGAAAAATTAAATCCAGAAGAGCGGACAGCGCATTATACAAGGTGTCTCAAGAAAAATGAAAGCTAACTGGTGTCTATGTAATGAATCACCAAGACTGAAAAAGTGTATAAAACTTTCTTGAAGCCCTTGTAAGAGGTATATACTTAAATCATATAAGGGCAACCCTTGGCCCGTGGCAACATTTTTGCCCGTGTGGCCTGCAGCCAACTTGGGTAGTTTCTTTATAAACCGTGTAATTTGCTTGAAACTTTAACAGTAATAATTTTGTGTTGTAGAAGTACAATAGCGTAGACTGCTAACGTAATAACAGAATCTCTCTCTCTCTCTCTCTCTCTCTCTCTCCCGTTTTCTCTTTATACATACATACATACATATATACATACATATATACATATATATATATATATATATATATATATATATATATATTCATTTGGATTAAATTTAATATTATTAGCGATTTGTACGAAATCTCTCTCTCTCTGAACCTTAAATGCCCAGGGCACATGGGGCTTCCGCAAGGGTTTTCCACAAATGCCTGTCCTTCGCCTTTTTTTCTGCTCTTGCCCAGGTGAGCCCTCTATTGCTCAACATCCTTTCTGTTGTTCTTCTCCATGTCTCTTTTGGTCTACCCTTACTTCTGCTCCCCTGTGGTGTCCATCTTAGTGCTATTTTTGGTAGTGAGTTGTCAGTCATTCGGAGCACATGCCCCAACCATCGCCAGCGTCTTTCCTCAATAATTGTTGTCAGTGATTTCATCTGCATTTCTGCTAATAAGATGTTATTTCTTATGGTGTTTGGCCAAAATATTTTACTAATTCTTCGTAAACATTTAGTCTGGAAAGAATTCAACTTGTTTTCTATGGTTTTGGTGATTTTCCAGCATTCACTTCCATAGAGTAGTACACTTAGAACATTACTCTTAAATATCCTGATTTTCATATTTATGCTTAGTTTTTTTTTATTTCCATCATGGAAAAAGTCCTTTTTTTTGACCAGCCGAACAGAAAAGGTTACCCACGCCTGACTTAAATGGTTATAATTATAATTGTATTTTGCTACTGGTCAGCTTGATGCGTTACTCCTTACATCCATCCTCGTATTCTGTCAATGGATGAAGGCTGCGAATCAACCACATGTTAATGGCCGTTGGTTCTAAATGACATAACCTCTTCTCTTTACACAACTTATTTTGTTAGCCAGCTCTGTTCATATTCATGAATAATCATAGCTATAAATCAGTGGGACGTCTGGAATATTCCAGTCCCTAGTAAAACCATTTCTTCGTTTCGCTTCATTTCGATGCTAAGAAATGGCTTCTTCGCATTCAGAACATTCCCATACTTGTTCGACTGCCTATTCCATTTACCAGCTTAACAGTCTCAGTCAGCGTAGACACTCCAAGCATCAGAGACAATTTTCGCATTAGATTTCATCCTAGAATAATGCCCGGGCAGCGGCCGTCTGCTCTGCTATTTATGCTATTTTCAACCGTCAAGGGATTTTTAACGCGCGTGACCACGCACACAAAGAGGTTCCGCAACCTAGAAACCAGGGGAATTTATTAAGAATTCATCATCATCATCATCATGTGCCGTGGCGACTGGCGATGGCTATTATGCTTCTCCAGAGTATCCGATCCTTCATGCAGGCCATCAGCTCAGTTGCTGATCTCCTCTCACACCATCCCGTCAGACTGTCCAGTATCATTTCTCTTGGTCTTCCTCTTGATCTTCTTCCTTCTATTTTTCCTGTTGTTATAATATTTTCAATGCCCCCTCTTCTCATTGCATGTCCTATGAAAGTACATTGTCTCTCTCTTATCTTTCTGACAAGGTTTTTTTGTCTCTCCAGCTCTTCTCATACATTCTTCATTAGTTATTTTTGCTGTCCAGGGGATTCGCAACATTCTTCTAATAAACCACATTTCTGCTGCTTCCAATGATTTTTGTGCAGACTTGCCTATTGTCCATGATTCACTTCCATATAACAAGATAGGTTCAATATAGCATTTTAGGACTCGTTTTCTAACATTCATTGATAAGGATGTGTTGCATAATATGTTTCTCATTCTCATGAAGAATTCACGAGGGGAAAAAAAATCTCTGGCACTTCTGGTGGGATTCGAGCCTGCGACCTCCAAATCCTGAGGTGAACGTCTGACCCCGATACCAAGCAGCCTTCCCTCCCTTCCCCTCCGCCTCCCCACGAAAATTCCTTGCCGTGGCTACTATTTTAATGCTTATATAAATAAATATGACGTCACACACAGACCTACCCGGTGTTAGAACACGTGACTACTCCGGCATGTTCCATAACAACTGGAAGCCCGTGTGTGAAGTGAAGATACGCTAGACAACAGGAAGAAATGTGCGATCTTTTCCCGTGCCACACCTAAGAGACCTGGGGTCCACCCTGTCTCTAGAAATCTGGGAAGGTAACTGGGGCTAGGCATGTTACTGACCACATCAGACTTTCATGTGCCGATGGTCTTGGAAAATACGGGCCTAACGTCGTATCCCCCATTATGCTTTAATGGCATGGAACCGGGGATTCTACCTTTATATACTCAACAACATAACAGAACAAGAGCATTACTATGATTTCATTTAACAGAATAATAGCAGCACGTTCTTTGTTGTTACTGATCAGAGTAACAAGATGAGAATGTTATTTGGTAAATCTTCTTTTAACTGTAAGGTCAACCTTTTCTCCCCACTCCGCTCATTTAAAGTACTCAGTGATATTTGGCGTCTTCTGATGAGGCAAAAATGCAGATCTTGAGCTACAGGATACACGTAGTAATGTTCTTACTGCTCTGAGGAGACGCTAGATGGCGGTGGCTACACGTTAATTATCTGGCTAAGATCTGAGTTCTCTTTCCAGCCAATGTTCTCATGAACATCGTCAGAAGCAAAACCAAAGCTGGATGAATGTGAGGCTACGTTTTGAAATTCTGGAGCTGACCCTAGAATATGACGTCTTGACAGGCTGGACTACCAAATGATGAGAATTTAGGTTGATACATAGGTCTTTTGCGAGGTAGAAATAACAACAACAACAACAAAATCTGTTCCCGAGATACTTTATGAATGTCTTGGGAAATCTAGTTTCGCTGGTACTACAGCTTTGTCTTCGTCGCAGATGTCATCTTCTTTTTACAGCAATGACTCTTAATCTCGGGTCTATGGACCAGGAAAGATTTTAAAAACGAATATCTAAGAAAAAATACTCTGTGTCGAATGCAACGAGCTCAAGATTAACGCAGAGATAAGGAAGATGAGCACACAACAACTTGTCTCATCAGTGATCGGAAAAAAGTGTGAAAGAATAAGTCTTAGGAAAAGTTTAATAATGTTGAAAGGGAGATAACTGATGTAATTTAAATAACGACAGCGTGCTCCTCTTGATATTAACTGATTACACTTGACCTTGTTGTCATAAAGTCAAAGAGAAAATTAGGAAACTTAGTGTCGAAAGTTTAGGTAACTGAGTGTAAAATAAGTGAGATATTCACTGTTGCACGAAATTTATAGAGAAAGTCAAAAACAGTTTTCTCGTGCGACGCGTGTGTGAACGGAAAGTTTAAAAATTTCACGCAGGCTTGTAGAATGTAGGAAGGATATAAAACTAACTTTCAGGGTTAGTATTCGTAGTTAGGATCAGAGGTTCAGTCAGTTAGGATTAGAGGTTCCGTCAGTTAGGATCAGAGGTTCCGTCAGTTAGGATTAGAGGTTCAGTCAGTTAGGAGTTCAGGTAGGAGTTCATATAGAGTCAGTAGTGTGTACAGTGTCAAGATTTTTTTTTTACACAGGCTAGTTAGATTTGTGATAGAATATATAGTCTGTGGTGATTTTCAAGATGTAACTAGCTGTTGTTCGTTTGTCCTTTTTTAGGACAACTAGTTAGTGTTTGTAGATGTAGACAGTCGTTACTTATTTGTCCTTTTTAGCGCAAAGATTACTCAGAGGTTTTCAAGTTTCAGTAATCTGTGAATTGTGTTGTGTGGGGATTTCCTTTTGTGAATTCTGAATTTTGTAAGTATGAGTTTTGGTTGTTATTGTTTAGGGTTCACTTCCACCATGACAAACAAGATCTTGCCCGAGAAGATGTGTTCTTTATGTCTGTTTGTCACTGCCCGGGAAAATATGTTCTTTATGTCTGTTTGTTACTGCCCAGGAAGATGTGTTCTTTATGTCTGTTTGTCACTGCCCGGGAAGATGTGTTCTTTATGTCTGTTTGTCACTGCCCGGGAAAATATGTTCTTTATGTCTGTTTGTCACTGCCCGGGAAGATGTGTTCTTTATGTCTGTTTGTCACTGCCCGGGAAAATATGTTCTTTATGTCTGTTTGTCACTGCCCGGGAAAATATGTTCTTTATGTCTGTTTGTCACTGCCCGGGAAAATATGTTCTTTATGTCTGTTTGTCACTGCCCGGGAAAATATGTTCTTTATGTCTGTTTGTCACTGCCCGGGAAAATATGTTCTTTATGTCTGTTTGTCACTGCCCAGGAAAATATGTTCTTTATGTCTGTTTGTCACTGCCCGGGAAAATATGTTCTTTATGTCTGTTTGTCACTGCCCGGGAAAATATGTTCTTTATGTCTGTTTGTCACTGCCGTGTGGCAGAAGCTTCCTCATCTTCACATACATTATCCCTATTTTCTCCATTAATAAACTCTTGTAAATTGTCACTACATCAGTGTGTCTGTTGGCTTCCCTGAAGGTCACCAGTGCTGTCTTGAAGGTCTGCTGGTGCTGTCGAAGAAGTTATTCGTTGTCCTAGTGCCAGCGAGCCTGGGAGTGCACGTTATTAAGTGTTTAACTAGAACGCAATGTTTAAGCTTGTATAACCAAAGTCAGACAGTTCTAAGTTTGAACGATTAACACTAGGCAACGTAAAGATAGAAGGTTCTCAACCTGTTCAGTTACACACCACAAATACTTGTAAAGTTGATGTCGCTCTCAGGCACGCAACATAATTCAATCATTGATAGAAAAATAAACGTGTAAAAAAAAGGAGACAGACATATATCGGCCTCATTACCTGATGAGAAGAAACAGAATCCTAGAACAAGCTATCAAACGCTACACAACAGGACGGAAAAAAAAAGAGGTCGACCACGCGAAACTCTGAAGAGAAAACTGTTGAGAGAGGAAAAGTTAGTGGGCATAAGATCCCTTGACGAGGTTGAAAAACTCGCCAACAACAGAAAAGGAACATGGCGAACTACAATGCGAGCCCTAAATGGCGATTAACGGAACAGGAAGGATGTAAGAAGAACCAACACAAGGATTGGCTCGATTTTTCAATAAAATCTCAGATTTCTATTTATTTCTTTATTTTTAATGAAGAGTACACAGCGATTCTCAGACCGGATAAAGGGCTCATGGCCAAAAAGAAAGGGGTTGAGGACCACTGAAATACAGGGAAGATGTGCATGAGTGAGAGTCTGTGTTAACTGGAGGTAGGAGTGGTGGTAGTGATGGTACAGAAAGCGCTGAGAGACAACATAAACTAGAGAGACTGGTGTTAGTGAGCGACGTTATGTGTGGTGTCCTTGTAAAGAAGAGTACACTTGACCCTAAGGTTATCTTTTGCGCGGATCAGACGGTCTTTCATTATGTGTGTTGTGAGACGTTTGTACAGGGAGATGTGGTATGTTATTGTTTTATATGGGGAAGGGGGAGACGCTGTCCTTTTAGGCAGTCACCGACCCATAGTTGACATGCTGGCGTCAGGGCTGGTGACCCATAGCTGACATGCTGGCGTCAGGGCTGGTGACCCATAGCTGACATACTGGCGTCAGGGCTGGTGACCCATAGCTGACTAAGACCCTGTCTCACCTCTCCGTTGGTACTCCCAGTAACAAGCCTATCCTGGCTAACGGGACAGAGATCAGTCCCCATGGAGGTGGAGTCTGCAAAAGAAGTACTGCACATCTCCTGTTTTTAAGCTCAGGTCAGGGACTGAAAAAAATAGCTGCCGTAGCCTCCTCCCAAACCGACACGAGTCTGTGTCTCGACATTTTCACGACATCGGCTGCAAAGAGCACCAGCTCGCAGTTCCATGGAGACTAAAGACAAGACAAGACAAGATAAGACAAGACTGCATTATATACAATACCAATAGAGACAGATAAAGATGTTCATGTGCTATTATCTGCTAGCTGAATATGTTCTTTGTGTTCACAAACATTCCTAAACATTCAAACATGATCAAGAGCCATTCGTGTAGTGGTCAAATATTTACCTTTATGTCACTCATGAAAGGACGAGACTACCTGAGCTTATTATAAAGTTAGGCCGCCGATGTATTAAGTTCCTTTTAGGAAACAAAGACTTGTATCTAAACATAGGCATCGGAGAGACAAGTCTTTCCCGTATTGCCGAGTTCACTCTTTGACTCCCGAGTTAATTTCCGTGCTCTGTCAGAATAAATTTGATGAGAAACTTTGGTAGAAAGAAACTGGAAGGAAGTTACTCTATGATTTAAAATTATGGGTTGGGGTTAAAAATGTGCTATTTTTTCATTTTATTTACACTTGGCCTAAATATCTCTCTGAGCAATTAGTTGTACAAGATCTACTAGCTTTACCATTGTTTTTTTTTAGTCAAAGAGTTAATAATATTCCGGTGGTGAGTCCATATTTGTATCATTTTCTAGATTACATGTTGAATTTTGTTTTAACCATTCAATATTCAAGATAAGAAACGTGATGTTTTCAAATGTCTTAGTGGCTAAACTAGAAGGTTTTTAGAGAGTGGCAGCTAGCCCCAACAATGTGGTTTTTACAGGAAGGCAGAAAAACCTGCTTTTTCTTAATGCGTCAGAATTAGAATGATTTGTCTGAGAATTTTGACGTTTCTCTGTCAAATTAACAAAGGAATGAAATAGACGGAAAAAAAATGCGAAGATATCCCGAAGAAATGAAAGATGTTTTACGTCTACACGAGATTTATGTCTACCTGGTAATGCAGTCACGCCCTCTTCGGTGTTGTAAAGTTTGGAACTTATTTACTGAAGAAATGTTCTCAAATTATCGCACCCTGTTCTCTGTGGGTTTTCATTTCTTCGACATTCAGCATTGGTTGGACATTGTTTTCTTGCCAACTGTTGATTCCATGAGAGCGTATATCTTCTTCCTCTAGGTTGTCTCGACATTCTTGTCTAGGTCTGCATTTTGGTAGACCTCTTTCATCACTTCTGTATCCTTTGTTTGTCTATTCTCCTTCAACTCTCTAAATGCCCCGAGCCACCTCGGTCTGTTGTCTTTCATAATGGCCGTTATAAGGGAGAGTAAACTATGTGTTAAAAAATATGCATTCAGATATACCATGTACTAATTAACAACAGAGAATGCAAAGAATGCATGCACCAGGTAAAGGTTACAAAGGAGAATAATGTCATAGTGACAATTTCTTGGCTGGGGTAAAAATGAAGTTCCGACCTTTGTTGTTGTGTGCTCATCTTCCTTATCTCTGTTGTGCTCATCTTCCTTATCTCTGTTGTGTGCTCATCTTCCTTATCTCTGGGTTAATCTTTAGCTCGTTGCTTTGCATACAGAGTATTTTTCGTAGATATTCGTTTTCAGTAACATCACTGCTGTATCTAGACCAACAGGCAGCAGTGAGAATAAATGGTGAAATAACAACTTGGCTTGACATAAAACAAGGGGTCCGTCAGTGGTGCATACTGTCGCCTTACGTATTTAACTTCTATACTGAAAATATAATGAGGAATGTTAGAGAAGATGAAGATAAAAATATTACTATGCCATAACAATTGGAGGTTATGAAATACCAGAGATTAGATATGCTGATGACACAGTATTACTGTCCACAACACAAAAAGGAAAAACTAATTATGTCAGTCCGTAAGAACAATGAAGAACAAAACCTCTATCTTAATGCGAAGAAAACTAAATTGATGACAACTGACAAAACAAACAAGGCATCTGAAATATGTATCAATGAGGAAAAATTGGAAGAAGTGGAGAGTTTTGAATATCTTGGATCACTGCTAACTAATAATAGAGATACAATGAGGGAAATTAAAAGGAGGACATCTATACATCTTCAGAAAGTAAAACAACTAAAGAATCTGTGGAGAGGAACAGACAGAACTACAAAAATAAGATTTTTAAGGTCATGCATCTTTCCCATCGCAACATATGCCTGTGAGACCTTAGCATTTAACAAAACAGCTGAGAAACACATAAATGCCTTTGAATGTAAATTCTACAGAAGAGTTCTTCAAATATCATGGACACAGAAAAGAATAAATATATCCATACTATAAGACCTTAATATTGAAGAAGGCTGGCTAGTAAAGAGTATTAAACAGAAAACTTAATTATTTTGGACATATTAAACGTCATGATAATTTAGTCTTGGAAGAGTGCATAATGGGAAAAAGGAAGAGAGGAAGACCAAGGCGAAGTTGATTGCAAGACATCGTTGATAATCTGCAAATGGATGCATCAGCAGCAGGGCATCTTGCTTACAACCGAGAGGCCTATAGGAGTGCTGTTAGGGAGGCAAAGTTCCGCAAGGTACAAGCAAATGACTGACTGAATGATGACCTTTCTTTACTGGAAAATCATTTTGATCCCAAAGTTTCTTTGGTTAACCACATTAAGATGTCGTACATGATATCTACATTTCGTGTCTGTCTAGGTTTGATCTAAAAATTTCGTCAACCTCTTAACGATTTCCACAAACTACAACAATGTCGACTTCTCATGCAACATGAATATTTTCAACACCATGTCGGACATATATCTCTGCGCACAATTAACAAAACTGCAAATGTTCCGCGATAAATTCATCCACCAGTGGTGAAAGAATTTGTGGAAAAACTGTTCACACAATTTAGAAAATGTAAATGGTTTGTTGTTGTTTTTTTTTGCGCATGTTTTCCTTAATCTGCGTCTGTTTTTTTTTCCCTCATGAAGCTGTCTGTAAGCTCATTGTATGTTTCAGGTCTGTCTTGAATAAATAGTTTACGCTGTCGTTAAATTGTGCAATAACTCAAGCGGCTTTTGGTAGCGATGGAGATCAGACTCATCCTATCTCTTGAAATAGTCACACACCTGTATAAACTATTTCCTGCTATCTCTCGAAATAGCCACATATCTGTATAAACTATTTCCTGCTATCTCTCGAAATAGCCACACACCTGTATAAAATATTTCCTGCTATCTTTTGAAATGGCCATACACCTGTATAAACTATTTCCTGCTATCTTTTGAAATGGCCACACACCTGTATAAAATATTTCCTGCTATCTTTTGAAATGGCCATACACCTGTATAAACTATTTACTGCTATCTCCGGAAATAGTTCCCCATTATCTGTATGGTTGCCCTTCTTGTTCTAGTCTGCAGTGGATCACATCTTCCAGCACGTCTTCCAGTTTATTATTGCACACATGACCTACGATCCCGGGAGGTCAGTTAGGCAGCCAGGGAAAGACATGCACCTCAGAGGGTGGGGGGGGGGGGGCAACTGTGGACAAATTACGTGTTTCTGGCTTGAATAGAATGCATGGCAGTGGCTTGAGCTATGTCTCCCAGAATGCGCCCAAAATAACTGGTTTCAAGTGTTCTGTAATGTCCTTTTCCCCCCTACAGTTTCAAGTATTCTAATATTTCTTTATTTGTCTCAGTCACGTGTTCCTCGGAATCCGTCTTATCCCTTCTCATGTCAGGATTAGACTGTTAAGTTATATGCTTAGTTTGTCTAACGTTTAAGTTATATACTTAGTTTGTCTAACGTTTAAGTTATATGCTTAGTTTGTCTAACGTTTAAGTTATATACTTAGTTTGTCTAACGCCATTTGCATCGTAACTGCAGGCCCCGTACGGATGAAACGCATTAATGACTGTATGTTTTACAACTACGTTTAATCGCATTAATGACTGTATTGTTTTACAACTACGTTTAATCGCATTAATGACTATATTGTTTTACAACTACGTTTAATTGCATTAATGACTATATTGTTTTACAACTACGTTTAATTGCATTAATGACTATATTGTTTTACAACTACGTTTAGTCGCATTAATGACTATGTGTTTTACAACTACGTTTAATCACATTAATGACTATACTGTTTTACAACTACGTTTAATCGCATTAATGACTATATGTTTTACAACTACGTTTAATCGGTAAGTTCATTATACTGGGGCACCTGTACACAGAGACCGCTGTACTGTAGTACATGAGTTTAACAACACTGTGCTTCAGTGAGGAGCAAGGCAGTTACAGGGTTAAGGAAAGTATCATTGCATAAACCCGTGTTTTCTAAAGTGGGCAGTGCCCCTAGTACATTGTACAGCGTGACCTAGTGGTGGATGAGTGTATGCGTGATTTAGTGGTGTATGAGTGTATGCGTGATTTAGTGGTGGATGAGTGTATGCGTGATTTAGTGGTGGATGAATGTATAAGTGATTTAGTGGTGGATGAGTGTATGCGTTATTTACTGGTGTATGAGTGTATGCGTTATTTACTGGTGTATGAGTGTATGCGTTATTTACTGGTGTATGAGTGTATGCGTTATTTACTGGTGTATGAGTGTATGCGTTATTTACTGGTGTATGAGTGTATGCGTGATTTAGTGGTGGATGAATGTATGCGTGATTTACTGGTGGATGAGCGTATGCGTGATTTAGTGGTGGATGAATGTATGCGTGATTTAGTGGTGAAAGAATGTATAAGTGATTTAGTGGTGGATGAGTGTATGCGTGATTTAGTGGTGGATGAGTGTATGCGTTATTTACTGGTGTATGAGTGTATGCGTTATTTACTGGTGTATGAGTGTATGCGTTATTTACTGGTGTATGAGTGTATGCGTTATTTACTGGTGTATGAGTGTATGCGTTATTTACTGGTGTATGAGTGTATGCGTTATTTACTGGTGTATGAGTGTATGCGTTATTTACTGGTGTATGAGTGTATGCGTTATTTACTGGTGGATGAGTGTATGCGTTATTTACTGGTGTATGAGTGTATGCGTTATTTACTGGTGTATGAGTGTATGCGTTATTTACTGGTGTATGAGTGTATGCGTTATTTACTGGTGTATGAGTGTATGCGTTATTTACTGGTGTATGAGTGTATGCGTTATTTACTGGTGGATGAGTGTATGCGTGATTTACTGGTGTATGAGTGTATGCGTTATTTACTGGTGTATGAGTGTATGCGTGATTTACTGGTGTATGAGTGTATGCGTTATTTACTGGTGTATGAGTGTATGCGTTATTTACTGGTGTATGAGTGTATGCGTGATTTACTGGTGTATGAGTGTATGCGTGATTTACTGGTGTATGAGTGTATGCGTGATTTACTGGTGTATGAGTGTATGCGTGATTTACTGGTGGATGAATGTATGCGTGATGACTCGCGTTGTCAGTAGCGACAGCCCAATAAACAACGATATCCAGACAGTTTCATGTTGACTTTGACCGTGAATCAGGAACGACTTTTACATTGAAGATCCTGTCCAAGCAGAAGTCCCCAGCTTCAAGATCTCATAATATGCTCCATGTTTAATCATTTTCTCAGAACACATTTAGACATATATATGCCTTGCATATTTCCATACGCCCATCCTCTATTTTCCGCACCGTTGTTCTTCCAAAAAGCCCGCCAAAAACCCCACTCGAGACCACGTTTGGAACAACTGAGTCACGTGACCAGATGATCAAAGTTCACATCGTCACTTTTTTAAACATGTTTTATAGTAAGCAGCCACGACAGCCATGACAATCACGACAGTAATGACAGCGACGACAACCATAACAGCCACGACAACCATGACAGCCACGACAATCATGACAGCCACGACAGCCATAACAACCACAATAGTAATGACAGCCACGACAACCATGCCAACCACGACAGTCATGACAGGCACCACAACCATGACAGCCACGACAACCATGACAGCCACGACGGCATTGACAACCACGACAGTAATGACAGCCACGACAACCATGACAGCCACTACAACCATGACAGCCACGACGGCAATGACAACCACGGCAATAATGACAGCCACGACAACCATGGCAGCCACGACGGCAATGACAACCACGACAGCCATGACAACCAACACAGCCACGATAACCATGACAACCGTGACAGCCACTACAGCCACGACAGCCACGACACACCCAGTAAATCATATACTGCTACAATGAGAAGACCCGCGAGGCAAGGAAACGTCAAAAGGTATGAAAACCACTGACATAAACAAAAACTTGTCAAAGAATAAGAAAAGGAAATCCACAATGACGAATTCATGAAGTGTGAAAATGTGAAATCAGTTTTTATACCATAAAGAGACCCCAAAAAAGGAGGAGGGGGGGGGGATAGGAGTAAAGAGATTACCAAAAGGTACAGAAAATGAGAGAACATAATCTTTATAGAAAATATGAAATAAAACGAAGGAGGAAACCAATATTTTAAGAAACAGCATAAAAGTAATAAGAGACGAGAAATATAAAGAACGAGAATAGAACATTGTGTCTATAGTCATAGACTGGATAAAGATGGCTGGTTAAGAGTTAATCCGGTTTATAATGAAGGGGACGTAACAGAGGAAGCTATCCGGTTTATAATGGTGGGGAACAGGGGAAGCTATATATATATATTTATACAACAAAGGAACGATTGTACTGAAAAAAAAAGAATCAGGGAAACATCGTTCAGTATACACTGTTTACTTTGGAAATAGCCAAGAAACAGGACTCTTTTATTTTCTTCTCCGCATTTACAGCAAGTCGCGTAGGGACCCGCCTGAGAGGTTGTAGCCGGCAGGTATTTGGAAGGAGCACACAGATGTAGCCAAGCTACTCTCGTACAGCTATTTACAGAATCTAACAAGCTCGTGCTCTGTATGAACTCAACGGAACGTGCAAGGGGCCATCGTCTGTGTTCTACAGTGATGTCATAGATGCCGGTTATCACAGCTCAAGATAGCAGCGTACAATGTTATTCCGTTGATTATTGTTGTACTTAGAGAAGATATGTAGGATTTTATTCAGTTTATTATTACACTAAGCGTAGACATGGACGTTTCTATTCCGTTGATTATTACACCGAGAGAAGATAATGCACATAATGGTTTTTAGTTGATTATTACATCGTGTACTATTCTGTTCTGTCGATTATTACATCAGCAGTGATTAGTGTACATTTTTCTTCTATTGATTATTACATCAGGAGTGATTAGTGTACATTTTTCTTCTATTGATTATTACATCAGGAGTGATTAGTGTACATTTTTCTTCTATTGATTACTACATCAGGAGTGAATAGTGTACATTTTTCTTCTATTGATTATTACATCAGGAGTGAATACTGTACATTTTTCTTCTATTGATTATTACATCAGGAGTAAATAGTATACATTTTTGTACCTTTGATTAATACATTATGAGTGAACAGTGTATTTTTTTTCTATTGATTATTACATCAAGAGTGAATAACGTATATTCTTCTCTCATTTATAATTATATAAAGAGAGAAAAGAGTAGCATTTTATTACAGCACATATACTTCCAGAAAGCACAGTGGAGTTACCTAATGTTTAAGGAAAATAATATTAAACTTTCGCTATACTGTATATGTATTCATTTGTCTTACCATGCTGTTTTTTGTAATGATACTTAAGTATTTTTCTCAGTGAAGAGAGTTCTTGCGGGGGGGGGGGGGGGAGATAATCTTGTGCTTGTGTTGGCCGTGCAGATTGAGTTTAAAAATTGAACGTTTCCTGAAAACGTAGTTGTTGTTATCTGTTCATCGCTTCAGCGTGGATTCCTTACCTTCTCGTCGACGTATATATTTCGTACCTTGTGCTAATGAAGATGTAAGGGTTTCATAAAATAGCAGACTGTATGTTGCAGGCACGATGTTAACGTTTTTGCGTTATGTTATACGAGGGGTGATTGATAAGTTCTCGGCATAAGGTACAACGGATTATTTGTGGGGAACTTTTTGGGGGGTTATTTCTCAACGTAGTCAACTTGCAAGTTTATGCACTCTGTCCAGCGATCCTGGAGCACACGGATCCCTTCTTTGTAAAAGTCAGCATCTTGTGCCAGTAGAAAGTGGTCTACAGCATGGATGACGTCATCATCTGAAGCAAATTTGCCACCACTGAGCTCCTTTTTGAGTTTGGTAAACAGGTAATAGTCCGAAGGGCCTAATTCTGGGGAATAAGGAGGATGTTCAAGAAGCTGGAAGCCGCATTCATGAATGGCAGCCATTGCCACCGCCAACTTGTGAGGTGGAGCATTGTCTTGCTGAAAGACAACTCCTCTCGTCAATTTCCCTCGACCTTTTCCTTCAGTTTGAACCGCAGTTGCTTCACAAGATTAGCGTAATAGGCCCCGGTGACCGTTCTGCTCTTTTGAAGATAGTCTACCAATAGCACACCTTCTGAATCCTAAAAGATGGAAGCCATCACTTTGCCTGTAGACAGAACCACTTTTGCTTTCTTTGGAGGTGGAGATCCATGATGTTTCCACTGCTTTGACTGTTCTTTAGTTTCTAGTTGAAAATGATGAACCCAAGTCTCATCCATAGTCACAAATTGCTGAAGAAACTTTTCAGGATCTGCAGACAAATGGCTAAGATTGTCTCTTGACACCGCTGTTGGCGAGATTTTCAGCTGCCGTGCATGGAGCGGTGCTCCTCCCGGCCAATGAAGAAATTTGCAAATGGGGTTGCCGCGCAGCATCACTGCGGAAAGGGTGGTAGAAAGGATAAAGCGGGACAAACAGTCAAATCACGGCACCTCTGGTCTGGAGGTCGGCCACGTCCTGAGTGCAGTCATATCGGGTGAAATGCATGAACCGGCTTGTCCCAGAGGTTAAGACACTGCTGGCGAGACTCTTCAAATGCCGCGCGTGGAGTGAAGCTCCTCCCGGTTAAGGAAGAATGCGGAAAAGAAATAAAGGTTGCTGTGTGGCGCCGATGGGAAAAGGTGGTGGAAAGTGAAGTTTAACCGGTATGTCCAGTAGTATCGCTACGAGAGCTATACCACGGCACCTCTGCTCTAGAGGCTGGCCACGTCCGAAATACACCTACACTGGTGAAATATGCCTAAACCGGCACACACCAGGGGTGGAACTTGATGGCTAGACATGTCATGCCACCTCCGCTCTAGAGGTCGGTAACGCCTGATATACACCCATACTGGTGAATTTTGCCTAAACCGGCTCATACCAGGGGTGAATCTTGAAGGCTATGCATGTCACAGTACCTCTGCTCTAGAGGTCGGTCTCGTCCCAAACACGCCCATACTGGGATAATGCCTAAACCGGCTCAACCCAGGGGTAGAAGTCACTAGTGGCGAGGATTCGTCCTCCTGGACAAAAGCTCCATCCTGGTCACAACTAGGAAGGGTAGCGGCCACGACCGCAAAATGCTGAAGTCGGAGACACTGGACCAGGGAAGTCTAGATAGGCAACCACCTCTCACCCGACGGGGATGTTTGCGTATCCTAATCACGCTGAGGTTTTCCGGTGAGAAAGTCCAACCCTGGACTGGATGGGCAACCACCTCTCACCCGGCGGTGATACACGGGTATCTCAAAACACGTCGAAGTTTTCCGGTGAGAAAGTCCAACTCTGGCCTGGGTGGGCTACCGCCTCTCACCCAGCTGGGATGCACTGATATCCTAAACACGTCGAGGTCTTCCGGTGAGAAAGTCCAGCCCTAGACTAAACTGGTGCAATGAAAACCACGGTGTCACGCAATCCCGCTTCCGAGACCCACCAAGAATACAGGCTAAAGCCCTGTGATACTCTGAACCCCTTGTGGTCCTCTCGTGGATCTCGTGTGGTCTTTTCGGGGACCACGGGACCTAACGAGGACCACAGGCATGAATTCAGTAGGATCACAGTGCGGTTTTTGGTGGTAGAAGCGAACGAAGAAGAAGAAGAAGAAGTCTCTTGACACGTTGAGGCGCTGTCGTTTGTGATCAGCTCCAAGACGTTTCTGGACCCATCGAGCAGAGACATTTGTCATTTGAAGATCATTGTGAATAATGGCATGAACACGTTCCTGGGAGATCCCCAACTCAGTAACAATGTACCACTCAGTTAGTCGTCGATCCTCCATTATCAATGTCATGGATTTTGCCGGTGGTTTCATTAGTGGTTACCGTTCTTGGTCTTCCTGGACGGTTATCATCTTCCAGAATCTCCCTCCCATGTTTGAATTGAGCTGCCCATTTTCTCACTGTGCCGTAAGAAGAGGCACTCTCCCCTAGAGTCTCTACCATATCCTCATGGATCTCCTTCGATGATAAGCTCTAGATGCTGAGGTAGCGAATGATTGCTCGATGAGAAATGTTATCCATTTTCTCAATTTCTGCCACCCCTTACCACTTCAGTAGCCTGCAAAAAATTGTTTGCGGTTAATTTCTTAAAACTTGGTGTTTAATCTTACATTAACCTGATCTACAAACGCACCTAATATCCATTGTGTGTTTCAAGTATTTGTACCTTAGGCCGTGAATTTATCAGTCAACTCTTGTGTGTGAAAATTACGCCGATACCTAGAACAGCCTGTCTTGTTCTCCATGGAACTGAGAACAAGATGTTCTTTGCCCAGATGTGGTGAGTGTGTTCAAAGCACAGACATTATGTCCAATGAGAAGTGCGTTTACGACGGCTGTTTTTCCAGAGTGAAGCTGAAAAGGAAGGAAAGAGTGAAGCTGAAAAGGAAGGAAATAGTGAGGCTGAAAAGGAAGGAAATAGTGGGCCTGAAAGGGAAGGAAGAGTGAAGCTGAAAAGGAAGGAAAGATAAGAGTGAAGCTGAAAAGGAAGGAAATAGTGAGGCTGAAAGGGAAGGAAGAGTGAAGCTGAAAAGGAAGGAAAGATAAGAGTGAAGCTGAAAAGGAAGGAAAGAGGTAGAATGCTTCTTTGTCGGACTCCACCACCCTGGGAGTCATAGCGATCTCGGCCTTTGGCCAGGATGAGTGTGTCACTGGGAGCACTGACGGAGATGTGGTTCGGGGTCTTGGCCGGCTGTGGTTCGCTGGCTGTGACAGTTGTGGCCTCAGCCACTTTAGTATAGTCGACTTGGTTCTTTGTGTGTTGCACAGATAAACGCTCCCGATGTGTTATATAGAGAGACGCTCCCAGTATGCTGTATAGAGAGACGCTCCCAGTGTGCTGTATAGAGAGACGCTCCCAGTGTGCTGTATAGAGAGACGCTCCCAGTGTGCTGTATAGAGAGACGCTCCCAGTGTGCTGTATAGAGAGACGCTCCCGATGTACTACATAGAGAGACGCTCCCAGTGTGCTGTATAGAGAGACGCTCCCAGTGTGCTGTATAGAGAAACGCTCCCAATGTGCTGTATAGAGAGACGCTCCCAGTGTGCTGTATAGAGAGACGTGCTCGTGATGTACTGTATAGAGAGATACGCTTGTGATGTACTGTATAGAGAGACACCCTTGTGATGTGCTGTATAGAGTGACAAGCTCGTGATGTACTGTATAGAGTGACAAGCTCGTGATGTGCTGTATAGAGAAACGCTCCCAATGTGCTGTATAGAGAGTCACCCTCGTGATGTACTGTATAGAGTGACAAGCTCGTGATGTGCTGTATAGAGAAACGCTCCCAGTGTGCTGCATAGAGAGACACCCTCGTGATGTACTGTATAGAGTGACAAGCTCGTGATGTGCTGTATAGAGAAACGCTCCCAGTGTGCTGCATAGACAGACGCTCCCGATGTACTGTATAGAGAGACACGCTCGTGATGTGCTGTATAGAGAGACACGCTCGTGATGTGCTGTATAGAGCGGTGTGTTTCAGAGAGTAATTAGCGCAAACTGCATAACAACACTTAATTTGTCAGCTCACTGTACGCAATTTGAACGGGGTCCTTTATACGCAATCCCTTTATACGAACAGTCCATTTCGCAGGAAATCTACTGTATTTTACTATTCAGGTCTTTTATATCAGGTATATGACAATCTAGCATTAAAAATATATACCCCTACATGTTTAGAATTATTATCTTATATCTTATATCCTTCCCATGCCGTTAAACGTCACATAGGGCTCGCAAAGTAGTTCGCCAATTTTTCCTGTATTCGGCGAATCTTTCAACCTCATCAAGGGATTTTTATGCCTGTTAATTTGGCCTCTCTTAACACTGACCTCTTCAGAGTTTCACGCGGTCTGCCCCTTTTTCTTTGGCCTGTTGTGTTCCACTTGATAGCTTGTTTTGGGATTCTCTGATCATTTCTTCTCATCAAGCGACCAACATATTATATATTTATAGGTAGGGATACAAGGTTCCCAATGTCCTGGTTTTGTTTTCAGGACAACAAAAAAGGAAAATGAATAAAATCAATCGCTGGTCATATTTTATTCAGTTGTCTTTGGCTATGAGGGCTTCAGAAGATTGTTTCTCCCCATATATATATATATATATATATATATATATGTTTCTCTTGTCTTAACTTGTAAGTTTGTGGAAAGAAACCCCTAAGACGAACCGAACCGTCGACCACAGCTTATCTGCTCTAACAAGGCTAGTTACGAACCTGGATCTGTCGTTTCTCATCTTGTCTCTGCACGTCCTGAATTCTCTCAGTGTCTGGTTTCTAGAGAGTGCACGTTGTCCCTCAGCTTCCCCTACCCAACCCCCACACCCCCACACCCCCAAATCCCTTGCAATTATTCATATATCTTCTTTTTTTTCTGTTTGATGCGCCATCTTTCTGTGCATGGAACTAAAGGTTAACAATGCTGCGTGCACAATGTACTTAACTCTAACGAGAGGTATTTTTAACTGTCATAGTTTTTACTTTTCCCCCGACATATTTCTTGTGTTAGACTTTATTTATTTCTCTTTGTTTCAGTTATTTTCGTTTCGCAATATTTGTATCGCGTGGCCGTTTTTCGTTAATAAAAAAAAAATCAGTGTCACATACATTTGAACAGTTTCTAGGAAAGTTTTTAGTTATATAATCTTTGTATTTTTATATAGAAACTGGTGTTCGTGTCTTGCTATTTGAAAGACCATTCTGTGTACTGTTACATTTATTTTTAAAAAAAAGAAACTAGTTTGCAGCTAAATATATTTTGTGTGTTGGATACCCGAATATTTGGTTAAAGTGTTTATATGCAGATCGCTTCAAGTGGGACTATTAACATATGACTCATAAAAGCGTATAGTTACATTAATAAATGTGATATTTTGGCAACGCACGTCTGCATAAGGAAGCTTACAATTTTAACGCTGTGTTACTATGAACTAGTTATGGTTAACTCATCGTTACAAGAAATCTGAATGTGTAATGTAGACTTTAGATCTAAACGATGTAGGTTGATAACAGTCTTCAGCAGTGCAAATTCAGCCTCTTTTCACACACGTAACAAGATAACATAACAAGAGTTTGTTGAGCGTCATCAGTTTACCATGGCAACGTCTTCGAAAGGTAAAAGCAGGTTCGTATCACGTTTTTTTAAAAACTGTTTAATTGTTTGATTATCTACCTTTGCTGGATTTGTAAACTGATCGTGGAGTAAACAGACAAGACTGAGAATGTAACAATGAAATCTAGTATGTAACCACAATCCTTTATCTGAAACTATTATCTTCTTACACCTTACAAGTTCATCCTTCCCGTGCCGTTAGACGTCACATAGGGCTCGCATAGTAGTTCACCAAGTTTTCCTGTTTTCGGCGAACTTTTCAACCTCATCAAGGGATTTTATGCATACTAATTTGGCCTCTCTTAACAATGTCCTCTTTAGAGTTCCACGTGGTCGATCTCTTTTTTCTTCAGCCTGTAGTATTCCACTTGATAGCTTGTTTTTGGGATTCTCTGATTGTTTCTTCTCATCACATCACCGACATATGTCCATCTCCTTTTTCTGATCACCCATGAGACAGGTTGTTGTTCGCTAATCTGCCTTATCTCTGCGTTCTACCTGAATTCGTTCAACTTTATATCGAGTATTTTCCTTAGGCATTTGTTTTCAAAAGTCTAATTTGTTGCCTATTTCTTTTAGTTGTTTTCCAGCTTTCGCATGCATAAATTAGGGCGGATATTACATTTGAATTGAATAATCTTAGCTTGGTTTGTATGCTTACAACTTTTGAATGTCATATGTTCTCAAGATTCTTGAAGGTCAATGGTGATATATATGAGACTTGAGAAATGTTCGGAGTTTAAAACTGCTACATTGTACTTGTCCATATATCACGTGTCGGGGTTTTAAATCAAAGTGAGGTGAATATATCTTATAAAAACTCTAGCATCTTTTTTATGCGGTTCTGTTGGCTGAGTGGTTATGCGCTCGGCCTACTAATCCGGTGGATCGGGTTCAAGTCCTCGCAGTGGGCGTTTTTTTTTCTTTCTGGGGCCACCACACCGAAAAAAAGGCCCCGGACTCCACCCAGGTTTATAACAAAGGGTAGGAGAGAAACATGAGAAGGTAAATGCCGCCAGGCGTGATACCGACCACATCAGACTTTCATGTGCCGAAGGTCGTGGAAAATACGGGCCTGACACCGCGATGGCATGGAAACGAGGGATTTTACCTTTACCTTAAATAGCATTTTTATTTCTAAATAAATTGGAAAAAAGTACAAATATAAGTTGAAAATAAATTAGACATATAAAGGTGTATTACATTTTCCTGCAATAAATATGTTACTCTCATGGCCAGAGAATGAATGCCTAAAACAGAACATCAGGAAAACTTTGTCTGTGTGTGGAATTTTTATGTTTTGTGAGTATTCAGGATTTTAGGATTTGAAATAGCAGGTTATAGATCTTATTTCGGTATATGATAGATAGACAAAATAAGGCAGACATTTCTTTATGCAGACGTAAAAGGCAAGATAAGCGTGCGGTTGGATGGGGAGAGAGACAGACAAGATAGGCATGCAGTTAGACAGACAGACAGATAGATAGCAAATAACTTGGTTTGTTTCGCTAAATAAGCGTTATTCAATCCCATGCCACAAGTTGGTAAACGTCACGTTCTGTTATATGTTACGTCTGTCACACAACACATGTAATTGCTCTTAAGCACTCTTGACAACGTACACACGCATGCAGAATCGTATTCCCGGCATCTACGTACTTCAGCACGAGCAGTTAATACACAGGTCTATGTTTCCTTCTACATTATATCCCCGTGTCTCGTTATTTGAATGTTGAAAACTGATACTTACCTGCAACAACACGAAGATCTTTCATGTCTGAGGAACTTTCTCATTTGTTTTCTTGACAGCTCTGCAGCCTATACATTCTCAGTGGTGCAGTAATGAAAAAAGATCATCTGTCATGCAGCCCTTCTGAAATGGTCACATTTTTTTTGTCTGTTTTGTCGATTTTAGGTCAGGTAGGTAACTAATATTTCGGCAAAAAGCCTTTTTCCAATACACTGCCGAAATATTAGGTGTTTGTTATTTGTTATTTTCTATCTTCTTATTAGGTGTTTGCTATTTTGTTATTTTCTATCTTCTTTTCCATCACATCTGTCCTTCTGTTTGCAGAAGTCGCTTCTGTTCACCTCTGCGTAACGGTCAGTTTTATTTCTGAAATCATTCATTAGTTCAGTCATAGTTTTTCACTCACTAAGATCATTTATTTCATAGACGAATGCACTATTCTTTATCATTCTTTCTGTCTTTACGAGACTTATTGGGCAGATTTCTAAAGCAAGTATCCTTCTTCTCTTTCGGCCTGTGTTTCAAATGAACCCACGCAAAAAAAGGCACACTTTCAAACATCTGTTTTAGATGTTCTAGAATTTCTCTGAAGCTCCATACCATTGTTTGCTTTAGAAAGACACGGCCCTGCGTATTTCTTCCCCCCCCCCCCCGGTCGTAGTAAGCAGAGAAACATCTGCAGGTGTGTATGCAGGTGAGAAGTCTTCTATACTTTGGTAGGTATTTTCTTGGCGTCTGGCAGGTTTGTTTCAAGGTGAGCATCCAGTAACTCTTTCAGTCGTTTCAAAGGTTTTTCTTGTCTTATCCGTAGAGCGCAAGTGCTAACAGGGCATATACTTTAGCTAGTCTGCTATAAGGTAAAAAGGTAAACTCCCCGTGTGCATGCCGTTGATGCATATTGGGGAATGCGGTAGATAGATGCTTCATACTTTCTGCCATTTATGTTTTTTTTCCCTCGCTTTCTTCATTCCCTCTGTCGTTTTGTAGAACGGAACCATACGCCTCTATCTACCTTTATTACTAGAACCAGTTTTACTGCAGTCGTTATCTCTATTATCTGTGAAGTCAGATGAAGGTTGACCGATCTCAGGAGCTGGTGTTGCTGTGGTGCGGACGTCTGCTCCCTCCGTCGCTCGTGCCAGTAACTAACGTAAAGAGTGTAAACCTGTCTGTCCCTGGCCCCCGGGCACGCCCTGTTGAGGGTTCGTCGCCTCCCTGCACAGATGTAGCTTATACTTCCCTCATTGGTTCCCCCCTCCCCCTCTCCGATTCTTTCATTTTGGGGGTCATCATCATCATCATGTGCCGTGCCGACTGGCGTTGGCTATTATGCTTCTCCAGAGTACACGATCCTTCATGCAGGCCATCAGCTCAGTTGGTGATCTCCTCTCACACCATCCCGTCAGACTGTCCAGTATCATTTCTCTTGGTCTTCCTCTTGATCTTCTTCCTTCTATTTTTCCTGTTGTTATAATATTTTCAATGCCCCCTCTTCTCATTGCATGTCCTATGAAAGTACATTGTCTCTCTCTTATCTTTTTGACAAGGTTTTTTGCCTCTCCAGCTCTTCTCCTACATTCTTCATTAGTTATTTTTGCTGTCCAGGGGATTCGCAACATTCTTCTAATAAACCACATTTCTGCTGCTTCCAATGATTTTTGTGCAGACTTGCCTATTGTCCATGATTCACTTCCATATAACAAGATAGGTTCAATATAGCATTTTAGGACTCGGTTTCTAACATTCATTGATAAGGATGTGTTGGTCAATATGTTTCTCATTCTCTGAAATGCAGTCTTTGCTTGGCCTATTCTGTTCCTAATTTCTGTTCTGCATTTCCCATCTGAAGTTATTACTGCTCCAAGGTATTTGAATTTCTGCACCTGCTTTAGAACAGTTCCGTTTAATTGAATACTGCATGTTGGTGGATTCTGTTTCTTAGATATAACCATAGTCTCTGTCTTTTTGATGTTCAAAGTAAGGCCTTTCTGTTCACTTTCTTTTTGGGGGTGCACGGGTTATTCTCCCACACCAGCTTTGGAGATGTCCGACATATCCAGTCTCAGCAACGCCTTACCTGGGTGAGGACCTTGCAGGCATCCGGTGGGTGGCCTCCGCTCATTACCATGAACCACTGCATACCCAAGAGAGTAGGTCCATGTCAGACCTGCAACCTGAGTAGGTTGGCTCACTCCCTGCAAAGCATGCACCCGTCTCAGACATACGAAGCGTGATTTGGGAGTTAGCCACCGTAACTTCACGTTGTATTCACTCATCAACCAGCCAAGAGATAGGAAAAAACAACATATGGCCACATAGCCAAGAGATAGGAAAAAACAACATATGGCCACATAGCCAAGAGATAGGAAAAAACAACATATGGCCACATAGCCAAGAGATAGGAAAAGAGAAAGTGGCCACATATCCAAGAGATGGGAAAAGAGAAAGTGGCCACATAGCCAAGAGATAGGAAAAGAGAAAGTGGCCACATAGCCAAGAGATAGGAAAAGAGAAAGTGGCCACATAGCCAAGAGATAGGAAAAGAGAAAGTGGCCACATAGCCAAGAGATAGGAAAAGAGAAAGTGGCCACATATCCAGGAGATAGGAAAAGACAAAGTGGCTACATAGCCAAGAGAAAGGAAAAGACGAAATGGCTGCGTTAATACTATATTCCACTGGTTACACATGGGAAATGAAGTAAGAAATGATAGACTGTTCTCAATGTATTTCATCACCATCACTCCCTCGTCTTATTTATCATCTTATTCAATCGTCGTCGTCATCATCCTCGTAAGTATAAAAATGGATAACAGTCTGAATAAAAAACAGCGTGAATCCAAAACAAAAGTCAATGACCTCCATTCTAAAGAATCGAATCTGAGAAGAAGATAACAGAAACAAGAACATATAGTGGTTAAGTGGTTATAAGTTGAGAAACCACGAAAGAGCGTTATGTTGGGGGGGGGGGGGTGGTCCTGGTACCTCCACCATACCTGGCCGTAGTGTACATGAAGAAGAAATCAGAAGCACAAACGTAACCTACCTTGCCTCCTATAAATTCTGGCACCGCCCAGTCTGAGAGTCTGATAAGGTCCTTGTACAGACCTACAGATACTATCTGTGGGGCGCAGAACTTGGCGAAGATATGGGGGGGGGGGGGAACCCCCATAAACCGGCATTGATGGTTTTCTGACTATTATCTTTATAAACAGCGGCACAAACGTCCTCGTGTCCTACCTTTAGGAATCGAAGCGGTTAAAAATGCTTTTTCGTGATAAGTTTATCTGTTTAGAAAGATAATAAAAGCCATCTGACTTTGCAGTCGCGTGAACAGTAGAATGTAAGTCAGAATATACATTTGTGCTATTTGTTTCTAAAATGTATTGAGATGGCTGCCGAAAACTGAATGCAAACAGAACTGGATTACAGATTTATATGGGAAGACTGTAAGAAATAGAGTTTAATCTTTTAAAAGAGATATATATGTGCTGAAAGGATTTGTTTGTAAGAATAAAAAGTACGATTTCGCTATTAATCGTGGATTAGACTGTCTCGGTAATCCGAAGAGGCGGTGGGTAGTATTCGAAACGTAGGTAGATAAAATTCCCCTTTCCATGCCATTAAGGCATATTGGGGAATACGGTGTTAGGCCCGTATTTTCTATGACCTTCGGCACATGAAAGTGTGATGTGGTCAGTATCACGCCTGGCCGCTTTACCTTCCCAGATTTATCTGGTATCCGTTTTTAGAGGCTGGGTGAATCCCGGGGCCTTTTTGGTGTGTGCTAGAAAAAAAAATCCCACCGTTAGAACTGAACCCGGTACCACCATTCGAAATATAAAACAAATAAAATTAGACTGTCTCTTTTCATCCTCTACAACGTTAGTAGGACTACAGTCGTTCCTGTATCTATCGCCACGCTACGGCGTAGCAACTATATTCCAAAGATATCTAATGGGGAAATGAAGACTGTCTTCACTGACCTCGACATCATGACACAAATGACAGCAATGACTTAAATAAAAAAAATTATCACACCAGTCAAATGCGCAGTCAGATCTTGTTAATTTTTTTCAGCATTATAAAAGAACTAAACATTAGTTTATCTGCTTCACCTGTGTGTGTTTGCTTCATATGTGTCTGTTTGCTTCATATGTGTGTGTTTGCTTCACCTGTGCGTGTTTGCTTCACCTGTGTGTGTTTGCTTCACCTGTGTGTATTTGCTTCATCTGTGTGTATTTGCTTCATATATGTCTGTGTTTGCTTCACCTGTGTGTGTCTGCTTCACCTATGTGTATCTGCTTCACCTTTGTGTGTTTGCTTCACCTATGTGTGTCTGTTTCACTTTTGTGTGTCTACTTCACCTGTGTGTGTGTTTTTAAGTAGCAACACGCAAGAAAATTAAAATTAAGTTAAGAAAATTCCGAATCTTATTTGGGACTTGGACAGTTGCCTTTCCATTACTTTTTTGGTTATTTCACACGTAGCTGGTGGTATGGCCCAGTACCTTATGTTTTACATCCTTCCAGTGCTGTTAAACGTCACATAGGATTCGCATGGTAGTTCGCCAAGTTTTCCTGTTTTCGGCGAACTTTTCAACCTCATCAAGGGATTTTATGCATACTAAACTGGCCTCTCTTAACAGTGTCCTCTTTAGACTTTCACGTGGTCGACCTCTTTTTTTTTCAGCCTGTTGTATTCCACTTGATAGCTTTTTTTGGGATTCTCTGATTGTTTCTTCTCATCACGTGACCGATATGTGTCCATCTCCTTTTTCTGATCACCCATGAGATTGGTTGTTGTTCGCTCATATGCCTTATCTCTGAGTTGTACCTGAATTCGTTCCACTTTATACAGAGTATTTTCCTTAAGTATTTACTTTCAAAAGAGTCTAATTTGTTTTTTTTTTCTTTAGTTGCATTCCAGCTTTTGCATGCATAAATGAGGGTGGATATTACATTTGAATTAAATAATCTTAACTTGGTTTGTATGCTTATAACTTTTGAATGCCATATGTTCTCAAGATTCTTGAAGATCGATGCCGCTTTTGCAATTCTAATTCTAACTTCCTTTCTGGTGTCACCATCCTGGTCTATGTAACTGCCGAGGTATGCAAAATTGGCAATTTATACCAGTCAAATATTTATAAAATCAGTAAAGGGAATAGATTCTCAGTATGTTCTACAAACTGCCAACATCTGGCTGTTTCAAAATGTGCGGTTTTTTTTTTAAAATGAAAATACCCATTAAACAGAAGCGTTTTCATATCAAGGTCTATCTTTCTTACAGAAAAAGGTTTTGTCAAAAACATCAATATTTTCTCCGTTCACGCTGTTACTTGTTATCTATTATAATTCCATGTTAGAAAACGAAGAAGAGTACTACACGTAAAGAAACATTTTAATTTCATGTGATTTTTTTTTAATACGCAACCGTTCCAGAGTTACCTCCCGCTGGATATTTCTGCCGAGGTTTGCTCCCCTAGACAATGATTTCCCCCGAAATATCCACAAGTCAGTAAGTCTTGACAGAAGAAAGGTTGTGTTGTTTACATCTGCGGACAAACCTCACCTGACACAAGGATAAACAGTGTGTCAAATGAAGGATTGGAAGGCGGGAAATGAGAGACACAGTCTAGAAATATGTCTTTAGAAAGATAGATACCCTGAAAGATGAGACAGATGACGTAGAAAATGAGAAGGGAACGGTGAGAAAAGATCCGAAAGTTCACATACGTTAGAGAAAATAAAAGTTGCAGGTTTATGAATGGAAGTCGTGAAGTTTCATTAGATATCTAATGAGTAGTGTAACATGAATTCTTTTCCGCAAGCTTTCATAGAACGTAATGAAAACAGGACCAATTATGAAATCATCATCATCATCATCATCATGTGCCGTGCCGATCGGCGTTGACTATTATGTTTCTTCATAGTACCCATAGTTCTTCATGCATCGGTTCAGGTAATGATATCATTTCAAACCATCTCGTCAAACTATCCAGTATCATTTCTCTCTGCCTTCCCTTGGCTCTTCTTCCCTCTATTTTTTCCTGTTGTTACAATATTTTCATGGCCCCCTCTTTTCACTGATGTCCTATGACAGTACATTGTCTTTCTCGTATTTTTTTTTTTTTGGACAGGTTTTTTTTTTGTGTCTCCATCTCTTCTCATACATTCTCCATTAGTTATCTTTGCTGTCCAGGGGATTCACAACATTCTTCTGATAAAACGCATTTATGTTGCTTCCAGTGATCTTTGTGCAGACCTGCTTATTGTCCGTGATACACTTCTGTATAATAAGATAGGCTCAATATAGCATTTTAGGACTCGTTTTCTAACATTCATTGATAAGGATATGTTGCGTTAATATGTTTCTCATTCTCTGAAATTCAGTCTTTGCTTGGCCTATTCTGTTCTTAATTTCTGTTCCGCATTTCCCATCCGAAGTTATTACTGCTCCATGGTATTTGAACTTCTACACTTGATTTAGGATTTGTTCATTTAATTTGATTCATCTTGATCGACACAAAAAAAAAGGCAGCATGGATCTTAAATGAACAGCTCTGAAAGCGTGTGATAGTTAACTAAACATAGAGATATACAGATATATTTTAAATACAGGGCAATAGCACTTAGTGCAGAGGTTCTTAACTGAACGTAACAAGATTCGTATGGAAGTCATATGATGAGGGTATTGGAAACCGTTGATGAGGGTATTGGAGCCAGCTGATGAGGGTATGAGAGTCAGCTGATGAGAGTATGGGAGTCAGTTGACGAGGATATGGGAGTCAGCTGATGAACATACGGGACTCAGTCTCTGAAGAACGGAACAAACTGTCAGATTAGAATTTTTTTGATTTCGGCTGTTTTGTTCCCATCTTCTTCTATCTCCTTTCCGCTGTCACTTGGTGTTCTTTGCAGCCGATGAAGTGAAATTGTTGAGGCAAAACATAGAATCGGATTGGGAGCGGGTTGCGGCAAATATTTTATTTTTCAGTCTCTCAGCAGAGCTACAAAAGAAGGGGGACTTCTGTAGCAGACTTCACTGCCATTGGATCTATGGCGATCCCTGCCCCGTCAGTCAGGCCTGGCCTGTTACTGGGGGTACCAACGGAGAGGTGGGAAGGGTCTTGATCAACTATGGGTCGCTGACTGCCAATTCGCCCCTCCCCCTGTCGTTCCTAGCTATTTATGTGACACTTTTTAAAGTCATGTCCCGCCTAATAGAACTGGTTACAATCATTTCGAAAGTCTTACGAAAGTTGGGTGGGGGTGAGGGGTGGCGGAAAGGGAAACGGATTTGGAGACATACTGGACGATCTGTTCGGGGGTGGGGGTATATATTCGTAAAAAAAAGTGTCAATAATGATACATATTGATTAACACACTGCACTATATTTCTTGCTCAAATAATCAGACTGTTACTTCCATCGGGTTTTTTTTCATCAGACAGCAACAAAGGTTAGAAGCATGCATCATAGATTCATTGTAGTATGTCTCTACTTTTCTCCATTCATTGTAGTATAACAAAGTTAGAGACATACATCATAGATTTATTGTAGTATGTCTCTAATTTTCTCCATTCATTGTAGTATAACAAAGTTAGAGACATACATCATAGATTCATTGTAGTATGTCTCTACTTTTCTCAGTTCATTGTAGTATAACAAACTTAGAGACATACATCATAGATTTATTGTAGTATGTCTCTACTTTTCTCCATTCATTGTAGTATAACAAAGTTAGAGACATACATCATAGATTTATTGTAGTATGTTTCTACTTTTCTCCATTCATTGTAGTATAACAAAGTTAGAGACATACATCATAGATTCATTGTAGTATGTCTCTACTTTTCTCCATTCATTGTAGTATAACAAAATTAGAGACATACATCATAGATTCATTGTAGTATGTTTCTACTTTTCTCCATCCATTGTAGTATAACAAACTTCATCCAATCATGCCATATTTATTTCTAATTCTATAACTCTAGGAAAATCTGCCCTTTCTTTTTAACTGATACTGATTTGTATCAGTATCACTTAAATAATAATAATAATAATAATAATAATAATAATGAGAGAAATTAAAAGGAGGACATCTATCAAACTTCAAAAAGTAAAACAACTAAAGAATCTGTGGAGAGGAACAGACAGAACTACAAAAATAAGATTTTAAGGGCATGCATCTTTCCCATCGCAACATATGCCTGTGAGACCTGGACACTTAACATAGCAGCTTAGAAACACACGAATGCCTTTGAAATATAAATGCCTCAGAATAGTTCTTCAGATATCATGGATATAAAAAAGAACAAATATATCCATACTACAAAAGCTTAGTAGTGAAGAAGGCTGGCTAGTAAACAGGATTAAACAAAGAAAACTTAAATATTTTGGACACATTAAACGTCATGAGAATTTAGAGAAGACTGTCTTGGGGGTGGGGGGTACATAATGGGAAAAAGAAAGAGAGGAAGACCAAGGTGAAGATGGCTGCAATACATCGTTGATAATCAGCAAATGGATGCATCAGCAGCAGGGGATCTTGTTTACAATCGAGAGGCCTACAGGAGAGCTGTTAGGGAGCCAAAGTTCCGCAAGGGACATGCAAATGACTGACTCACTGATTGATCTGTGCAGAGTATCTTAATCTGCTATTTCGTTCACTGACAGCTGTGTTTGCAGTCTATTCTGGAGTGCTGCACCGTGCAGGTGGATACTTTCCCATCTTCTTAAACATTTTGTCCTGAACAGAAGGTGCCGAGTACCTCATTCACGCAGCCCTCACAGACGATGCGGAACGGAAGCCGGCGCTATGGTAGGAAACTGAGAGACTGCGTCACTTGTCAGTTCCGTAGAATCCATGCGTCCTGTGTGACTCATGTTAGAGTTTTCCCTTCTCTGACTCCGCTATGAGTTATCCTTTCACCAAAAATGACCTTGTTTTGCAACGTCGCGTCAGTTATAAGAGCAGTTTATTGCCATCCCATATATATATATATATATATATATATATATATATATATATATATATATATCCCCGGGAACGCTAACTTATTCGTCTTTATCTTATCATTTCTTCCCCACAGATTCTTACCATCAGTATCAGCCTAAACTGAGACATCTTGGGAAAAATAACCATTTTAATCAGCAACATTTATTGCTTGTTATCAGTTATCAGTTATCAGTTAGATACGTTCCTTGGACTCGAAAGTTCGTACCCGCTCCTATCTCCTCACTTTATCCCTCACTGTAAAGGATCCGATTGACGCTAGTTCCATGTTCATCTACCGTTTTTGTTTTTTCTTCTGCCTTTAATTAAAATGACCCGCCGTCCCGTACTACAATTGGACAGTCCCGTATTTTAAGGATTTGTCCTCGGGAATCATATTACTTCAGTCTGACCGCTTAAATGTTCTCTATTTAAAAAAAAACCTGTCCCGTTTTCTCATCTTTGTTTGCTGCATGTTCCGAAAGTCAGTGTTTGTGTGGACAGCCGAGAAGGATATTTTGGTTATCCCTCCCTGGAGAATTAGTGTCCCGTATTTTAACTTGGAAAAAATGTTGCGACTACTTTAATAAACTTTAACATAAGGCTCCCTTCTGTTATTTCCCTTCTAGATCCCAAAGTTGAACAGAGTTACTGTGCGTCGAAATCTGTTCCTCGTGTTATCCATCTGGGATGTTAAAGATGTAACCCCTCTATCTAGTATCTGCCCGGTTTTACAGTTTTAGAAATAGCTCTCCTCCCCCACCCCCCACCCCCGCACAGTTGGGGCTTATGGACATACTATTTTATGTTTTGTTCCAGGGCCACAATCTCTGAGAAAATATCGAGTTACTATGGCAACGTCAAGTCACTGTTGCTAGGCAACGATCTCACCGGAAGACGCCAGACGTGCGAAGAGAACCCATTCACTTCCGAAACACAGCTCACTGGTTTCAAGCGGGACCAGGAAGGTAAGACATCGTTTAATGTAGTACATTACTTTAATGCCAGGTTACAGCTGTAACAGTTTAGTACACTATTGTAATGCCAGGTTACAGCTGTAGCAGTTCAGTACACTACTTTAATGCCAGGTTACAGCTGTAGCAGTTCAGTACACTACTTTAATGCCAGTTCACAGCTGTAGCAGTTTAGACGTTGAACAGGCTGTAGCGAGGTTTTTAAATTTCAAAGCGGATTTATAAAACACGCTTCTTTTTCGGCTCCACTACCGTGGGGCTGAATTTAAAAGATCAGTGCTAAGAGCAAGAATTTGGACGAAGAATAAAGATTTTGTCAGCTTTGCTTTGCTGGCCATTATCTCTCTTGTTATTGTCACAAGATGGTAGATTCGCTCATGTAGGACATCTTTTTTTTTCTCTTTGTGTCTTTCTGCAAGACATCTTTCCCTCTATATCCCGTTTTATAGAGCATATTTTTTCTCTCTGTACCCGTTTTATAGAGCATCTTTCCCTCTATGTCCCGTTTTATAAAGCATCTTTCTCATAACATCCCGTTTTATAGCGCATCTTTCTATATCCCGTTTTATAGATCATCTTTCTACATCCTATTTTATAGAGCTTTTTTTTTTCTCTATATCCCATTTTGTAGAGTAGTTTTTCCTTTATACCCCGTTTTATAGAGCATCTTCCCCTCTATATCCCATTTTATAGAACATCTTTCCCTCTATGCCCAATCTTATAATACATACGGCATTTCTCTCTATGTCTTATCTTCTAGGGCATCTTTCTTTCTAATCCCATTTCTAAAGATTCCTTTTCTTCTTCCTTTAATTTTCTAGGTCATCTGTCTCTATATTCCATCTTTTAGAGCGTCTGTCTTTCTATAGACATATTTCTAGACTATATCTCTCTTTTTTTCCCCCTTCTAAGATATAAACCAACATCGCCTTTGCAACTTTCGATGCGATCGAACTCTCCCAGTACCACACCTGTCACACCTTTCTCCTTGATGTCTGCTCCCATTACACCTCTATCCCCCATGAGGAGGGACTCTTAGCACTCCGCTATTTTCTTGATAAAGACCCTCACCCCACTACCACCACTGACACCATAATAAGACTCGCAGAGCTGATGCTCAAACTAAATTCCTTTGAATTCAATGGCGAATACTGTGACTACATCAGTGGTGTCGCCATGGGAACGAAAATGCGTCCCAGTAATGCATGTTTATTTATATGTTTCCTGGAAGTCAAATTATAGGAAACCTACACTGGCAGACTCCCGGAATTCTATAAAAGTTACATCGATGACGGCATTGGAGTCACCAGTATGGTAAGGAGGAGCTAAAAAGTTTTATCGAATTCGCCAACTCACGGAACGAGAACATCAAATTCACCTATGAAATTTTTGACAAGCCTATCAACCTTTTTAGACATCAAAACATCTCTTGGCGCAGGCAGTCTTGTCACCTCTGTATTTTACAAGCCCACAGACAGCCACACCTATTTACTTTACCCCTCCTCCCATCCTGAAGCCTGTAAGAACTCCATCCCATACTCCCAACTCCTCCGTCTTCGTCGCCTATGTCAGGATAATTCGGACTTTATGGGTCAATCCAACAAATTATCCGAATTTTTCCGTCATCTCCACTACCCAGAAAATGTCTTTCGGAATGCATTTAACCGTATCCAACTAGTGAGCCACGAAGAGGCATTCAGAAAAAAAAAACAACCTGTAACCTCATCCGACAGAAATAAATCAGTACTTCCTTTCCACCCGCATGGTCAGGTGGTTAAGAAAATTCTTTATCGCCATCTGCCACTAATCCAACTCGACCCCGATACTCGCGACATCTTCTCTGATCTACCCCTAATAGCATACAAACGGGAACCAAATCTTAAGGGCATCCTCGTCCACAGCCACCTGGAGCGGAATCTTGCATATGTTGGCACCAGAAAATGTAACCACCCTCGCTGAGTTACCTGCCCTGTAGTCTGTAAAACAAAAACGATCACTTTTCCCAAAACTATCCTCACTCTCCATGAGGGATTCATATGTGAGTCCCGTACCGTGATATATGCTATTGTATGCAAAAGATGTAGGATAGCTTATATTGCTGAAACTGGTCTCAGACTAGGTGACCGCATGCAGAAACATCTGTATGATATCATCCAGCTTGTCCTGCATGTGCAGTCCCTAATCATTTCAATGGCCCCAACCACAGAGGCAAAGCTGATTTTCTATTAACAGCTGTCAAACAATGCCACGCCGATGACAGAAGCCTTCTAGCGCTTGAGAACCGCTACATTCAGGAATATGGGGCGCTGGAACTACGTTGTTTGAACTCGCAATACAATTACACCTAACATTCCCCTCTCCAACAAGCATATTCCCTCTGCACCAAGTTCCACTCCTTTCTCACTTATAACAGTTCAGAACCTTATCACGGCATCAGGTTACAACTCCTCTGTCTCAGCTGCAGTCACCTATACCACTTCTCCCAGCTAGATTACCATTATACCACTCTCTCCCCTTTCTGCGGTTCTTCCTTCTCCCCCCCCCCCTTTTACGACCCACCTATCACACATTACGAGTCTCCATTTTAAACATCCTCAACACTCCACCATGCGCATTTCTGGACACAGCCTCTTACAAGTCACAGCTAAGTGCTCCATTTATTTTATTTATTCTATTTTTGTTTTCATTCCTACTTTTTATATAGAATTCACGTGAATTCATATTTTATATTCTCTTTCTATTTATTCGCCCTGTGTGTTTTTCTACGATTAAGGCGCACACCGAAACGTCACAACTGTGTACTCGTTAAGTAATAAAGCTGTTCCTACTTTTTTTCCTAGTTTATAAATGTTGTTATCCCAGCTTTACTGGAATGGCTTCGTGTATAGTTACATACTTAATTGTGTTTACTTGTATACTAATTATTCGTGTTTTCTCCCCTTGCTAATCCTTTCTAAGCTTTAGAGAATCGTTTTCTAACAATATGGCCGATAGTAAACTTAGAAAACATAGCAGTGGGAACAACGCTTCAAGATTCTTCATCTTTTATACAGCTGCTTCATGAAATTCTCCACCTGTCAAAATTATCTCCCTTGTCTACTTTGATTGAGTGTCCCCGTGAACTGTATTTTACATTCTGTAAATTCATTCATGTAACAGGTCTGCGCAAGTAATTGTGAGGCAGTAATTTTCCCATTTAAACTACAAGTATGTTCTACATCCACAGAGTTTTGTAAATTACCAGTGCAATCGTTTATTAACTTCAAAAGTTTAGAATATTTATATACGTCACTATATCTGTCTGCCTGTTTCTATGTCCGTCTGTCTATCTGTCTGTATGTCTGTCGGTCCGCCTGTATATCTGCCTGCCTGTCTCCCAGTCTGTCTGTCTGCCTCTCCCTGCCTGCCTGCCTACTTGTCTCTCTCTTCAGCACTCCAAGAATTTCAAATTTATTGCTGGAGCGATTGTCTGTCTCCTTTCATCTCAGTCATGGCCATCTCTCCCCAGTGATTTACTCCAGCTCTGTCCTACAATGTCTCTTCCCATTGATTTACTCCAGCTCTGTCCTACAGTGTCTCTCCTACAGTGTCTCTCTCCAGTGATTTACTCCAGCTCTGTCCTACAGTGTCTCTCTTACAGTGTCTCTCTCCAGTGATTTACTCCAGCTCTGTCCTACAGTGTCTCTCTCCAGTGATTTACTCCAGCTCTGTCCTACAGTGTCTCTCTCCAGTGATTTACTCCAGCTCTGTCCTACAGTGTCTCTCCTACAGTGTCTCTCTCCAGTGATTTACTCCAGCTCTGTCCTACAGTGTCTCTCTTACAGTGTCTCTCTCCGGTGATTTACTCCAGCTCTGTCCTACAGTGTTTCTCTCCAGTGATTTACTCCAGCTCTGTCCTACAGTGTCTCTCCTACAGTGTCTCTCTCCAGTGATTTACTCCAGCTCTGTCCTACAGTGTCTCTCTCCAGTGATTTACTCCAGCTCTGTCCTACAGTGTCTCCTACAGTGTCTCTCTCCAGTGATTTACTCCAGCTCTGTCCTACAGTGTCTCTCTTACAGTGTCTCTCTCCGGTGATTTACTCCAGCTCTGTCCTACAGTGTTTCTCTCCAGTGATTTACTCCAGCTCTGTCCTACAGTGTCTCTCCTACAGTGTCTCTCTCCAGTGATTTACTCCAGCTCTGTCCTACAGTGTCTCTCTCCAGTGATTTACTCCAGCTCTGTCCTACAGTGTCTCTCCTACAGTGTCTCTCCCCAGTGATTTACTCCAGTTCTGTCCTACAGTGTCTCTCTCCAGTGATTTACTCCAGCTCTCTCCTATAGTGTCTCTCCCCAGTGATTTACTCCAGCTCTCTCCTATAGTGTCTCTCTCCAGTGATTTACTCCAGCTCTGTCCTACAGTGTCTCTCTCCAGTGATTTACTACAGCTCTGTCCTACAGCGTCTATCCCCCCCCCCCCCACCCTGGTCTTAACGTCCTGGACTATTCCAGTCTGTAATGATGTGCTTAAAACTTATTTCGTGTGAAAACTACAGACTTTTTTATTTTCTCCAATGATTCTCTATCATTTATTAGAACGTCGTTCACCGGAGATTTTTTTTCTTAAAACAGAGCGAGGATTGTTTGTAGTAAAATGGCTTCCTTATTAAAAGGTCAAATTCCCGTTCCCATGCCATTAAGGTATATTGGGGAATACGGTGTTAGGCCCGTATTTTCCATGACCTTCGGCACATGAAAGTATGATAAGGTCAGTATCAAGCCTGGCCGCTTTTACCTTCCCAGATTTCTCTGGTACCCAGGTTTAGAGGCTGGGTGAGCCCCGGGGACGTTTTTGGTGTGTACAAGAAAAAAAGCCCCACTGCTGAGACTTGAACCCGGTACCACCGGATTAGTAAACCGAGCACCTAACTACTCAGCCATCCACGTTTCCTTAATAGCTGAAGAAAAACAAATATCTCTCTCTCTCTCTCTGAACCTTAAGTGCCCAGGGCACATGGGGCTTCAGCAAAGGTTTTCCACAAATGCCTGTCCTTCGCCTTTTTTTCTGCTCTTGCCCAGGTGAGCCCTCTATTGCTCAACATCCTTTCTGTTGTTCTTCTCCATGTCTCTTTTGGTCTACCCTTACTTCTGTTCCCCTGTGGTGTCCATCTTAGTGCTATTTTTGGTAGTGAGTTATCAGTCACTCGGAACACATGTCCCAACCATCGCCAGAGTCTTTCCTCAGTAATTGTTGTCAGTGGCTTCATCTGCATTTCTGCCAGTAAGATGTTATTTCTTATGGTGTTTGGCCAAAATATTTTTCTAATTCTTCGTAAACATTCAGTCTGGAAAGAATTCAACTTGTTTTCTATGGTTTTGGTGATTTTCCAGCATTCACTTCCATAGAGTAGTACACTTAGAACATTACTCTTAAATATACTGATTTTCATATTTATGCTTAGTTGTTTTGTTTTTTTTTTTTTTGATTTCCATATATTCTGCAGCATTGCAAAAGCCTGGTTTGCTCTAGTAAGTCTGCTGTTGATGTCCTCTGTGCTGTCTCCATTTTCTACTACTCTGCTGCCAAGGTATACAATAAAACGCAATTTTTGTTTAAACTATGTAGTTTTGAAACAAAATGGAGACTGTTTTTAAATCTTAAGCGCAACTTAAAATGAGAGATTCATCATCATCATCATCATCATCATCATCGCCTTTCACTCCCTTGAGAGCATATGCCACGGATAAAGGCTCTCCAGTCATCCCTGTTCTTGGAATTATTCTCTGCTTCCTTTCATGTGTATTCCTTGTCTCTGAGCACTGTCATAATTTCTCTTCTTCATCTAAGTCGAGATCTTCCTTGTTTTCTATTTCCTTGAGAATTCCACATCAGTGCCTGTCATGCTATGCTGGTGTCGGTTTTTTTCCCAGAGTGTGGCCAATCCACCTCCATTTCCTAGAGATGATTTGTAGGTTCATAGGTTCTCGTCCTGCCATTTAATTTTATGTGTGGTTTCTGGGTGGGCCCAGATCTGGGGAGAAAAGAATAGAACCACTACCACCTTCCACGTATGTCGTACGAGGCGACTATGGAGGCTGGTGGAATAGGCCATCGACCTGTGTGAAAAGAAAATGGAGCGTTACAGAAGCACGGAGAGGAAAACCAGGAAACTTTTTCTCGGAAAAAGAAGGGAAAATGAGAGATTACTAGTAAGTAAAGGCATAATATTTACAAGGTTTGTTTATTTCCCGTCTTGTCCAGAGTTCCATTTGAAGCCTGTAAGCGTTGATCTGTGTAGACTGAGAAATCGAGAGTCTCACCACACGTCGGAATATGAAGTACCCAACCTCATCATTCGCAGAGGTCAAACCTTCGAAATCAGCATCGACTTCAACAGAAACTTCATCAAGGAACGAGATACCGTATCCCTCAAGTTTGTCACAGGTGAGAATAGTGGCTTGTTTTTCGTTTACAAAATATTGTTCCTACTTGCATTATTAAGCAATGTTTATTTTTAGTCACGTTATCTTTCCTCTTTTTTTTTTCTTAAAAAAAAAAAGCAAAAACAAACAATATACGCATATAGTCATCCGCCGACTAAACGGCCGACTGAGTTACAGCCGTCTATGCTTACGGCCGACTGAGTTACAGCCGTCTATGCTTACGGCCGACTGAGTTACAGCCGTCTATGCTTACGGCCGACCGAGTTACAGCTGTCCGTACTTACTGCAGAGTGCAGTGTTACGTGGTCCATTTTGTGATTAGTTTGTAAAACATTTGCTGTTCTACATAAATTACGAAAAAAAAAAACACCACAGGAGAAGAAGAAGGAGATGAACAAACAAACTGCATCATCATTTGGTGAGTACAGAATATGTGCATGCGAGTGTATGTATATTTTTGTGTGTCATTGAAGGGTTATTGTAGAAAGATTATTTATGGTGTTGTGATTAATTATTTTGTGATTAATTTCCAGTAGCTATGCTACTTTGCGCTCTGTTATGTTTTTAAAGTGATAGTAAACATGTCTCTTCATCTTGCGACATGTTACAGCAGTGAACTAGTGCCTGACTTCCGTCCATAGCGACATATCTATATATAGCCAATGACACCTTGAGGTCAAACAGTCAGGACCAACAGAGCAGAAGCTCAGAGGATGCAGCAACAAAGAAAAGTTTGTTTTACCGGCCCCTAAAAAGAGTACAGAAGGGACTTTAGATTTTGCAAAGATAGGCAAACTGATACATGTACACAAACAGGCTGAGGCACATATATGTACACAAGCACATACATGTACACAAGTACATACATGTACACAAGCACTCTGAGGCACATACATGTACACAAGCACATACATGTACACAAACACTCTGAGGCACATACATGTACACAAGCACTCTGAGGCACATACATGTACACAAGCACATACATGTACACAAACACTCTGAGGCACATACATGTACACAAGCACTCTGAGGTACATACATGTACACCACAAGCACGCTGAGGCACATACATGTACACAAGCACTCTAAGGCACATACATGTACACAAGCACTCTGAGGCACATACATGTACACAAGCACTCTGAGGCACATACATGTACACAAGCACTCTGAGGCACATACATGTACACAAGCACTCTGAGGCACATACATGTACACAAGCACGCTGAGGCACATACATGTACACAAGCACATACATGTACACAAGCACTCTAAGGCACGTACATGTACACAAGAACAATGAAGCATTAACTCTAATTGAAAATGAAACAGAAAAAAAAGCTAAGCAAAGAAATGCAAGAACAGAACAGGCCAAGCAAAGACTGGATTTCAGAGAGTGAGAAACATATTATGCAACACATCCTTATCAATGAATGTTAGAAAACGAGTCCTAAAATGCTATATTGAACCTATCTTGTTATATGGAAGTGAATCATGGACAATAGGCAGGTCTGCACAAAAATCATTGGTAGTAGCAGAAATGTGGTTTATTAGAAGAATGTTGCGAATCCCCTGGACAGCAAAAATAACTAATGGAGATTGTATGAGAAGAGAGGGAGATATAAAAACAATCTTGTCAAAAAAAATAAATAAATAACAGAGAGACAATGTACCTTTATATGACATGCAATGAGAAGAGGGGAGCATTGAAAACATTGTAACAACAGGAAAAATAGAGAGAAGAAAAGCCAGGGGAAGAACGAGAGAAATTATACTGGAAAGTCTGACGGGATGGTGTGAGAGGAGATCACCAATTGAACTGATGGCCTGCATGAAGGATCGTGTACTCTGAAGAAGCACAATAGCCAACGACAGTCGGCATGACACATTGATGATGATGATGATGATGGTGATGATGGTGATGATGGTGATGATGATGATGATGATGATGAAAGAAAAGCAAGACCGAAACAAACCACTGAAAGAGCAAATTAAAGCAATTTAGAAAAAATCCATTAATATGTTTAATCTAAAACAGTTTCATTCCCCACGGTGTTAAGTGCAGTTATTCACAGAAATAAAAACTTTCAAACGCGTTTAAACACGGTATAAAACTTCACAGATTTTCAAACTTTTATTATCACACTTTTATTAAACTCATTTAAGCGTTTTAAATCATTTTATCAACACAGATGTTATGCAGTCTCATTCTATCTCACATAATCTATATAAACATATAAAAATGAGTCAGGAAGCAAAGGATTTGATAAAATTTACTCCTGATTTGTTGTTTTCTCAGTTCATGGAGGGTCTAATGTAGTTAGTTCACCGCTTTCAGATATTCGCTGCTGTGGTAGTTAGTTCACCGCTTTCAGATATTCGCTGCTGTGGTAGTTAGTTCACCGCTTTCAGATATTCGCTGCTGTGGTAGTTAGTTCACCGCTTTCAGATATTCGCTGCTGTGGTAGTTAGTTCACCGCTCTCAGATATTCACTGCTGTGGTAGTTAGTTCACCGCTTTCAGATATTCGCTGCTGTGGTAGTTAGTTCACCGCTTTCAGATATTCGCTGCTGCTCGTGTTCTTGGCTTCATTTGCTTTGCATTTGCCGATCTTCATGATGAGATTCTCCAACTCCTTCGTTCTTTGCCGGAAAGTGGCAACATCGTAATCAGGACATTCCCACATCTCATCGCCAGCCCTTTTCCTCCCCCTTTCCAATTAGCACCTCAGAACGGCGTGTTGCAGGCAGTGAAGACATTCCCAGCGCCTGCGCTAATTTCCATTATAGGTCTATAATTGTGGCCAAGCCGCGGTGGTCTGGATTACTAGTTTTTGGCGTTTTAAACTGCCAGAGGGTTTTTAACGTTTGCAATAACTCACACTGACGTCCGTTACCACTACCTAGAGACCAGGGGGGATTCCTTTCTGGGGAGTTCACGAGAAAAAAAATCCCTACCACTTCTGGGGGGGGGGGGGGGGGGGCAGGATTAGAACCCGCATCCTCCAACACCCTAGGTAAAAATCTAACCCCTCACGCAACTCTGCTCTCAAATAAAAGACTCTGTATGATAATAACGTATTCTATGATTTATTTCAAAAGGGACCAAAGATGAGAGTGAAGGGATGATTCTCATTCAGTGAAAATGGAGCAATCTTTGGCTTGGTTATCTCCTGGATAATAATCATCATCTTGTGCCAGCTGCAACTGCCCTCCAGATTGCTCTGTTCTTTATTTTATTGGTGCATCCTATCAAGTTGCATCCAGTCCATTAGTTCTTGATGCCCATCCATCTATACTACTGGACAAAAGTTAAGGGCCGGTCATTAATTTCAAGAATATGTTTATTTTGATTCTTATATCTTATCCTATATCCTTCCCGTGCCGTTAAACGGTCACATAGGGCTCGCAAAGTAGTTCGCCAGATTTTTCCTGTCTTCGGCGAGTCTTTCAACCTCATCAAAGGATTTTATGCCTGTTAATTTGGCCTCTCTTAATAATGTCCTCTTTAGAGTTTCACGCGGTCTGCCTCTTTTTCTTCGGCCTGTTGTGTTCCACTTGATAGCTTGTTTTGGGATTCTCTGATTATTTCTTCTCATCAAGTGACCAACATATGTCCATCTCCTTTTCCTGATCACCCATGAGACTGGTTGTTGTTCAGTCATTTGTCTTATCTCTGCATTGTTCTTGAATTCGTTCCACTTGGTGCCGAGTATTTTCCTTTGGCATTTGTTTTCAAAAGAGTCTAATATCTTTTCTATTTCTTTAGTCGTTTTCCAGCTTTCGCATGCATAAATGAGGGTGGATAGTACATTTGAATTGAATAGTCTTAACTTGGTTTTTGTGCTTATAACTTTTGAGTTCCATATGTTCTCAAGATTCTTGAAGACTGATGCTGCTTTTGCAATTCTGATCCTAACTTCCTTTCTAGTGTCACCATCCTGGTCTATGTAGATGCCAAGGTATGCAAATTAATTGACTTCTTCAATATCTGTCCCTTCTATGTGTATTTTTCCATTTTGATTGAGAGGAATTTTCATTATTTTTGTTTTGTCCTTGTTAATTTCAAGTCCTATTTTGCTAGCCAGTGAAGACAGGCTATCTGTTTTTTTTCTTGCATGGAATTCACATTACTGATAAGAGTTATGTCATCAGCAAAATCAAGGTCTTCTAGTTGGGTCCCATGTACCCAGTCAATACCTGTGTTACCTGTGCAGCATTTTTTCATTATGAAGTCTATTGTAATCCCAAAAAGTAAAGGAGACAGTATACATCCTTGTTTCACGCCTGTTTCAATCTGGAACCATTCACTCATCCCTTCTTCTGTCTTGACTGCACAAACATATCCATTGTATAGGTCCTTAATGATGTTGACAATTTTAGATGGTATTCTATATAGACATAAAATTCATGAATCTCTGTGTATGCTATCAAATGCCTTTTTAAAATCTATGAAGTTCAGTATTAATGGTTTTTGCTTTTCAATATGATCTTCAAGTATTATTCTGAGAGTAAAGATCTGGTCGAGACAGCTTCTCCCTTTTCGAAATCCTGCTTGTTCTTCTCTCATTGCGGTATCCACTATATCTTTGAGTCTATTCAAAATGACCTTGCAAAATACTTTTGACACAACTGATATTAAGGTTACTCCTCTCCAGTTGTTACAGTCACTAAGGTTGCCTTTTTTGGGTATTTTAACAATGATTCCTTTCTTCCAGTTAGAAGGGATCTTTTCTTCTTTCCAAATCTTGTTAAACATTCTCTGTAGTTGTCTCATGTTGTCACTATTGATAGCTTTTAACATTTCGGCTGTTATTTCATCTTCACCTGCAGCTTTGTTGTTAGCCATTAAATTCACTGCTGTTTCAATTTCATGTAATTTAATTTCATCTAGGTTGACATTTAGTTGTGGGGCTGGTAAGTCAGTTTCAAGGTTTAACAATTCTTTTGGGTGTGGTCGATTAAGTATTTCTTGGAAGTGTTCAGCCCAACTTTGCTTTTGGTCTTTATTTGATGTTAATAGGGTTCCAGTTTTGCTAAGAATTGGTCTTTCTTTAGATGTAATAGTACATGTTACCCTCTTTTGTATGTTATATAAAGTTTTACTGTCTCCTGTTTTTGCTGCTTTTTCTGCTTCTTTCGCCATATTGTCTGTGCATTCTCTTTTATCCCTTCTAGCTGAACTTTTTACTTTCTTGTCTATTTCTTTGTATGTTGCTTTCGCTAGATCTTTTCCAAGATCTGTTTTTGCATTCAACATGTCTAATTTGACTGCTCGTCTTTCATGTATATACTTCCATGTTTCTGATATCCGTGCTTTTCTGTTTGGTTTTTCCAGTCCAGCGCTTGCTTTTGCTGCTGTGATTATGGCTGCGCTGTAAGAATTCCATAATTCATCTATATTTATCTCCTCTACTTCACTGGGTGTTTTGGAATGATTGGCAAGTTCCTGATTGAAATTAATGTTCGTATTTTCTTTTTATAAGCTGTGGCTGTTTATCTTTCTGTGTACTGATTTCTTGTGTTGACTTTTCAATTTTAGTTTTATTTTCCCTATACACAGGTTGTGATCACTGTTGACATCTGCACCCCTATAAGCCCTTACATCCATGAGAGATGTTCTGTATTATTTTGATTGCCGTACTAAAACTGAATAAATTTATTGTAGAATCTTGATTAAACTGCATTCTCATGCAGTCCTCTATGCAGCCTGGGCATAAACAACACCAACTGTCACAAGAAGTGTAAAAATGACGTGCAGTAGCATCGTCCTAGACAAAATATTAGGGCGTTTTTTTAAGTGTCAACATGACCCAACAGGTAATTAAATCGTGTTGACTTGTGCTGCACGTACAAGAGGCATCCTTAGTGAACACTTCCTCACCTTCCAATCATTTTTGTTAAAGCAGTTTGGGAGGGGGGGGGGGGTTGCCATTTGAAAAACTCCATGCCACCACGAAGGCGTTTTAGCACCTTTGAGAGTCATCGGGTCATAGCCTTGGTTGAAAGCGGTTTATCTGGCCGTGAAGTTACATGGCGTTCGGGGATGTCCCATTCTACCATCCAAAGGCATTTGGAGCGATTTCGCGCAACCAGAGGATTAGAAGACAGGCATCGTTCAGACCGACCTCGTTGCACGAGTAGTCAAGATGACAGATGCCTGCAGCTGTCAACACTTCACAACCGGACAGTAGCGTCTTCCACTCTCAGAAACCAGCTGATGAATACGGCAAACGTCAGTGTTAGCGGCAGAAAAATTCACGGGCGTTTAAGAGAATCTGGGTTGGCTTCACGACGACCAGCAATAAGAATTCCTCTTACTCCAGCTCTCCGCAGAGCTAGAGTTGCCTGGTGCCGGCAGCACATCCGTTAGACGAGGTGCCAGTGGAGTGAAATTCTTTTCACTGACAAATCCTGCTTCAGTATGTCTTTCAATGATGGCAGAATCCGTGTTTGGGGAAGGCCAGGGGAACGGCTCCATGACGCCACTATCCAAGAGGTGGATCGTTACCGAAGGGGATCAATCATGGTCTGGGGTGGCATCAGCAGGCACGGCAGGACTCCCCTCATGTCATTCATGGCACCCTAACTGTCCAGCGATACCTGAATGAAACTCTGCAACCCATTGTCCAGCCTATCTTGCAAGCCATGGGTGCAGGGGCAATCCTACAAGACGATGAAAGACCACATCGGGGTCGTGTCGTAGAAGATTTTCTTCAGCAGCAAAGGATCATTAGAATCGATTGGCCAGCTCGATCGCCCGATCTGTCGCCAACTGAGCACATTTGAAATGTCCTAGGCAGACGGGTTTCGACAGATCATCCTCCACCTGTTGATGTTACCCAGCTGACCCTTTTCCTTCAACAAGAGTGGCAGGTCATTCCACAGAATGCGCTGGTTAACTCGATGAGGCAACGGTGCGTCGAATGTCTGCCAGCGAACGGTGGCCACACGATATTGACATGTTTGTTGTTTGAAGACCACTCGTGAATTTTTGGACGAGGGGTGAATGATTTCGCCAGCTTGCTGTGTGTGTATTCCTAGTCCGATTTGCAAATGAAATTATTGAATTTATTCAGTTTTAAATGCTGTTTTCTTTGGTACTATTGGTTTCTCCCCTAGGATGATATTAATTATTCTAGTATGCCCCATGAAATGACCGAAATCAGGAGAGTAACAGTCCGGCCTGAAGAATAACATATAACATGCAGTTAGAAAGTTTAATGACATTTCTAGCAGTTATTTCCGTCTCTAAACACGCCCCAGTTTCTTCAAGCGTGTGCTGGTTTCTTGTTTGAGAAACTTGACAATCAACTTGCAGAGAACCAATATTTGTCAATGCAGGTGACAGTAAGATAAGAGAGAGACAGTGTACTTTCATAGGACATGCAATGAGAAGAGGGGGCATTGAAAATATTATAACAACAGGAAAAATAGAAGGAAGAAGATCAAGAGGAAGACCATGAGAAATGATACTGGACAGTCTGACGGGATGGTGTAAGAGGAGATCACCAACTGAGCTGATGGCCTGCATGAAGGATCGCGTACTCTGGAGAAGCATAATAGCCAACGCCAGTCGGCACGGCACATGATGATGATGATGATGATGAGGTGACAGTAAATATGTCCAACCTGTGCGGCTCACCTGAACGGTTTTTGTCAAGAAAATGTCTTGTCTATGTCGGTTGACCTCAGTAGTTTCTAACCTCAGGTGGCGACACAAATTATGGTCGAGGGGATTTGAGATATGGTCGCGATAAGATATTTTTTTTTTAATGTATAAAAAGAAAGAAAGAAATAGTTAATTTTTTTTAACGCACAAAATGTTTAAAATATCCTGTTACTTTGTTTCAAAATCTTAAGTATTAGATTAATAACAATCATATTTGCTATTATTCTTTGAAATAATTTGTGCTGAATATATTTATATTTGTTAATTTTTTAATTTTTTAATTAATATTTTTTAAAGCAAAAATTCTTGATTGTTCGCAGTTCACATATTATTACTGATTTAGTGTCGCAGTTCACATATTATTACTGATTTAGTGTCGCAGTTCACATATTATTACTGATTTAGTGTCGCAGTTCACATATTATTACTGATTTAGTGTCGTAGTTCACGTATTATTACTGATTTAGTGTCGTAGTTCACATATTATTACTGATTTAGTGTCGTAGTTCACATATTATTACTGATTTAGTGCCGCAGTTCACGTATTATTACTGATTTAGTGTCGTAGTTCACATATTATTACTGATTTAGTATCGCAGTTCCCCCCGTGTGGTACCCGGGATCTGCAAAGAATAGGACCACTGTACCCTACCATGCATGATCGTAAAAGGCGACTAAGGAGGGTTCGGCATAGGGCCAGCAACTCTATCTGGTAAAAAAAACTATCAGACTGCTACAGAAACAGAAGCAAGGGAAAAAGCAAATGCAGGTGGAAGGAGAAATGCTTATCAGGAAACTGAGCCCATGAAGGCTGTGGATGAAAGCCAGCCACTGGAAGTCCCCAGCCCGACTGCAGACCTCCTGGAACCTAAACAAAAGATGCAAATAGGCAGCTGGAATGTAAGAACACTAAACCAGACTGGAAAACTAGCACAAACCATCAAGGAAATGCACAGATACAAACTAGACATACTAGGAATACAAGAAGCTAGATGGACAGGACAAGGCAGAAGGAAATTAACAACACAGCACACAGAAGATACAATAATATGGTCAGGTAAAGAAGATCTTCATGAAGGAGGAGTAGCATTGATTATAACAAAAGAAGCATCAAGAGCATTGCTGAAATGGACCCCAATAAATGAGAGATTATTATATGCACGGTTCAACTCAAGATTCACGAAGCTGTCTATTATAGTTTGTTATGCACCAACAGAAGCAGCTGAAGAGGAATTAAAAGAAGATTTTTACAACAGCCTCCAAGCCACAGTAGAAACAATACCCAAGCATGATATGCTACTCATCTTGGGCGACTTCAATGCAAAAGTAGGTGAAGGAAATGAAGATAGAAGAAGAATCATGGGAAGAGAAGGAATCGGAGAAATAAATGAAAATGGAGAAAGACTGTGCAGTTTCTGTGAAGAAAACATGATGACCATCGGAGGGACAATTTTCCAACACAAAAACATCCATAAGGTGACTTGGAGGTCACCAGATAAAACCACAGAAAACCAAATCGATCACATACTAATAAACAACAAGTGGAAACGGTCACTACAAGATGTGCGAGCAAGGAAAGGAGCAGATATAGGAAGTGATCACAACCTTCTGGTAGCAAAAATAAAACTAAAATTAAGGAAAGCCAGAATCGGAGAACACAGAAAGATACATTTTGATACAAGAAAACTGATAGACCAGCAAACAAGAAATGAATTCTCAATAATACTTAAGAACCGCTTCAGTGTCCTACAAGATGAAGCAGAAATGTCCATATTAGAGTTCAATAAAACACTACAGGAAACAGCAAAAGAGGTGCTGGGATATCGGAAAAGGAGAAAAGAGGAATGGATAAGTGAGACCACATGGGAAAAGATAGAGCAAAGAAAAGAAATCAAGAAAAAATTACTGAACACCAAATCACAACGGCTTAAAGAACGAGTTTTAAGTAATTATGCACAAAAAGACAAAGAAGTGAAGGAATCATGCCGTCAAGATAAACGTCAATATTATGACAACTTAGCAGAAACAGCAGAGAAAGCAGCATATACAAATGACATGAAAACCATATATAAAATCACAAAGCAGATGACAGGTAACTTCAATACAAGATGTGAAAGTGCAGTAAGAACACAAAATGGACAACTGGTCAGTGGAGAAAGAGAAAAAATTGAAAGATGGAGGGAACACTTTAACACCCTACTAAACAGAACACAAGCAGCACAAGCAATAGATATACCTGAAGCAAAAGCGGAACTAAACATCAATACAGGACCAATAACAATAAATGAAGTAAAAGAGGCGATAAAGATGCTAAAATCAGACAGGGCACCAGGTGAAGATGAAGTGACTGCTGAGATGTTGAAAGCAGAAGAAACAGAAACACCAAAACAACTTTGCCGGATATTACAACAAATTTGGGATTTAGAAAAAGCCCCAGAGGAGTGGAAAACTGGTCTTATAGTAAAACTACCAAAGAAGGGTGACCTCAGAGATTGCGGGAACTGGAGAGGCATTACCCTACTGCCACTCACTAGTAAAGTATTTTGCAGAATAATCATCAACAGAATTGTACCAACACTTGAGGAAAAACTTCGGAAAGAGCAGGCAGGATTTAGAAAAGGAAGATCATGCATAGACCATATATTTGTACTTAGACAAATATTAGAACAGGCAAATGAGTGGCATAGCACAACATATGCAGTATTCATAGATTTTGAGAAAGCCTTTGACAGTGTCAACAGAGATGCACTGTGGAAAATCCTAAGATGGCATGGCCTCCCCCATAAAATAGTTAATGTAATCAAAGCCCTATACGAGGGTTTTCAGTGCAAAGTTATCTGTGGAGAACATACCTCCAGCAGCTTTAGGGTACAAACAGGAGTGAAACAGGGATGTGTACTATCACCAACATTATTTATCTTGGCAGTAGACTGGTTAATGAAGGAGGCAACATCAGACAAACGCAGAGGATTACAATGGACCCTTGACACAGTGCTGGAGGACCTTGACTTTGCGGACGACATTTGTCTATTATCAAGCAGTCACAAAGATATGCAAGATAAAATAAACAAGTTAACCCAGAATGCAAACAACATAGGACTAAAGATCAATGTAGGAAAGACAAAGTTAATGAAGCAAAATGTGAACAACAGAAATGTACTCAGAGTAGATAACAAGTTAGTGGAGGAGGTCAACGAATTTGTATACCTTGGCAGCAGAGTAGTAGAAAATGGAGACAGCACAGAGGACATCAACAGCAGACTTACTAGAGCAAACCAGGCTTTTGCAATGCTACAGAATATATGGAAATCAAATAAACTAAGCATAAATATGAAAATCAGGATATTTAAGAGTAATGTTCTAAGTGTACTACTCTATGGAAGTGAGTGCTGGAAAATCACCAAAACCATAGAAAACAAGTTGAATTCTTTCCAGACTAAATGTTTACGTAGAATTAAAAAAATATTTTGGCCAAACACCATAAGAAATAACATTTTATTGGCAGAAATGCAGATGAAACCACTGACAACAATTATTGAGGAAAGACGCTGGCGATGGTTGGGACATGTGCTCCGAATGACAGACAACTCACTACCAAAAATAGCACTAAGATGGACACCACAGGGGAGCAGAAGTAAGGGTAGACCAAAAGAGACATGGAGAAGAACAACAGAAAGGATGTTGAGCAATAGAGGGCTCACCTGGGCAAGAGCAGAAAAAAAGGCGAAAGACAGGCATTTGTGGAAAACCCTTGCGGAAGCCCCATGTGCCCTGGGCACTTAAGGTTCAGAGAGAGAGAGTATCGCAGTTCACGTATTATTACTGATTTAGTGTCGTAGTTCACATATTATTACTGATTTAGTGTCGCAGTTCACGTATTATTACTGATTTAGTGTCGTAGTTCACATATTATTACTGATTTAGTGCCGCAGTTCACGTATTATTACTGATTTAGTGTCGTAGTTCACATATTATTACTGATTTAGTGTCGTAGTTCACATATTATTACTGATTTAGTGCCGCAGTTCACATATTATTACTGATTTAGTGTCGTAGTTCACATATTATTACTGATTTAGTGTCGTAGTTCACATATTATTACTGATTTAGTGTCGTAGTTCACATATTATTACTGATTTAGTGTCGTAGTTCACGTATTATTACTGATTTAGTGTCGTAGTTCACATATTATTACTGATTTAGTGTCGTAGTTCACATATTATTACTGATTTAGTGTCGTAGTTCACATATTATTACTGATTTAGTGTCGTAGTTCACATATTATTACTGATTTAGTGTCGTAGTTCACGTATTATTACTGATTTAGTGTCGCAGTTCACATATTATTACTGATTTAGTGTCGCAGTTCACATATTATTACTGATTTAGTGTCGTAGTTCACATATTATTACTGATTTAGTGTCGTAGTTCACATATTATTACTGATTTAGTGTCGTAGTTCACGTATTATTACTGATTTAGTGTCGTAGTTCACGTATTATTACTGATTTAGTGCCGCAGTTCACGTATTATTACTGATTTAGTGCCGCAGTTCACGTATTATTACTGATTTAGTGCCGCAGTTCACATATTATTACTGATTTAGTGTCGCAGTTCACGTATTATTACTGATTTAGTGTCGTAGTTCACATATTATTACTGATTTAGTGTCGTAGTTCACGTATTATTACTGATTTAGTGCCGCAGTTCACGTATTATTACTGATTTAGTGTCGTAGTTCACGTATTATTACTGATTTAGTGCCGCAGTTCACATATTATTACTGATTTACTGTCGTAGTTCAAGTAAGGCTGAGAAACACCCGCACTAACCAGTACTTCTTACTGCCGGCCGTACCCAAAGGGAACTATGAAGGTTCTTTTCTGTTCTGGAAATAAGAATAACGGTGAAGGAGTGACATGTCAGCAGATGATCAAGAAAGAACCTCAACATAACAGCTTCAGGATCTCTTACGTCAGTTTTGTTCTTTCTATCAGGATTTTACTCAGTTAGGCTTTGCCGTCTCCCAAAATGGCGACTTGCCAATTGATGATGTGAGTTCTAGGTTGTACTGTTTACTGTCGCGATATCACGTGAATAATATAATGTCGGTAATATAATGTAAAAAAATATCGTGCTCTACCACTTTACTACAATACTGTCTTTTGTCACATAGGTTTCACTTTACTACAGTACCTTGTTCTGTCACGTAGATATCACTTTACTACAACAATGTGCTCTGTCACATATATATATATATATAAAATCCTTTGTTGAGGTTGAAAGACTCGCCGAGGACAGGAAAAATTGGCGAACTACTTTGCGAGCCCTATGTGACGTCTAACGGCACGGGAAGGATATAAGATATAAGATATATATATATATATATATCACTTTACTACAACACTGTGCTCTGTCACATAGATATTAGTTTACAAGAATACTGTGCTCTGTCACATAAATATTAGTTTACCACAACACTATGTTCTGTCACATAGATATTAGTTTACCACAACACTGTGCTCTGTCACACAGATATCACTTTACTACAACACTGTGCTCTGTCACATAGATATCACTTTACTACAACACTGTGCTCTGTCACATAGATATTACTTTACTAAAACACTGTGCTCTGTCACATAGATATCACTTTACTACAACACTGTGCTCTGTCACATAGATATCACTTTACTGCAACACTGTGCTCTGTCACATAGATATCACTTTACTACAACACTGTGCTCTGTCACATAGATATTACTTTACTACAACACTGTGCTCTGTCACATAGATATTACTTTACTAAAACACTGTGCTCTGTCACATAGATATCACTTTACTACAACACTGTGCTCTGTCACACAGATATCACTTTACTACAACACTGTGCTCTGTCACATAGATATCACTTTACTACAACACTGTGCTCTGTCACACAGATATCACTTTACTACAACACTGTGCTCTGTCACATAGATATCACTCTGTAACATATGCCTCGCTGTTTCCTCTTTACCAAAATAAATTTTAAAAAGGGAGGACATGAAGAAGAAAAGTTTACGCACAAACATAGGAAAGGGAAAGTTATGGATAAATAACTGATAGTTCAGCCTTGTACTTACCCACCGTCCGGTCATTTGGCCAGGAAATCTTGATTATGAGATAAAGACTGAAGTTGTGTTGCCGTTTGTGAGATTATATTGTTGCTAACCGGACTGTGGTTTTGTTTTGTCCGGTTTTTTTTGTGTGTGGCCTGACTAGTGTTTGTTTTGTCGTTTTAGGCTAGACTGTGGTTTGTTTTGTCGTTTTAAGCTAGATTGTGGTTTGTTTTGTCGTTTTAAGCTAGACTGTGGTTTGTTTTGTCGTTTTAAGCTAGATTGTGGTTTGTTTTGTCGTTTTAAGCTAGACTGTGGTTTGTTTTGTCGTTTTAAGCTAGACTGTGGTTTGTTTTGTCGTTTTAAGCTAGACTGTGGTTTGTTTTGTCGTTTTAAGCTAGATTGTGGTTTGTTTTGTCGTTTTAAGCTAGACTGTGGTTTGTTTTGTCGTTTTAAGCTAGACTGTGGTTTGTTTTGTCGTTTTAAGCTAGACTGTGGTTTGTTTTGTCGTTTTAAGCTAGACTGTGGTTTGTTTTGTCGTTTTAAGCTAGATTGTTGTTTGTTTTGTCGTTTTAAGCTAGACTGTGGTTTGTTTTGTCGTTTTAAGCTAGATTGTGGTTTGTTTTGTCGTTTTAAGCTAGACTGTGGTTTGTTTTGTCGTTTTAAGCTAGACTGTGGTTTGTTTTGTCGTTTTAAGCTAGACTGTGGTTTGTTTTGTCATTTTAAGCTAGATTGTGATTTGCTTCGTGGTTTTTGTTTGTTTTTTTTTTTAGTCTGACTTAGGTTTTGCCAGACTCTGATTTGTTTAGTTGTTTTTGCCGAGCTGTGGTTTGTTTAGTCGTTTTTGTTGTGGGGCTGTGGTTTGTTTAGTCGTTTGTGTGACTGCAGTTCCCCCCCCCCCCTAGTCGTCACACACTCTGATTCAAAGAGAGAAAGGACTGATAGTAGAATGTTGTGCTTCACTGTTAAGCTTACAGCGAGGTGTAGTGAGCTGAAGTCAGGAACATGTCAGGAGATTTTTAACAAACGTAATCGGTTGCGTGACTTTCTTTTTTAAAGGTCGTTGGTTTTTTTTTTAACCCAAAAATTTTTATTTTGAATTTTAGTATTTTGGACCATTTGTTTTCCTTAAGAAAGGTAGTGTAAAAACTATTTTGTATAGTTTGTTTTCCTTAAGAAAGGTGGTATAATTCTGTGTAAAAACTATCTCGTGTAAACGGAATATTTTCATTTCTTTTCCCATCAGTTTCTTCTTTTTTCCTTTTCTTTACTAACATAAACCAGTAAATTTTAAAAACGAAAAAAAACTATATGTGCACACAAATTAGCGCGAACTTAACGTCAGCGTGAACTAATTTGTTTATAAAATTGAAATAATAAATGTCTCAGAATCCGAATATGCCACATGTTCATGACGCCTGAGACCAGACATGGTTTCCGCTACATTAGGTTAATTCGGAACAGGAGAGAAATACTGGCTGTTTCCGCACGTACATTTGGCACTTAATTCTCCTTATCTTGCTAAAAATCTGGCAACTGGCAGGAACATTTTTTTTCTTAATTTCCCCATCTCCCTTTTTTTTACAATTTAAATGTGTAGAATTACCATCGATGGCACAAATCTGAAACAAGTTGATAGATTCAAGTATTTAGGAACGATTATAACAACTGATGGGAAATGTCACAGTGAAATAAAAAGCAGACGTGCTCAGGCCAAGTCAGCATTCCAGAAAATGAGAAACATCTTGTGCAACAGATCCATATCAAAGGAAACAAGATTCTGAGTACTTAAATGTTACATCGAGGCAATTTTGTTTTATGGGTGTGAAACATGGTCTATGAATAAGAGTACAGCAAGAAATGGAGGCCATGGAAATGTGGTTTATAAGAAGGATGTTGAAGGTACCATGGACAGCCAAAAAATCCAATGAGGAAGTCTTAAGAGAGGCTAGAGTTAAAAAGCAAATAATAGCAAAGATCAGAGGCAGACAAGGGAGATTTCTAGGACATTTCTTGAAAATAGGAAAATTGGAACACTGTGACAACTGGAAAAATTGAGGGAAGAAGAGACATAGGAAGACAGAGAGAGAAGTTAATGGATGGGCCATCAGTGTGGCTAGGAATAAAGTCACCGGCGGATCTTATAATCAAGTCTAAAGACAGGGAATTGTGGAGAGAAATGATCGCCTACGCCACGCGGCATGGCACGTAGATCAGATTAGAGTGATATGGGGGGGGGGGGGAGTCTTGATCGGCCAGCTATGGGATGCTGACAGTTATTTTACCCCGCATCTTCACCCTCAGGTTAGACTCTTGAAACAGGTGCACATACTGTCACAGAACAGAGGGATGACGTTCAAAGTACACCATGAACACTTTCAGGCAAACAGTCCTTAACTTCCCGTGCCATTGTCGCGATAGTGAGAATTTCCGGTTACTGAGTTGCGTGCCATGTTCGTTATAGTGACAATTCATTTGTTTCAATAAAACAACCGGTGTAACATTTAGATTGTACATATTTCGTCCGCGTTTCCGGTGACACTTTTCAAAATTGTGAAAGAGTCCTTAGTTACGAGCGATGCCGAGTGAGAAAAAGGAAGAGAAACATCGAAAATTTTCAATTTTTGACGATGTAGATAGGGGTATGGACATGGCCTGTGACCACCCCACTGCTCTTGAATGTATCCCAAGGATTTAGACATATTAGACGACTGGAAAAGTAGTTAGTAGGCTATTTCAGACCTTAGTTTAGCGAGAATGCAACATAGAATCACAATACGAGATCGACAAGTAGATCTAGACATATCGGATGGTAAGTAGTGCATATCTAGACCTAGCCGATGGGCACAATCATTGTCTAAAAACATCACATTACTTCTTTTTTTTTCCTAAAAAAAAAACTCTGCATTTATGAAATTTTCATACATTTAGTTATACTTTGAAACATAAAAAGTACATGGAAGTACATGTAAATATTGTTTTCCACTCCATTTTACAACTATACCCCTAACATATCAAGACCCACGCTTTTACTCTGGCAAGTAACTGAACGTCCGCGTTTCTTCCTGTGGCACGGGAAGAGTAAATTAATATCTACGTTACAACAACAGAAACCAGAGGCTGAAAGAGTTAATGTAACGCTGCGCAAGCTCTCTCTCTCTTTCTCTCTCTCTCTCTCTCTCTCTCTCTCTCTCTCTCTCTCTCTCTCTCTCTCTCTCTGACGTTCCAGAACCATTAATACAACGAACTTCGTGTTGCAGAATTCCGCGAAATGAAGAACCCTACCAGCGAGCAAAAACTAGGGGGAGCCTATAGTCTCATAAACGATACAAGAATGTTTAGTTCAGCGGTTCCCAGCCCTTTCTTGGGCGCAACCATAAGTCAGCTATAGTGTGTGAAATAAATGGGGGAAAAAATTGTAGAAAATAAATATTGAAATTAAAAATTAAAAAAATTTTCTCCATGAGTATTAGCAAAGTTTAAATGATTTTAATATTTAAGTTTTAAAATATGAAGAAGGGAGATTTCCCTAAAATCCTGTACTATTTTTGTTTACCTTATTTTTTTTACCTTCTATCAACTATATCAGCCCCTCCTTCCAGAGGTTGAGAACCAGTGGTCTGGTTGAAGAAGCTGGAAAAGCCAAATGTGTTTAGAATTAGGAGGAGAGCGAGAGAGAGAGAGAGAGAGAGAGAGAGAGCGAGAGACAGAGAGAGAGAACTTTCTTTTTCTTTCTTTCTTTCTTTGTAGTGCCAAATAATGATTATGAGACTCTTTAAAATGTTCGCAACAACAAAGATGTGAAGATTGTTCATATCTTGTGACAAAAAGGCTTCTATATAATTTGTTCTCATCCAGGTGTAACCACACTCCTAGAAGGTCGGGGGAACCAAATGATGGGGGTATCTATCCCACAGATTGCCAACGGGCGTTGGGGGTCATCCTCTATTCCGGGTGTTAACTACGGGCTGGACTGGTGTCCTTCATCCATGCCACTTCATCCATCCATCCATCCATCCATCCATCCATCCATCCATCCATCCATCATCTTCTCTCTCCCTTTGTCTTCCTCGATCATTCCTGGTGCTATCGAATATTCCGATCCACCTGCTCTCGTGATGTTTCCCATGAATCTGGATTGTCTCTTCCTGGAAATTTGTTACTGCGTGCCATTCATCTTCTGCCACTTTCGGGACCTCTTCGTTTGATCTCGTCCTTGTCCATGGTATCTTTGGCATTCTTCTAAGGAACATTTTCTGCATAATCTAGGCAGCGCTTACTCCCCTGGTGACTGTCAATGTTTGATACTGGGGTATGGGAAGTTTTTTTTTTTAATTTTGAAGTTAAATTTCAATTTTATAAGCTACCTATGTGTAGAATAAATCCGAGCTATCCATAAGTAGAATAAATCCAAGCTATCCGTATGTAGAATAAATCCAAGCTATCCGTATGTAGAATAAATCCAAGCTATCCGTATGTAGAATAAATCCAAGCTATCCATAAATAGAATAAATCCAAGCTGTTCATATGAAGAATAAATCCAAGCTATCCGAACAGCATATTTGTAGAATGTCTGGAATAGAGTGAAAGATGTATGATAAAGGGCAGAATGTCAGACGGGCCTGCGTGCCCAATTCTTAACCCTTTTGAAATAAAGATCAATCAATCAATCAATCAATCCATGTGTAGACTAAATTCAAGCCATTGATATCTTCTGAAGCTATGCTGGTACCTGACAGGACAGATGATGAAGATCAAAGTTTCGTCAGTCTTCGTTAAGTGGGATATAGGGATATGTAGAGCAAAACATTGGGGGGGGGGGGGGGAGCTGCAGTTGTATACAGGCGGAGAAACCCTGCTCTAGACAACAGAGTTCACATTCATCATCCCCAGACCCATTGGATGTTTGCAAACAAAAACATTACACCCTCCAGCGGCCATCCCATGCATCGCCGAAACAGATAATATTCAATCATTATGGGTAGCAATAAACTACTAAAAGTTCATCAAATTTATCACCAAGATATCATTTTATGGTTCAGTATCTACCTCGTATCAAAATATTGCTTAAACTTCTCGTCATTTCCCCACCCCACCCCCTTTTTTTCCAGGTACATTAAAAAAAAAAACCAAAATAACAAAGTACCTCCCGATCATATTTTTTTCACATCATAAATTGCACGATCACGTGACTGCAGTAAATTACCCCATTGGGAGAACACATTCCGACCCAGCCTATCCGCGACAACGACGCAAACTAATGATTCTGTGTCAACGACTGCTACGTGATAAACGATAAACTCTGTTGCTAAGAAACCAGTGATTTGTTTTTTTTTATCAGTCTAAGCTCAGGCGATCTCTAAGATGGCAGGTGCTCATGTGGAATCCACATGAAATCTGTGTGGAAGATAAGGGAAGCTGTGAACTTTACATAAGGCGTGGTGATCAAATTCAGCTGAATAAAATTTAGCTAGAAGATTCTTGTATATACTAGTATAAGGGCCATCTAAAACTACACAAAGGCTGTGTGAAACAAACGTAGAATCTGTTGAGTAATTGAGAGAAAGAATTCTTGTAGCTAATTATGAACCCGTTGTTTCAGCTGTCTGTCGAAAGACTGAGCAGAGTAAAAGTCAGGAAACTCTTTCTTTCTTTCTTTCTTTCTTTCTTTCTTTCTTTCTTCTATCGCCTCGCTGTATTTCTAATTTTCAAGAAAAGCTGTTCACAAAGATCTGCTATATCATCACTTTAATAGAATTCTGTGAAGACATTTTCTGTTTACTCTGCACATTTTTTCCCGTTCTCAGTGAAGAAAAACTGGAATTTTATTTTCAGGGTTCGCCCAATGTACATTTATTTTAAAAAATCTTCGTCTAGCCATGTTATATATGTTATACATATGATACAGCCATGTTATATACGAGGGGTGATTGATAGGTTCTCGGCATAAGGTACAAATATTTCAAATGCACAGTTGATATTAGATGCATTTGTAGATCAGGTTAATGTAAGATTAAACACCAAGTTTCAAGAAATTAACTGCAACCAATTTTTATTTTACAGGTTAATGAAGTGGTAAAAGGTGGCAGAAATTAAGAAAATGGATAAAATTTCTCATCGAGCAGTCATTCACTAGCTCTGCATCAACGGCGCATCATCGAAGGAGATCCATGAGGATATGGTAGAGACTCTAAGGGAGAGTGCCCCTTCTTACAGTAGCGTGAGCAAATGGGCAGCTCAGTTCAAACATGGAAGGGAGAGTCTGGAAGGTGATCCCCGGAGTTGAGCATCTCCCAAGAACGTGTTCATGCCATTATTCACAATAATCTTCAAATGACAAATGTCTCTGCTCGATGGATCCAGAAACTTCTTGAACCTGATCACAAACGACAGCGCCTCAATATGTCAAGAGACAACCTTGGCCATTTGTCTGCAGATCCTGAAAAGTTTCTTCAGCAATTTCTGACTATGGATGAGACTTGAGTTCATCATTTTCAACCAGAAACCAAAGAACAGTCAAAGCAGTGGAAACATCATGGATCCCCACCTCTAAAGAAAGCAAGGGTGGTTCTGTCTTCAGGCAAAGTGATGGCTTCCATCTTTTAGGATTCAGAATGTGTGCTATTGGTAGACTATTTTCAAAAAGGCAGAACGGTCAGCGGGGCCTATTACGCTAATCTTGTGAAGCAACTGCGGGTCAAACTGAAGGAAAAGCGTCGAGGGAAATTGACGAGAGGAGTCATCTTTCATCAAGACAATGGTCCAGTTCACAAGTCGGCAGTGGCAATGGTTGTTATTCATGAATGCGGCTTCCAGCTTCTTGAACATCCTCCTTATTCTCCAGATTTGGCCCCTTCGGACTATTACCTGTTTACCAAACTCAGTATGACTGTACACGTAGCTCAGTGTTCGCAAATTTCCTTCAGATGATGAAGTCATTCATGCTGTAGACCACTTTCTATTGGCACAAGATGCTGACTTTTACAAAGAAGGGATCTGTATGCTCCAGGATCTCTGTACTAAGTCATAAACTTGCAAGGGGACTATGTTGAGAAATAACCCCATAAAGTGCCCACAAATAATCCATTGTACCTTAGGCCGAGAACTTATCAATCACCCCTCGTATATATCTTATAGCCATGTTATATATATATATATATATGTTATAGCCATGTTATATATATATATATATATATATGTTATAGCCATGTTATATATATATATATATATATATGTTATAGCCATGTTATATATATATATATATATATATATATGTTATAGCCATGTTATATATATGTTATAGCCATGTTATATATATATGTTATAGCCATGTTATATATATATGTTATATATATATGTTATAGCCATGTTATATATATATGTTATAGCCATGTTATATATATATATGTTATAGCCATGTTATATATATATGTTATATATATATGTTATAGCCATGTTATATATATATGTTATAGCCATGTTATATATATATATGGTATATATATATGTTATAGCCATGTTATATATATATATGTTATATATATGTTATAGCCATGTTATATATATATATTACTGGATGTTATATATATATGATATTGCCATGTTATATATGTTATAGCTATATATATATAAAACACTCTGGCTATTCCATATATATATATATATAGAATAGTCAGAGTGTTTTTAAAATCTCACTACACTTTCTATGAAAAAAAAATTGAAAAACGAAGTAAATGACGTCATCACAAAATGTGCTAAAAAAGTCATTTAATTAGTTACAATAGTGACTGCAATGATACAACGCTGTTTTGGGTTAGCTGGAATGTACCACTGAAATATTCATTATAACAGGTGTTGGAAATGTCCACCATGGGCTTCAAGATATGACTGTACATGTCTCTTTATATTGTCAAATACCTTGTGCATCGTGTCTGCTGTTATTTCTTGAACAATAATTATGATGGCTTCTTTCAGGTCATCAATTGTTTGTACATTATTTTTGTAAACATTTCCTTTCAAGAAACCCCATAGATAATAATCTAATGGATTTAGATCTGGAGAAGGCCAAATTCCACGAGATAGAATGCCATTTGCGAAAATTTCTTCCAAAAAACCGTTTGTTGCTCTAGCTGTGTGTGCAATTGCACAATTTTGCTGGAACCATGCTTTTTTCAATTTCACGTTCATTCAGCTGTTCTAAAAAAGGTTCCAGAATGTCAGTACGGTACCGATCGGCATTTATAGTGTTGTTGAAGAAAATTGGTCCAATTAAGCGTTTTCTACTGATGGCATACCATACCTCAATTTTCGCATCGTGTAGCGGCGCTTCATGAAATGCATTGGGATTAACACTGCTCCAAATACGATTATTTTGGGTATTAACGTATCCAGTTAGATGAAACCATGCCTCATCAGAGAAGAATGTTAAATCAAGAATTGACTCTTTTAGTTCAGACACAACAGAAATCTTGTATGGATGAAAATTTAACTGATGTTTAAGAATTTTGTGCACCTTGTTCAGTGATACGTTCACTTCTTGCGACATTTTCCTTAAGGACTTGCATGGACTTTTCAGGATTCTGTCTTGGATATCTAGACATTTTTCTTCAGACACAGCAGGCCTACCAGATCGCGGAGCATCTTCCACAGTTCCCGTATCACGAAACTTATTCAACACATTTCTAACCGTAGTGCAGTGAGGAGGTTCTTTATCGGGAAATTTTGCTACAAATCTTTGAACAACCATCAGTGTGTATCGACCACCATTTCGAAACACTTGTTCAACCAAAAAAATTATTTCTACCGTTGATAACACCATTCTGTTTTGAGTGCAAAAAAATTACTCCAGCAGATGGCAACCATTCACTGCATTTTCTTCACAATTGACTGTGCAGCACATTTTTTATTACGTCATTTTCTTAATTTTTATATAGAGGAGTTGACAATGTGCTGTATGATGATTTTACGGTTGACTTCTGTGACAGAGATCCCTACAGTTTACTAGATCTAGTCTGCAGTGTTTTGGAAAAGTCGCTTCCTGTTTGTACATTTAGCCTGATTAGTTAGGACGTAGCAAGACCAAAACCGCTGGCGATCATCTCTTTCTCCATCATTCGTTCTCTGCTACTCTCAAGCTTGTTGCTGCACCTTCTGTTATCTGTAAACCGGACTTACACAACAGAAAATATGGACGATTATCTTGCTCTGACAGTAGTTACGGAACTTTTAAAGTTAATCAAATCCTACGGAAAAGACAATCGAGTTTATTTACACAGACTATAAGAAGAGAGTCAAACTTCTTTAGACAAACTGCACAAACCATTGAGAAGACATAATCAAAATCCCTTTGGCAAATTATGTTTCTTTTTCTCTTTCTTCCTGAAGCTGCTAAACTGGTATTCTTTTCAGTCGATGCGGTGAAGTTGTTGAAACACAGCATTCTATCCTACTGGGATCATGGCTGGGATTTTTGTTATTCTCTGAGTAGAACTAAAAGCAGGGAGTGTGCAACACTTCTTTAGTAGACTCCACCACCGTGGGACTATGATGATCCGTGTCCTGTTAGCCACACTAGGCCTGTTCTCTGATGGCACAAATGGAGAGGTCGGGACCATTACTTGGTCAGCTATGCTTCGCTAACCCTGACGCTAGCTTGTCAGCAGTGGGTCGTGGACCGCCAAATGGAACAGAATGTGCTGTTCTGGTGGTCGATGTATGCCGTCTTGAGAATGAGAGTTGGACAAATATGTCTCCACGGCTTGTGTTTTGTCGTTTCCTAGTGGATTTCAGTTGGCTGCAGTGGAACATGCCGCGAGAACTTGACATCTGTGTCTGGCCACCAGGAGTTTGACATGTATGTATGTATGTATCATCATCATCATCATCATCATCATCATTATCATCATCATCATGTGCCGTGCCGACTGGCGTTGGCTATTATGCTTCTCCAGAGTATCCGATCCTTCATGCAGGCCGTCAGCTCAGTTGGTGATCTCATCTCACACCATCCCGTCAGACTGTTCAGTGTCATTTCTCTTGGTCTTCCTCCTGATCTTCTTCCCTCTATTTTTCTTGTTGTTATAATACTTTCACTGCCCCCTCATCTCATTCCATGTAATTCGATGTATTTCATCCATTCATCATCATCCGGAGCCGCCACTGAGTTCACCTTATGTTGCTAGAACAATGGCGCTGGTACCATGCTGTGCTGGTTGTTCAGCTGTGTATGTGCGATGTCTGCCTGGATCCCTGTCAAGAGTGTAACATATATGTTATGTGACGTCCTTAACGTGTAACAGGGTACATCTTTAAATCAGCTCACTGGAAGCTCCACCTGAAGACACCGACGTTGCTCTTCGTTAGGTAACTTAAGTGGGTGTGGGGACTGCCATACAAGTAGTCCTGTGTTAACATACCAGGCATGGAGGGCGAGGGCATTACAGAAGCATTAAATATCTCATTATGTGAAGCAAATTGCCGAGCCCTATCAAGTCGTCTATCTGTCCCCTCGTTATTGAAAGATAAATGAGAAAGGAGAAATAATATGTCCAGGTTATTATTTTAGGAGATTAATATGTCCAAGTTATCATTTTATGAGATTAAAATGTCCAAGTTATTATTTTAATATTTTTCAATTAAAATTAATCATGTTTCTAGTTTCTTTCTGAACTTAACAAATGCATTCGGCATTCTTCTCTCTATTTGTGTCATTTTTTTCTTGGCAGATATTTGCAATTGTCTGTTTTAGTCTCTATGCTGCTAGTTTTATGTCTTCCTCCCCATTGTTTTTTTTTTGTCTTTCAAACCGGCGCCAAATGTTGGCCAGATAGTCTATCATACAGATAAGAAAGCAGTCGATGCAAAAAGAAAAAAAGCAGTCTACCCCTGCCTTCGAACTATTCCCTGGCGTGTGTCTCCTGCATTGTGTAAAGGCCTGCCGGTACCTGAAGTTGTTTTCGTGTGCTTGTGGCACGCTGAGAGAGAGTGTGTAACCGTGAGCTCGTATATTATATGTGGTGTGTGTGTGCGCGCGCACACGTGTGTGTCAATTTTTGTATATGTCCTTTAGTTTGGCATAGAATACATAGAGATATAGGTGTATGTTGTTGGGGGGGGGGGGAATGCTACCTAAATATGTTGGTGTCTGTGTTTCCAGTGTGTTAACGCCTACTTCCATGTTTAAATATTATCATAATCCTCAGTATGTGTACACAGAAATGCCAGTATGTACCTAGCAGTCCACGTGTGTACGTGGATGAACAAGTGATATCTGATGAATATAAATCTCGGTTTTTTTTAAGGCGCATACCCGGGTTTGTTACAGTATACTAGTTTATTAGTTTGTGTCTGTATGAGTAGATGTGATAGTGGGTATTTAGGGATCTGTTTGTGTACAAAGACTTATTCCTGGATACCTGAATGCCAGTATGTGAGGTTTACGCTGATAACTATGTCTGAATATGTACACAGGTACGTGAGTGTGTATCTCCTGTGATAATGTGAAATCCAGGTATAAGCAGTGCTCAAATGCGTGGTACAATCCGTGCCCGAGGTACAAAGTTTGTGTACTTATGCTCACCAAAACGACACCTGACAACTTTAACAAACAACTCGCATCTGTCTGCTTCTAACCCGTCTGATGAAGTGAAAATAAGCCATTGCTTATGTAAGAGATGTACACGAGTGTAAAGGAGTGATATTTTGGCTTGAGTGTAGTTAGAGTAACAAAATAAGACACTTCAGGTGACTAGATTAAGACGCTTCCAGTGCGACCGCAAGAGCTAGGATAAACAGACTACGAATACATGTTCTGGACGCCAACACGACAGATTCTTTCATAAAACTCTGTTAATTTTTAACATCTTTGTTGGCATGTGTTCACATCATCGTCAGAAGCGATCTGAGTGGCCAGTAAAGTGCTAGGACGTAAAGCATAGGCACACTGCATAAAAAAAGAACCCTCAAAAGTGTTCCCAAAAGGTACAGTACAATTAGGGATTTTGAGGTAAAATTCTATAAAATATGGAGACAAGATACAATTTTACTGGAAAAAGTAATAACACGAATAATTAGCGTATAAATATCAGAAAGTAGGTATATAACTATGCACAATGCCACTATTGTATCACCCCTCCCCCATTCCCACGTATGTCACACATTATAAGTCTCCATTTAAACACTCCCTATACTCCACCATGCGCACTTCTGAACTCTTACAAGTCACAGCTTCTTACAAGTCACAGCTAAGTGCTCGTTAAGTAATAAAGCGGTTCCTACCTTTTTGTACTTAGCTTATACATTCAGGAAAAAGTAAGAAGTTTTATTATAATTTTAAATACTTTATTTTCCTGCCATTTTCATGGTTTATAACTAAACTTGACCTTATAACTTGATCTCTTCTGGTAGTTTTGTTTTTCATGATAATTTTATTTCCATCTTACGATCTATGATATTCACAGAGTTTATTTAATTAAAAAAAACTATATTTACTCAAGAGGAAGACCAAGAGATATGATACTGGACAGTCTGACGAGATGGTGTGAGAGGAGATCACCAACTGAGCAGATGTCCTGCATGAAGGATCGGATACTCTGGAGAAGCATAATAGCCAACGCTAGTCGGCACGGCACATGATGATGATGACATATTTACTAATCTTACACTAATAACGACATTTCGTCATACATTACAACATATTTTTACTCAAAATTATGAAAACCGTTAAAATGTACAAACATTTAGCCAGGTTAAAAAGATGAAACATCTGAAAATTAAAATACAAAAAGGAAACAAAACAAAAAAACAAAAAAATAAATAAACACGCCTGCAAGAAATTGCTGATGTCAGAGATACATTCAGCCCGGCCATAAAACAGCAACGATGCATCAGCAGCGACAAATGAACTTCAACAAAAATTATTTAGGCGTATAATAACGAGTGTAACTGTTGTTATTTTAAATATTCTGATTAGAAAACATAAAACAGGAGGATCTCTCTAAAACATAAAAGTAGGAGGATCTCCCTAAAACTTAAAAGAGGATCTCTCTAAAACATAAAAGTAGGAGGATCTCCCTAAAACTTAAAAGAGGATCTCTCTAAAACATAAAAGTATGAGGATCTCCCTAAAACTTAAAAGAGGATCTCTCTAACACATAAAAGTAGAAGGATCTCTCTAAAACATAAAAGTAGAAGGATCTCTCTAAAACATAAAAGTAGGAGGATCTCTCTAAAGCATAAAGTAGGAGGATATCTCTAAAACATAAAGTAGGAGGATATCTCTAAAGCATAAAGTAGGAGGATATATCTAAAACATAAAGTAGGAGGATCTCTCTAAAACATAAAATTAGGAGGATCTCTCTAGAGTATAAAGTAGGAGGATCTCTCTAAAACATAAAGTAGGAGGATCTCTCTAAAATATAAAAGTAAGAGGATATCCCTAACGTCCTGTATACTGTTTTTTTTAACTTAAAAAAAAGTGATATCTTCATACTTGGCCTACCGATGGTTGTTGCCTCCCCAGAACAGTCGGACATCTCTTCATGTCCTTGAGTTGTTACTTAACAAAACAGTCGCTGTCTGGTACTCCTTATGTCATCCTGCAGGATCGCAGATTCTCTCCACTTCTCACTGTTTGCAGCCAGCTTTTGTCTGGTACTTTAGTTGTCCATCACAGCTTGGACTTTTCTTCGCCAGACTTCTCTTGCTGTTCATTTTTTTTTTCACTTTTCGTGAGATGTCCACCAGTGGTCTCTGAGTTATTTAGTTGATTAAACTTGTGGATGTCTGACTTATTTAGCTCATTAAACTTGTGGGCATCTGACTTATTTAACTGATTAAACCTGTGGGGATTTATTTCCTTGTCATCAGGAAGCAGGCCCACCCAGAGCCGCGGCAGCGTGGTTGCCGTGTCACAGGTGGACAAGATCCAGGAGGGACAGTGGGAGTTCGAGATGATGTCTGTGCAAGAAAAGTGAGTCGCCATGCTATTGTTTGTTGATAATTTTGATACTGCTTCTTGCAGCTTGGAGCTCCAGTTTTTTTTTAAATACTTCGCTGTGAAGAGCTTGATGTACCAGTTTAAGCCTGATGGGTCTGGGTCGTACTGGGCTCATGAATTTCAGGAATAAATTCGGAGATGCAGGCTCGGTAGGAAACTTATTTACCATAGACGTTCTACGTAGCAAAGTTGCACTACTACTACTACTACTACTACTACTACTACTACTAATACTACTACTACTACTACTACTACTACATTTTTTAAAAGTCAGAACTTATAGTTTGAGAAAATATAAATGTATCCCTTAATCTGCATCCTCTGCACTTCATGTAGAGGTCACATTACGTCACCATCATGTGTCACGTGACCACGCCGAGCAGAAACAAAATGGCGTGTGCTGAGGTTTCGTTTCGTCAACGTGCTGTTATTGAGTTCCTCGTTAAAAGAGGAAATCTCCGCTGCTGAAATCCACCAAAGACTTCAATTTGCCTATGGAGATGTGTGTATGGGTGCTAGCAGTGTTAGGAGGTGGGTGAAACATTTCAAAGATGGAAACACGTGCATCCAAGATATGCCTCGCAGGTCGCCCTCGAACTGCCTCCACTGAAAGCAACGTGGAAAGGGTTGACGACATCATTAAAGACAGACGTGTCACAGTATCTTCTTCTTCTTCCTCCTCGTTCGCTTCTGCCACCAAGATCGCCCGGTGATCCTACTGAAGTTACTCCTGTGGTCCTCGATAGGTCCCGTGGTCCCCGAAAAAGACCATACGAGATCCCTGAGAGGACTACAAGAGGTTCAGAGTATCGCAGGGCTTCAGCCTGTATTCTCTGTGGGTCTCAGAAGCGGAAATGCATGACACCGTGGTTTTCGTTGCACCGGTTTAATCTAGAGTTGGACTTTCTCATCGGAAAACTTCGACGTGTTTTGAATATCAGTATATCCCCGCTGGGTGATAGGTAGTTGGTCATCCAGGCTAGTGTTGGACTTTCTCACCGAAAAACCTCGACGTGATTAGGATACGCATACATCCTTACCGGATGAGAGGTGGTTGCCTATCTAGACTGCACTAGTCCAATGTACACAGTATCTGAAATCGCTGTAAATCTTGGAATAGAACACAGTGCAGTACAGGAAATGATTGAAACCCTAGGCTATAGAAAAATTTGTGCCCACTGAGTCCCACGTTTGTTGACTGAAGTTCACGAAGCTGTGAGAAAAACTCTGCTCGCTGGACAACTGAGGACATTCAGAAAATAGACTGCGAAATTCTTCCACACCCTGCCTATAGCCCCGACCTGGCACCCAGTGACTACCATCTTTTCGGTTTTGTGAAAGAACAAATGTGAGGCCATCACTACGACACAGGAGAGAATGTCCAGAAAGCAGTGCGTCTGTGCCGTCGGTCAGCTGGAACGGAATCCTACCAGGAAGGTATTTTCAAACTTGCAGAGAGACGGGGAAAACGTGTGCAGAGAAATGGAGATTATGTTGAAAAGTGGAGAAAAGGATACAGATTAAGTTTATACATTTATATTTTCTCTATCTATAAATTCTGATTTTAAAAAAATTTTGCTCACGACTTTCGGTATGAACCTCGTATTATACAGACAGACAGACAGATACGAGCGGTGATTGATAAGTTCTCAGCCTAAAGTTCAACGGATTATTTGTGGACAACTTTTTGGGGTTATTTCTCAACATAGTCCCCTTGCAAGCTTATGCACTTAGTACAGCGATCCTGGAGAAAATGGATCCCTTTTTTGTAAAAGTCAGCATCTTGTGCCAGTAGAAAGTGGTCTACAACGTGAATGACGTCATCATCTGAAGCAAATTTGCGAACACTGAGCTCCTTTTTTAGTTTGGTAAACAGGTAATAGTCCAAATGGGCCAAATCTGGGGAATAAGGAGGATGTTCAAGAAGCTGGAAGCCGCATTCATGAATGGCAGCCATTGCCACTGCTGACTTGTGAACTGAAGCATTGTCTTGATGAAAGATGACTCCTCTCGTCAATTTCCCTCGACGCTTTTCCTTCAATTTGACCCGCAGTTGCTTCACAAGATTAGCATAATAGGCCCAGGTGACCGTTCTGCTCTTTTGAAGATAGTCTACCAATAGCACACATTCTGGATCAAAAAAGATGGAAGCCATCGCTTTGCCTGAAGGCAGAACTACCCTTGCTTTATTTCGAGGTAGGGATCCATGATGTTTCCACTGCTTTGTCTGTTTTTTGGTTTCTGGTTGAAAATGATGAACCCAAGTCTCTTCCATAGTCACAAATTGCTGAAGAACTATTCAGGATCTGCAGAAAAATGGCCAAGATTGTGTCTGGACATGTTAAGACGCTGTCGTTTGTGGTCAGCTCCAAGATGTTTCTGGACCCATCGAGCAGCGACCTTTGTCATTTGAAGATCATTGTGAATAATGGCATGAACACGTTCCTGGGAGATGCCTAACTCAGTAACAATGTACCACTCAGTTAGTCGTCTATCCTCCATTATCATTTCATGGATTCTGCCGGTGGTTTCATCGGTGGTTACCGTTCTTGGTCTTCCTGGACAGGGATCATCTTCCAGACTTTCCCTTCCATGTTTGAACTGAGCTTCCCATTTCTTCACTGTGCTGTAAGAAGGGCCACTCTTCCCTAGAGTATCTACCATATCCTCATGGATCTCCTTCAATGATAAGCCCTTGATGCAGAGGTAGCGAAAGACTGCTCGATGAAAAATTTTATCCATTTTCTCAGTTTCTGCCACCCCTTACCACTTCAGTAGCCTGTAAAAAAAAAATAGGTTGCAGTTAATTTCTTGAAACTTGGTATTTAATCTTACATTAACCTGATCTACAAATACACCTAATATAAACTGTGCATTTCAAGTTATTTGTACCTTATGCCGAGAACGTATCAATCACCCCTCCTGTGTGTGATATATATATATATATATATATATATATATATATATATATATATAAGAATGCAAAATGAAACTATGTGAAATATAAGTAATAACATTACATGAAAAAAAAATCTGAGATTACAAGATGAAAATATTACATTCACAAACATAGGATAATGAACTACATAACGGTAGCTGATCTAACAAGATAGCACATACACGTACAAATACATTTTCAATGGAGTTCTTCCGACATTCCTCTCTCGCATATTTACTAAGATTATTTCTAACAAGATAAAATATCTAACAAATTTTATTTAGAACTATGTTCTTTTAGAACAGAAAGGGAGAGAGAGAGAGAGAGAGAGAGAGAGAGAGGAATATTGAGATGTAAGCTCGTGGTTGAAGAGAGACGACTCGTGTAAATTTTCTGAGTGAGATTAAATTGTTTTTAAATCCCCCTGAATACAAATGAAATGTCTGCATGTACTATGCGTGCAGCTCATGTTTTTTAGAAGGTCCAGTCCATGGGAACGTTGGACAGGTGGTTAAATTTTTTTATCAGTTTAGAGTTAGGTTCTGTAGTGTTAGGATGCATTGTTTTAGTTAGTGATGTAATTGTAGAACCAGTGATTGTCAGCGCCAGTTAGAATATTTGTGATCAAGAGCTTTTCTTGCCTAGGAATGGTGCCATATTTCATTTAGTATCTTATGGTGGCCATCTTATATTGAGATGCAAGCCGCCTGGATTTCTTGTTCTTGTTTTGCTGATCAGTTTGGGGTATGGCATGATACATATTCACCAACATGAATTCATCGGCCAATATCATCATCATGTGTCGTTAATTAAATGTTTATGTGATCGGCATTGGGTGCACTTAGTCGATTGATTAGCGTTATTGTTGAGTGAATTCCTGGGTTGACAGTTGAGCACCAGTACAATACAAGGAGTTATGTGCCAACGACCCACAGAAGTACCATAGACTAGTGAAGATTGAATGCATATATATATATATGTAAAAAAGGTAAAGGTAATCTTGTCATGCCTTAGAGGCACATAGGGATATGGTGTTAGTGCCCATATTTTCCTTGACCTGTCAGCACACTAGAGGGTGATATGGTCAGTATCACGCCTGGCCGCCTTTCCTTCCCCAACTCCAGAATAAGTCGGGTACCCATTTCTACAGCTGAGTGACCGGGGTGCCTCCGCCCGGATTCGAACACCCGACCTTCGCCATGAGAGACCAGTGCACTAACCACTTCGCCACTCAGACACACACACACACACATATATTTCTGGCACACACCAAAAAGGCCCCAGGGTTCACTCGGCCTCTAAAAATGGGTACCAGAGAAATCTGGGAAGGTAAAGCGGCCAGGCGTGATACTGACCACATCAGACTTTCATGTGCAGAAGGTCATGGATAATACGGGGTAAGGGCCTAACACCGTATTCTCCAATATGCCTTAATGGCATGGACACGGGGTATGATATATATATACTTCTACCGAAGTACAGTCGTACAAGTGAGGTAGAAAAGAATGAAAAGTGACATCATTCAATTGCATTCATAATTAAATCAATCATCAAAAGCTTCAATCAACAGCACCTGTATCAATCAATGCCACAAATACAAATATACAGAAACGGAAGCAAGGGAAAACCATAGAAAACAAGTTGAATTCTTTCCAGACTAAATGTTTACGAAGAATTAGAAAAATATTTTGGCCAAACACCATAAGAAATAACATCTTATTGGCAGAAATGCAGATGAAGCCACTGACAACAATTATTGAGGAAAGACGCTGGCGATGGTTGGACATGTGCTCCGAATGACTGACAACTCACTACCAAAAATAGCACTAAGATGGACACCACAGGGGAACAGAAGTAAGGGTAGACCAAAAGAGACATGGAGGAGAACAACAGAGAGGATGTTGAGCAATAGAGGGCTCACCTGGGCAAGAGCAGAAAAAAAGGCGAAGGACAGGCATTTGTGGAAAACCCTTGCGGAAGCCCCATGTGCCCTGGGCACTTAAGGTTCAGAGAGAGAGAGAGAGAGAGAGAGAGTATAACACGTATTTCAAGTAACTTCTGTATGTTTTAAATATAAAAATAACAACAACAAAAAAAAACGTACATAGTTTTCTCCTCCTCTCTCCATGTAGGTCAGTGACTCTACGCGTCAGTTCAGGCAGTGACGCAATCGTTGGACGCTACGAGCTCTTCGTTGACACGGAGCACGTAAACAACAATGTCCCAGAAAAATGGCGGTACAAACACACGGACGATATCTTCATACTGTTTAACCCCTGGCAGAAAGGTGAGGGGGGGGGGGGGAGAAATGACGTTTATCTTCAAAGATCATCATCATCATCATCATCGTCGTTAGTTTCTTGATCATTCTGATTTTTATTTTCGTGAATTTATCAGATTTTGTTTATGTGTTCGTGAATTTATAGATTTTTTTGTTTTCTTTTCATGAATTTAACAGTTTGTTTTTTTTGGGGGGGGGGGGGAATTGTTCGTGAATTTATCGATTTTTGTTTTCTATTTGTGAATTTATCAGATTTTAAAAATCTATTTGTGAATTTATCAGATGTTTATCTATTCGTGAATTTATCAGATTTTTATCTGTTCCTGAATTTAACTATTTTTTTCCTGCTCGTGAATTTATCATATTTTTTTTAATCTATTTGTGAATTCATCAGAATTTTATCTGTTCGTGAATTTGTCTGACTTTTTACCTGTTCGTGAATTTATCAGATGACGCGGTCTACCTGACGTCAGAGGCTGAACGTAACGAGTATGTGCTAGCAGAAACCGGCAGAATCTGGCTTGGCTCAGTCGAGAAGTATTATGTCAGACCATGGAACTTTGGGCAGGTCTCTTCGATCATTCTTCTACATTTTTGTTATTAAGTGATTGTGTGGAGCTAGGAAGGGTTTTCAAAGCTCAATCAAACATAACATTTTTTAAAAAGTGCATTTCAAACTTTTGATCAGCGAATTTCGACCTCGAAACTCCCCCAAACACCAGCAGTCTTAGTAAAAAAAAAAAAAAAAAATCTTCCTATCCCTGTGTTGTATGTAATTACTGAAATGATGAATGGAAAACCATGAAAAAACATTTCAGACTTTTTTTTCTGTGCCAGCAACTAAAAAAAAAAAGTAAATAATGAATATTCTGAATATCTAGTTCACCAATCATAATCTAAATTACTGTAAGCAAGAACAGTTGATTCATGTTAACAGCTTGAAGATGCTAACAGCAGTTTCAGAAAACTCTACCTCCCTATCCAAATCCTCAGCCTAATTGTTAGATTGTGAAAGATAAGGATGAATCTGTGAACAAGAATGACTGGATTTTTTTTTTCTTTCAGGACAAACGGGTCTGTTCAGTGCACAAACAGTTTAGAAGCTTCAGTGTAGAAAATAGATTGAGAAAGCGAATTTCTAAAGATTGGTTAACTCTTTCACTCTTGAATTATTTTCCGCGCTGTGCCAGAATATATTTTCTTGAAAAATTCCAATAGAAAGAAGCTAGAAGGAAGTTACTATATACCTTGAAAGCATGGGTTCGATTAGAAAATTGCTGCTTTTCATTTTATTAAGACTTTGCTTACAAATAACACTGACCATTGATTTGCACTGGCATGCAAAAATCTATCAACACTATCAGTGTTATTTTGGAGCAAAAGGGTTAAACTGCAGTATTGCTTTATGATAACTACAGTATTGCTTTATGATGACTACAGTATTGCTTTATGATGACTACAGTATTGCTTTATGATGACTGCAGTATTGCTTTATGATGATGGTTGGAAACAACAGTTTACCTCTGTTGGCAAGAATAACTCTTTTGACTGCCTGACAAGATTTTGAAGTTTTCTTCCTTCGTTTTGAAAATAAAAAAGAAAACTGAAAACACACACGGTAGGCAAGACAATGCAGCGGTGAAAGACCACATAGAAAGATAAGGTCCACATAGTTTGTTGTGGACTGCGCTGAAAGATAAGGTCTACAGAGTTTGTTTTGGACCACATAGAAAGATAAGGTCTACAGAGTTTGTTTTGGACCACATAGAAAGATAAGGTCTACATAGTTTGTTTTGTACCACATGGAAAGATAAGGTCTACAGAGTTTGTTTTGTACCACATGGAAAGATAAGGTCTACAGAGTTTGTTTTGTACCACATGGAAAGATAAGGTCTACAGAGTTTGTTTTGTACCACATGGAAAGATAAGGTCTACAGAGTTTATTTTGGATCACATAGAAAGATAAGGTCTACAGAGTTTGTTTTGGACCACATGGAAAGATAAGGTCTACAGAGTTTGTTTTGGACCACATGGAAAGATAAGGTCTACAGAGTTTGTTCTGAACTTAGAATTAATTTGTGATGCTCTGTAAGAACTATCAGAGCACAACTTAGATTTGAAGAAAAGGAACATTGATCTGTACAAACCCACAACAAAACTGAGTTTCTTGTTAGTAGTTATGAGAAAAGAAAAAAAAACCCAGTTCTTTAAATATAGCAAATCTTTTGAGGTAGCTGAAACTTTTACATTCAAGGGTATTCCTTTGCGCACAAAAGGTAGAACAGATATTCCATTTGTGTGTCCTGAGGTATGCTATGGAAAGATTAACATTTCTAAGGAAGAAAGCTCCTTTCATATCGATATAGAACTGCCAAGATGTGCAAGATACTAATAAGTAGCCAGTAAATGTGAAGAACAACATCCTCTATGGGGAAGAAGAAATGCATGTTGTCAAGACGATTTCATTATAATAAAAGAGAAATTTTGTTTGAAATACTAGTATGTACCCAGATACACAGTTTTAACATCTACATAGCTACTTAACCAAGAAAGCACTAGTCTCTCATAGTGAATCAAGAAAGCACTAGTCCTTCATAGCGAACCAAAAAAGCACTAGTCTCTAATAATAAACCAAGAAAGCACTAGTCTCGCGTAGCGAACCAAGAAAGCACTAGTCTCTCATAGTAAACCAAGAAAGCACTAGTCTCTCATATTAAGCCATGAAAACATTAGTTTATTATAGAAAGGTCAGTGGTTTGAACTTGGTCAGAGGCGTATCATTCACCCATCGTTAGAAATGGATATCTCTGGCTACCTCTGGAGCTGGGGAAGGAAAGGCAGATGCTGACCATCCTCTAGTCAAAGAAAATATAAGCGCTAACATCATAACCCTTAGGTGTCTCCAAGGCATGACAGGGCCATCTTTACCTTAACCAAGGAGAGGCACGGAAACATCGACCACTGGAGATACTGGAGGGAAAAGGGACGGAAGAAAGACGAAGAAGCAGATACCTGACGGACTAAAAGAGTGGCGTGGAGTACACTCCAACACACATCTTATAGAACGAGCAAAGGGATAGATGGTTGTGGAAATCAGTGACGACCAACGCCTGATTGGCATGGACGAGAGAGAGAGAGAGAGAGAGAGAGAGAGAGAGAGAGAGAGAGAAAGAGAGAAAGAGAGAGAGAAAAAAAAAGAGAGAGAGAGAGAGAGAGAGAGAGAGAGAGAGAGAGAGATGTGCTAGACCAGACACCGCAAGCTTCTTGCACTGGTTGCTGCAGTGTCATCCTGTACCTCAGACCTCATCAATGACACCTGTAACAAAAATCTCTATTGCTTCGTAAGGGTTTACTGAGGTAACTTCATTACGTCTGCACTTACTTGTTTTTTATGTCAAATTTATTCTGTAACATTACTTTGGTATTTTCTTTCCTTTAGTTTGATTATGTGTGTCTGATAGCTGCAATCTCCATCCTGGATCGCTCTGACCTAGCAGACAGGGCAAGAGGAAATCCATGCCTTGTCACACGAACAGTCTGTCGTACTGTAAGTCCGTGCATTAATGTTACACGAACAGTCTGTCGTACTGTAAGTCCGTGCATTAAATGTTACACGAACAGTCTGTCGTACTGTAAGTCCGTGCATTAAATGTTACACGAACAGTCTGTTGTACTGTAAGCCCGTGCATTAATGTTACACGAACAGTCTGTTGTACTGTAAGTCCGTGCATTAAATGTTACACGAACAGTCTGTTGTACTGTAAGTCCGTGCATTAATGTTACACGAACAGTCTGTCGTACTGTAAGTCCGTGAATTAAATGTTACACGAACAGTCTGTAAGTCCGTGCATTAATGTTACACGAACAGTCTGTCGTACTGTAAGTCCGTGAATTAATGTTACACGAACAGTCTGTCGTACTGTAAGTCCGTGAATTAATGTTACACGAACAGTCTGTTGTACTGTAAGTCCGTGCATTAATGTTACACGAACAGTCTGTCGTACTGTAAGCCCGTGCATTAATGTTACACGAACAGTCTGTCGTACTGTAAGTCCGTGCATTAATGTTACACGAACAGTCTGTCGTACTGTAAGTCCGTGCATTAATGTTACACGAACAGTCTGTCGTACTGTAAGTCCGTGCATTAATGTTACACGAACAGTCTGTAAGTCCGTGCATTAATGTTACACGAACAGTCTGTAAGTCCGTGAATTAAATGTTACACGAACAGTCTGTAAGTCCGTGCATTAATGTTACACGAACAGTCTGTCGTACTGTAAGTCCGTGCATTAATGTTACACGAACAGTCTGTCGTACTGTAAGTCCGTGCATTAATGTTACACGAACAGTCTGTCGTACTGTAAGTCCGTGCTTTAATGTTACACGAACAGTCTGTCGTACTGTAAGTCCGTGCATTAAATGTTACACGAACAGTCTGTAAGTCCGTGCATTAATGTTACACGAACAGTCTGTCGTACTGTAACACAATAATTGGTGTATAAGTATACAACTATACACTAAACACTGCAGTAAAGCTGTGATACTAGAATGTATAAAATTGGAAAAAAGCTGCTCCTACTTTTTTCCAATTTTATACATGTCGTACTGTAAGTCCGTGAATTAAATGTTACACGAACAGTCTGTCGTACTGTAAGTCCGTGCATTAAATGTTAATCTTCAGTTTCTGCAATTTTTATTGACTTTTTTTTCCAAGCCACTTATGTCCAAATTCTTTTATATCTGAATATTTCGAAAAATGAACTTTAAAGCCTTCAATCATAATACTGTACTGAAATAATCTTTATAAGAGATATAGCAATTTTGATAAGAAACATCTACAAAATAAAAAGATTTATTTTAATTAACATTGATTTGACTTTACAGGACTCTGTAAAATGTAAAGCTATAACAACTCCTCCTTTTAAGATTTACGAGTACTTTTCCTTTGAGGGATAGGAATTTTAAGGACTGAAAAGTTTATTTGGAGGAAAGGAGTAGTGCTAGGGGAAGGATTGGCCTGTCCCGTATAGTGTGAGAGTTTGTGTGGCTACTCCACTTTCCTTATTAGAGTTTTCTTTCTAAAAAGAAAATAACAACAGGTTTCTGCCATGTAATGTAATTGCTATTTTATTTCTCTCTCTCGCCTCTTTTTCTCTCTCTCTCCTCTTTTTCTCTCTCTCGCTTCGCTCTCTCTCTCTCTCTCTCGCCCGCCTATCCCTTTCTCGCCTATCTCTCTCGCCTCTTTTTCTCTCTCTCTCTCGCCTCTTTTTCTCTCTCTCTCTCTCGCCTCTTTTTCTCTCTCTCTCGCCTCTTTCTCTCGCCTCTTTCTCTCTCTCTCTCGCCTCTTTTTCTCTCTCTCTCTCTCTCGCCTCTCTCTCTCTCTAGGTCTCTATTGACAGGCGTAGAATAAATATATCCTTCCATAACCCTCGATCCTTTGTGCACCTCAGTCAATCTTGTCACTAAACATTTCCCATGTCAGGATGCCAAACCATCAAACATCTGTTACCTCTGTCTACTTCTGTCTACTCTTACCTCCGATCTTACCTGTTTGCCACCAGGTTCTCTAGCCCACCTCTCCTCCGAACATGCCCCGCAAATTTAGATTGTTGTTTTCCTTGTTTCTTGTGCCTCTTTCAGAACTTCCTTTTATTTTCTTGCTGTTCGTGGTATCTTCGGCATTCTTCTTAAAAACCATATTTTTTTTTTTTATCAACGATCAGATAAACTGTACAGAGAACAGTGGAGGTGTGGTCCAGGCAGGATGGTCAGGGAAGTATGATGATGCTGAAGCTCCCTATGCTTGGACTGGAAGTCCCGCCATTCTGGAGGAGTATCTGAAGAAGAGAAAGGGAGTTAAATATGGTCAGTGCTGGACTATGGCAGCTGTCACAACTACGTGTAAGTTTATGATGGATGTTGCTGGTATTGGTTTTGCGTAGCATATTCCTGGTATTGTTTTGTTTATCATGTTGCTGGTATTGTTGTGTTTATCATGTTGCTGGTATTGTTTTGTTTATCATGTTGCTGGTATTGTTGTGTTTATCATGTTGCTGGTATTGTTTTGTTTATCATGTTGCTGGTATTGTTTTGTTTATCATGTTGCTGGTATTGTTTTGTTTATCATGTTGCTGGTATTGTTTTGTTTATCATGTTGCTGGTATTGTTTTGTTTAGCATGTTGCTGGTATTGTTTTATTTATCATGTTGCTGGTATTGTTTTGTTTATCATGTTGCTGGTATTGTTTTGCATGATAACTCAGTCACCAACTACCACTACATGAACTAATGACTCAGCCATTGACTAGAACTGCATGATCTTATGACTCAGCCATCAACTACCACTGCATGATCTAAGAGGTAGAGAGATAACATAGTTCGTATACTAGTGAAGTTTTTTCTTTTTTTCTAAAGTTCTTGAGAAAAAAATTCTGATAACTCAAACAAGTGACAAGATAACTGACTGTGCTGAGTGATACTGTACTTGATGACTGCATCTTCAACAAACAAACAAAAACAGAATGGTTAATAAATCATCCATATTTCACATAAAATGTATAAAGAAAGACTGGAAAAGTCTTTTGGCCACAGATCATAAGCACTGGGGACCAGATGCTAAAATCAAGCAAGAAAACATGAGCATGGATATAGCTAAAGGACTACTGGAAGTGCATTGGTCATGTTTTCTGACAAGACTCCACAAATGTTGCTGCAAAGGTCATGTGATGGACACCTGAACAAGAAAAAAAAAAAGAAAGAAAAAAGAGATGGACCAGTGACATCCTGATTAAGAACTGCCCAAAACCAAAATGGACAGCATGTAACACAGAAATTGGCTGCAGAACTTGAGAAGTGGACAGAATTTGCTGCTGCCGTGTAAGATGCCACATGGCATATTGGATCATGACTTGTTAGTTTCAAGAAGAGCAAAGATAACTTTTCACACAGCCATTGGGGCCAGTGAGCTGGAGGTAGCTAACACACTTTCCTACTTCTTTAATTTGCTCCTCGCTTAAGAGTGGAGTCTTCCTTCAGCCAGTTTAACCAGGGTAAGATTCAGCATGTTTCCCCATGGTGGTGGAGTCTTCAGAGAGCCTCTTGCCTTAGGCTTACTCTGAATCTTCCAGTAGAAGTGTCCAAGCTGTTAGCAAAGATGGAGTTTCACCAAATCCATTAACTGAGTGATCAATGAAACAGTATTAATTATGAAAGGATTGTTACTTTAAAATAAGATGAGGCTTAAAAATGATTCCTTTTTTATTTAGACTTTCTCTTCTTTCCCTATTTCTTTGTGCTTTACACTTTTTGTATGAATAAGGATGAGGCTGAAACATTACTATTTTGTGCCCATTAATGAATAAAGCGGTTCTTACCTTTTTTAGTTTCTTTTTTTCAAAGTCTGACTATTAAAAATTATTTCAGCAATCAAGATTAAAGCATGAATAATTAGTGTATAAGTATATAAAACTAAGTATATAACTATACACTGCGGTAAAGCTGTACTAATAAAATGTATAAACTAGGAAAAAAAAGTAGGAACAGCTTTATTACTTAATGAGCACACAGTTGTGACATTTTGGTGTGAACCTTAATCATACAAAAACACATATGATGAAGAAACAGAGAGAGAGAGAGAGAAGATAAAATATAAATTCACATGAATGCTATGGAAAAAATAGGAATGGAAAAAAATTAGAATACTATAAAATGAATGGAGCACTTAGCTGTGACTTGTAAGAAGCTGTGGCTTATAAGAGGCTGTGTTCAGCAGTGCGTATGATGGAGTTTATTTAAGTGGAGATTTGTGATGTTTGATAGGTGGGTCGTATATGAGGAGGGAGAGGGGTGGACCATGGAAAAGGGAGAGAGTGATACAGTGGTAATCTAGCTGGAAGAGGGTGGGATAGGTGATTATAGATGGGGTAGAGGGGTTGTAATCTGATACTGTGAGGAGGCTCTGAACTATATGTTAGAAGTGAGGAAAGAGTGGATCTTAATGCAGAGGGATTATGATTGCGGAAGAGGGGAATGTCAGGTGTAGCTGAATTGCGAGTTCAAACCATGTGGTTCCAGCATCCAATATTCCTGAATGTAGCGGTTCTCAAGTGCTAGGCAGCTTCTGTCATCAGCGTGACATTGTTTGATGAGTGTTATCAGAAAATCAGATTTGGCTCTGTGGTTGGGACCATTGAAATGATTAGGGATTTATAAGATTAAGGCATGTCTGTATTGAAATAAACTAATTGACATGGCTCGTGTTATTCTTTTAGTGCTAAGGACTCTTGGCATACCATCACGATGTGTGACATGCTACAGAGCAGTCCATGACAGCGACTACAGCAGCGCAGTCAACACACACTGGTCCCAGGATCTCAGACCAAAGACAGATATGGATGATGCCATCTGGTAAAAGAGTTATTATGAGATATGTGCCACCTCCCTATAAAAAGCTGACCACAGTGAATCTCCAGTTTGTCTCTGTCATTAGTTCTCACAGTGCACCAGGCCCCTCAGTATCTTGAAATTGTTCTTACATGCTCATCTTTATTGTCAGCATGCTCTTTTCTGTGCAGCTTTTACCTGCTTCTTCTTCTTCTTCTTCTGCATTTGAGGTTGTTGGTCACATCAGATCCTGATCCCTGTCGATATGGCAAAGCTCGCAGTCCTATCCAGATCCTGATAGGAGTTTTTACCTAAAGTTAAAAAAAAAAAAAAAAGTAAAGGTAATTCTGTCATGCCTTAGAGGCACATATGGATATGGTGTAAGTGCCCATATTTTCCTTGACCTGTCAGCACACTAGAGGGTGATATGGTTAGTATTATGCCTGGCCGCCTTTCCTTCCCCAACTCCAGAAGAAGTCAGGTATCCATTTCTACAGCTGGGTGACTGGGGTGCTTCTGGTTGGATTTGAACCCTTGACCTTCGCCATGAGAGACCAGTGAACTCATTATATTTTTTACTATGAATTTTATGTTTATTCTTTCCAATGTTTCCATTGTATTCATCTTTTTGGTGTTTAGCTCTAGGCCACTTTTATTTCTCTCTTTGCCAATCTTATTCACAAGTTTCTGCAAACTGCTTTCACTTTCAACTATTAGAGCAGTGTCATCCGCATATCTCAGGTTGTTGATATTACGACCTCCTATTTTAATTCCTTTCACATTTTTAATGTCTTTCATTATGTTTTGTTTGTATAATGAGAATAGATCAGGTGACAATAAACACCCTTGTCCTACACCAGGTTTTATATCCTGATAGTCTACTTACGTCATTGTGAGAACTCTTATTGCTGTTCTTTATTTCTAGGAAGTATTCTTAATAATTCTCATATCTTTATCATCTATAGTAAGTTTTCCTAGCACTTATATCACATCTTGATGTCTAACACTATCAAAAGCCTTCATATATTTAGTAAAGCACAAGTATAAATCTTTCTTTACCTCCAGAGCTCCTTTTTTCATAGTTCTTAATATAAAACTTATATTTCTTAATTGCTTTCCTTCAGCAAAACAACATTGTTTTTCTGTGACTTTAGTTTTTATCTTATAGTCTCAGGTTAATGATTCTTAATAGTATGTTTGTGATGTTACTCACTAAACTGACTGTGTGATGTTGATCACATTCTATTATCTCAGCTTTCTTAGGAATTGCAATGAGAAAACTGCTTTGGTTAGATCTGATGGTATATGTTCTGTGTCATAGATCATATTTAGGAGGCTTGCTACTTTTTCTTTGCCATTATCTCCTAGTGCCATGATCATTTCTCTTGAGATGTTATCAGGTCTTGGTGCTTTTGTTGCTTGCATTTGTTTTATTGCATTTCTTACTTCCATTTCTAGTATTGGTGGACCTTCATTGTTCATGTTGAAAAAGGCTGGCTTAGAGGGTAAAAAGCAGACCCTAACAAAATTACTCAAATATGAAATATAGGTCTAGTTATAAATTGTGCTAAAAATCTTATAATATAAACTATTTATAACTTTATCCACAGGAACTTCCATGTATGGAATGAGGGCTGGTTCTTGCGACCCGATCTCCCACCTGGTTATGATGGCTGGCAGGCATCTGATCCAACACCTATGGATTGTAGTGAAGGTGAGATTTTAGAGCTGATTGTAATTCACACATTCTGTTACAGAACATTGGGTATGTTCTTAAATCCTTCCTTACATCCTTCTTGTGCCGTTAAATGTCACATAGGGTTCACATGGTAGTTGGCCAAGTTTTCCTGTTTTCAGTAAACTTTTCAACCTCATCAAGGGATGTTATTTCCACTAAACTGGCCTCTCTTAACAATGTCCTCTTTAGAGTTTCATGTGGTCAACCTCTTTTTCTTTGGCCTTTTGTGTTCCTCTTGATAGCTTGTTTTGTGATTCTCTGAATGTTTCTTCTCATCACGTGACGGACACATGTCCCATCTCCTTTTTCTGATCACCCATGAGACAGGTTGTTGTTCACTCATCTGTCTTATCTCTGCGTTGTTCTTGAATTCACTCCACTTTATACCAAGTATTTTCCTTAGGCCTTTGTTTTCAAAAGAGTCTAATTTGTTGTCTATTTTTTTAGTTGTTTTCCAGCTTTCACATGCATAAATGAGGGTGGATATTACGTTTGCATTGAATAATCTTAACTTGGTTTTTGTGCTTATAACTGTTGAATTCCATATATTTTCTTAAGATTCTTGAAGGTCAAGATTCTTAAATATGTCTTACTATATGCTGGTAAAATCAGCTCAGCAATGCAGTGGTTAGTCCACTTGTCTCTCGTGTTGAGAACTGTTGGTTCAGTGTCAGCTTGCATATCCTCAGTCAATGCAGCTGTAGAAACTGATATGAGAGTCCTTCTTGGGCTAGAGGGGGTGAGGGGGGGGGGGGGGGGAAGCAAGGCATGATGCTCCAGTGTGCAGTAGATAAAAATATGGGCCATTATACAACCTATATGCTTCACTTACATGATATAGGGCTACCAATTGCCTCATTGCTGGTGGGTAAAGGTGCCTTAGAGGCACATAGGGATATGGTGTTAGTGGCCCGTCTTTTCCTTGACCTGTCAGCACACTAGAAGATGATGTGGTCAGCATCATGCCTTGTTGCATTTCCCTCCCCAGCTCTAGAAGAAGGAAGATAGATATTTCTACAGCTGGGTGACTGGGGCATCTCTTGACTTGATTCAAATCCTTGACCTTGACCATGAGAGACTAGTGTTCTTACCATTTCACCACTCAGATGGTCTCAATACTGGCAACATATCTCAATAATGAACTGATTTCAGTTTTCATAATGAGAGAAATTTGAAGAATGAAGGATGAAATTTGAATGAGATCACCATCTTCTGCTGATGGAGAAAAAAAGGTTGATGGTGAAAGGCAGGCACTGACAAATGGTAGGGTAAAGGTAAAGGTAATCCGGCCATGCCTTAGAGGCAAATAGGGATATGGTATTAGTGCCCATATTTTCTTTAGAGGCACATAGGGATATAGTGTTAGTGCCCATATTTTCCTTAGAGGCACATAAGGATATGGTGTTAGTGCCCATATTTTCCTTAGAGGCACATAGGGATATGGTGTTAGTGCCCATATTTTCCTTAGAGGCACATAGGGATATGGTGTTAGTGCCCATATTTTCCTTGACCTGTCAGCACACTAGAGGGTGATATGGTCAGTATCACGCCTGGCCACCTTTCCTTCCCCAACTCCAGAAGAAGTCAGGTACACATTTCTACAGCTGGGTGAATGGGGCACCTCCAGCTGGATTCGAACCCCTGACCTTCCCCATGAGAGACCAGTGCACTATCGAACTTCATCACTCAGATACCCCACTGACAAATGAGTGACTGAAAATTTAATAATTTAATTAAATAGAATGAGAAATTTTTCAATGTTTAAAATTTTGCTTTTAATACAAAATCATCCCTCAAACATGTCAGTTTTAACCAAGGCTCTGAAAGATGTGGAATAACTTTTGAAATATAGATTTTAGTTGTTTCAAAAAATGTGCATCTGGTTTACTAACACTAACAAATTAGAGGCATAAAATGTGATCTGTTTGCTTATGAAGAGAAATGAGTTACAAAGAGGTTTATGAAGAAAACTGAGTTTTAAAGTATTTATCCATGTTGAATGCTTTATAACTAATTCATCATATGGCATATAGTGTACAAATGAAATGACTATAAGAGTGTTCTTTTTTTTTTGTTTTTTGCTCAGATAACCCATATAAAGTAATTCTATTATAGTATATTTCTTACATTCTTAAACATACATAGTTCCATGTTAATTTCTTTTATCCCTATATATTTTTCTTATTTTTTTTTATAGTCTGTATCCTCAGAAATGTTGGCAGAGAAATATTTAGTATCTGTAATAATTTCATAAACTGTTAATGTTCTGAAGGTGTCATGACATGTGGACCATCTCCTGTCAAAGCCATTCTCAAAGGTGACCTTTACTTTGGCTTTGAGACTAAATTCCTATTTGCTGAGCTCAGTGGTGGGCGTGTCCACTGGCAGGTTGATGCTGATGGAAATATGGAACCATTTATGGGTGGGAGGAGTGTTGGTGCAGCTGTCAGTACAAAAGGTGTGGGTACCATCTCTAGGGAGGATATAACAGCAAATTATAAATATCCAGAAGGTGAGTCTTCTTCTTCAGCTTTCTGAGCCATTAAGGCTCACTGCTGCAGATAAAGTTCCCCTCCATTCCTCTCTATTCCTAATCTTCTCTCTCTCCAGTTGATGACACCAGTTTCTTTTACATCCTCTTCCATGTTGTCTTTCCATCTCTGTCTTGGTCTACCCTTTAGTGTTGTTTTCTTCATCTCTTGTGTATACATAATTTTTGTTTTGTCTGTTCTCTTTCATTTTTTCTACATGGCCCAGCCCATGTAGTGTGTTCAGTTTCAAGACATTTATAATTCATTGGGATTTAAATAAGCTGTTCAGTTCAGTGTTCTTTCTAGCTCTCCATTCTCCACTGTTGGTATCCTTTATGGGCCTAAAGATTCTTCTTAGGATCTTGTTCTCAAAGATCTACAACTGTTGTTCAAATTTCTTTGTTGTACTCCATGTTTCTGCTAGTCTTATAGTTTTGTAGGTTGTTATTTTGGTGTTTTGGGACAGGATTTTGGATTTTAACAGGTTTTGCAAGGTGAAGTATATTTTATTCCCTATCTTTACTCTGATTTTAATTTCCTTGCTTACTGTTGCTTCTGTTGAAGGTTGAGCCTAGATTTTTTTATATTTCTGCTTTACTAATGATCATATCTCCAACATTTATATAATCTGGATCATTCTGCCTCTGGTCTCTTGTTATCTTCATATACTCTGTCTTATCTTGGTTAATGGTCAAGCCCACTTTTAGTGCCACATTTCTCAGGTGAATGCAGGTATTGGTGACTTCTTGCAGTTTCCCCCACTAGGTTGATGTCATCAGCATATCATAGTATTTTAGCGTGTTCTTCAAGCAGCAGCAGAACTATCATCATCATCATCATCATCATCATTCTCACCATCATCATCATTTTATGTATTAATTGATGTCAACAATCATCCATCTTTTTTTGTGTGCAGAGTTTGGTGTCTCACATGAAATGTAACTGCCTTTCATTTGCATTAACAAGTGGTTATCTTATAAAAGCATTTCTGTTGGTATTTTTTGTTATCTTAATGTGTTGTATTTTTCAGTGATTGTTGAATTCTTTTCTTGTTCCTGAATGCTGTAAGGTTCCTCTTCTGAATCCTACAAGATTCCTCTTATTAATTCTATAATGTTCCTCTTCTTAATTCTATAAGGTTCCTCTTCTGGTTTGTACAATGTTCCCCTTCTGAACTGCACAAGGTTCCTCTTCTGAATGCTATAAGGTTCCTCTTCTGGTTTGTATAGGGTTCCTCTTCTGATTTGTACGATGCTCCTCTTTTGAATTGTACAAGGTTCCTCTTCTGAATTCTATAAGGTTCCTCTTCTGGTTTGTACAAGGTTCCTCTTCTGAATGCTATAAGGTTCCTCTTATGAATTCTATAAAGTTCATCTTCTTATTTCTACAAAGTTCTTCTGAATTCTATAAGGTTCATCATCTGAATTCTACAAAGTTCTTCTGAATTCTATAAAGTTCCTCTTCTGAATTCTATGAAGTTTTTTCTGAATTCTACAAGGTTCCTCTTCTGAATGCTATTAGACCTTGTGCTCTACACTTTTGTCCTGTTGATGATCTCTAGTGCTAGTTAGTGATGACAGTGTGTTGTTGTGGCTTCTGTGATTTCATTGGACAACCATTTATCTATCATGTGCCATGATGACAAGCACAGGACACCACAGAGAATATGCAGAATGAAGAAGAATGATTGCCAGTCAGTGATGACAATCATTCTTCTCCATTCTGCATATTCCCTGTTGTGTCATGGAGTCTTGTCTACCTTCCTTTTTTCCAGTGTCACTTGCTCAGCTGATTTAAATATTTTTATCTTGATTTCCCTGTAATTTTTTTTTCTTGAGATTTCCAGCATCTTTCAGGTTCTCTAACTTTGTCTTCTCATGGGACACTCAATGAAACTTTCACAGGACATGTAAGTCACTGTGCACCCACCAAGCACCAGTACCAAGCATCTAAGCATTACAAGCACCACTTTGTTATCACAGCTTTACTGCCGTGGCTTCGTGTATAGTTATATACTTAGTTATGTATACTTCTACACCATTTAATTGTGTAGACATCACAGAGAATCCTACCTTCATTTTGCCTTGCAGTTGTTTTAGAGCCTGCTTGCACAAAGCACCATGAGGAAGTACTAGTGGCTCTTGACTAGCAGTGGTTCTCAAGCTTTTATGAAAGAGTGGACCCTTACCCCCCCCCCCCCCAGCCAAATTCTCTCATAGCCATTTTCTTGTGATGTAGTGAGAAATAAAAGAAATTATGATTGCAGTAAAACTGGGTCTAGTAATAAGAACATAGAGTAGTAGGAGTTTAATAAAATCAAGTTTTTTTTCTTACTATTTCACCCTTCACCCCCATTTTTTTTTCATATTTTCTAGTTATCCTATCTCAGAGCCCTGTGATCCTAAACCAGGTAATAGCCTGAGGCTGGGAACCACTTTTACATACTTAAAATGTGATAATATCATTGTCTTTCCTGTCCACTAGTTTTCTCCTTTTGATCACATCAGCCACTGGTTCTCTCTTGAAACCACAAGCATTTACTCATATGTAAATTTTCCAGTAAAAAAAAATTTTACAAGTAATTTTGGATGAATAAAGCATTCAAATTTTGGACTCTTCCAGGCAGTAAGGAAGAAAGTGAAGTGTTAGAAAAGGTTGCCAGACTTTGCAACAGAAAGACACCAAAAATAGTTACAAGTACCAAAAATGATCTTGAATTTAGCCTGGAAGGCGGACCAGAGAAAGGTGGAGATTTGAAGTTGACCTTAAACGTTCAGAATGGGGGAGGGGAAGGCCGTGTAGTTGATGTGTACATTGGGGCACTGGCGTCATTCTACACCGGGGTAACTTCAACTGAGCTCAAGAAGACAGTTACCTCCCTGGTGCTGGAGCCAAAGTCTGGTGAGCAAGTTTGCTTCTGTGTGTCTGTTTAGCTAAAAATAAATTTCTTAATGGTATAAGTATCCTTATAAGTATGTTACAAATTCCCTGGACAGCAAGAATAACTAATGGAGAATCTTTGAGAAGAGCTGGAGATACCAAAAAATCTTGTAAAAAAAAATAAGAGAGAGAAAATGTACTTTCATGGGACATGTAATGAGAAGAGGGGGCATTGAAAATATTATAACAACAGGAAAAATAGAGGGAAGAAGAGCCAGGGGAAGACCAAGAGAAATGATAGTGGAAAGTCTGATGAGATGGTGTGAGACGCGATCACCAACTGAGCTAATGGTCTGCATGAGGGATCGTGTACTCTGGAGAAGCATAATAGCCAAAGCCAGTCGATACAGCACCTGATGATGATCCTTATAAATTGCTTAAATATCTAGGTAATATACTGCATTTGGAGAAAAACTTTATTATAAATTAATGACCAGGTGCAGCTTTCCTCCATATGCTGAGAAAACCATTTTGCTATAGTAAAGGTAAATGTAAAATTCTCGTTTTCATGTCACTAAGGCATATTGGGAAATACAGTGTTAGGTCCATATTTTCCATGACCTTCAGCACATGAAAGTGTGATGTGGTCAGTATCATCATACCTGGCCACTTTACCTTCCCAGATTTCTCTGGTACCCATTTTTAGAGGCTGGGTGAACTCCAGGGCCTTTTTCGGTGTGCTCATTCATTCACTCATTTGCATGTCCCTTGTGGAACTTTGCCTCCCTAACAGCTCTCCTGTAGGCCTCTCAGTTGTGAGCAAGATGGCCAGTTGCTGATACATCCATTTGCAGATCATCAATGATGTCTTACAGCTATCTTCACCTTAGTCTTCCTCTCTTTCTTTGGTCTTCCTCTCGGTGTGTACCATAAAAAAATTGCATTGCTGGGACTGAACCTAGTATCACCTAATCAGTAAACCTAGCACATAACTGCTCAGCTAACCAGACCACTTTACTATAGTAGGTGTTAAAACTGTTAAAGCTGCATAAAAGAATTTCTTCTTTGATTTTTCTCACTCTGCTTCAAACTTTTTCAAGCCAGGAATGCAGGTTGGGGATCCATTAGTGTCTCATTCTTGTCAAAGAGGCTGTAAAAGAAAATTTGGTACATGACACATTTATGTTAGGTAAATGGCTCTTAAATAAGAGAATGTCTAACTGCAGTAATCTCTCTCTCTCTGAACCTTAAGTGCCCAGGGCACATGGGGCTTCCGCAAGGGTTTTCCACAAATGCCTGTCCTTTGCCTTTTTTTCTGCTCTTGCCCAGGTGAGCCCTCTATTGCTCAACATCCTTTCTGTTGTTCTTCTCCATGTCTCTTTTGGTCTACCCTTACTTCTGTTCCCCTGTGGTGTCCATCTTAGTGCTATTTTTGGTAGTGAGTTGTCAGTCATTCGGAGCACATGTCCCAACCATCACCAGCGTCTTTCCTCAATAATTGTTATCAGTGGCTTCATCTGCATTTCTGAACTGCAGTAATACATTGTATAAATATCTCTCAGTGCACTAAAGAATAAAGAGTTTTTCACATAAGAAATTAACTGAATTTATAATAATAAGTATGTCCCAAATGGACTGAGTTTGGCTAGCGGCATTGTGAAAAATTTGTATAGAGCAAGTTAGAGGACCACTGCAATCAACCTTTCATGAGGAGAGGGCACATGATGATGATGATGACGACAATGATGAGGGGGATGAAGTGTCTGTTCCTTGTAAGATAGAGTAGCCAGTGTCCGTCCTTGCTGTCCCATTTTTTTTAAGCTGAGTTAACCCCAGTGATAGTCATTCAAAAGCTGAATTTATAATTTGGTGAAACCAAATGCAGTAAAAATGAATGAAATATTTTAATTTTATATCTACATTCCATAATCCATGAAGACGTTCTAGTTTTGTGTCTGCACTCCATAATCCATGAAACTTTTTAGTTTTGTTTCATCATCCATGAAATTTTTCAGTTTTATGTCTACATTTCATACCCCCTTACTTTCCCAATACTTCTAGAGAATAAGGCTGTGCTGGAGCTGAAGTGTGCCGAGCAAGTTGAGCAAAAAGAAACAGACAGTCATGTGACTGCCTATGTCATGGGGAGAGTCCGAGAGACTGGTCAAAGATACGCCACTATCCAGAGCTACTGTCTGGACCGGCCACATTTGGACATTAAGGTCAGTTGGTTTGTAGCCTTATTTGGTAAATATGGTGTGCCTTAAGTTAGTGCATCACACAACAGCAACATAGCTCTTACATAGTATGTGCTACCATGAGCAGCATAGCGGGTGACTCTCAAAGTGTTTCAGTTTAGCGGAATGCTTTTAGTATATTATCGTCATCATCATTATCATCATCATCAGTCCTTTGTACTTTTAATGGAGCATAAGGCATCAACAGAGGTTCCCAGGCCAATGCTGTCTTGAGCAAATTGGGATACCTCAAACCATGTCTTCCCTGCTTCCTTTAGTTCTTCCAGTATTTTTCATCTCCATGTTCCTAAAGGCCTGCCCATCTCTTTTTTTCCTTGAGGTGTCCATGTCAAGGCGGTATAGTAGGGTCTTGTTTTTTTCATTTGCAGCATGTAGCGCAGTCATTTCCACCTTCATCTTTTGACCTCTTTAGCAATGTTCTCAATGCCCGTTCGTTTGGTTATTTCCTCGTTTGTCATACATTCTTAGAATTTTCCAAAGGCATTTTACTTCAGATCTTCTGTCTGCTTTTGATCCTCCAGTTCTTCTTGTTTTAGCTGCATGCACTGGATTTATGGATTCTGATCTTAAGGTTGGTATATTATAGCTTACACATATAATCACACTAAATCTTTTCCATAGGAACCGACTTCTGCAGTTAATCTCCACCTTGTACTCTTTTACTATCATGGTGCACTTCATGTTGTTCATTAGTCTTAAAAATCTAGAAGCATGCGTATCAATTTGTGTTCTTAAGAAAGAAACATCTTTATTTTTTTAAATAAGTGGTTTTATGTTAAATATAAAAAAAAGAGTGCAGGTGTATGTAGAACAGCTAACTCTTTGCTCACATATTATTATTTTGCTCTTTAGCCATTTTTTTTTTTTTTGGAAGCATGATTTAACCTACTTATTTCTTAGTAGTTTAATTATTCTCTTTAAAGTTGTTCCAGAATTTTAATGATTTGTCTATAAATATAAAAAAATCTTTTTGCTTGTGTCACAGACTGAAGGCAGGGCTGTCATAGGTCAGAACTTCACCGTTGTGGTCAAAGTGACAAATACATTATCAGTCCCACTGACCAATGGGGTTATTGCTGTAGATGGTCCAGGGCTCATCAGACAAACTGGCATTAAGTTGAAGTAAGTCTTGTCTTGTCTTGTGCTGTCTCCCTGTGACTGCGAGCTGGTGATCTTTGAATCTGATGCTGTGGAGGTGTTGGGCTACAGCATTGTATCGGTGTGGGAGTGAGTTATGGCAGCTATTTTTTTCAGTCCCAGAGTACAGCTAAAAAGCTGTTCCTGCCATCACAAGAGACCCCATTGCACACTCCCCTTTGCCAGTTTTGGGGCAACTTATAACCAATAACAGCCATTTTATGTTCTGTGTCTGTTGCACAGGATTAAGTTGACATCTCCACTGATCTCTTATGCTGCCTCATTTGGGCAAGTGGCATGGAGAAAGTGTTCAGGCCATGTTACACTAGGACTCTCTCAGCCCTGCTGATTCAACTCTAAAAATCGAGCAGATACTCATCAGACATGAAACAGCATGTAAATGCAAATGAATCTATAAATAAATCAGACACTGCAGGAAGTCTCTGCTTTTTAGACACCAGTGAGAAAGTATTAAATATGAAGGAAATGTTTTCAGTAATTATTGAGGAGAAAAAAAAAATGAAATAAATTAACTTTGGAATAGAAAGTTAACATAATTATTACAGTTTAACATGCTAAAACATGAGAAATTATTTCTTGACATTATGAGGTGTTCTTTAAGTGAAGAAAGTGCAAAGAAGAATCTTAATATTTCCTGAAAGGCTTATAAATAAAAACATAAACTGTATAAATACAAATAAAAAAAAGAAAGTGGAACATCGTTATTTTTTTTTTTATACATTAGTAGTAAAGAGAGTTCTGAAATGCCACAGAGGCACCTAGAGGATATTAGCGTTAGTGGCCATATTTTATTGAACCTGTCCTGAGGCTAGAGAGTGATGTAGTCAGCATCATGCCCGGTCACCTCTTTCTCTGTCTCTGGAAGGAGCCAGGTACCTGTTACTACGGCTTCGTGACTGAGGCCCTTCCACCCAGATTTGAACCATCAACCTTTGCCATGAGAAGCAAATTCGCTACTCTGGTTCACTACTCAGTCAGGAGAAAAAAAAAAGTTTTTGTGTAATTTTAAATGCAAAAAAACAAAATAAAAGTGCTGTTTTATATTATCTGTAGGAAACAAGTGGAGCCCGGTGAAGAGATTCGTGAGACTGTGACCTTGACCGCAAGACGGGCAGGAGTGAAGGAGATAATTGCCGTGTTTTACTGTCGGCAGATCTGCAATGTTGCAGCCACAGCTGAAATTGACTTCATCAAGGATGAGAAGAACTGAGGAGTTTGCTTGTGTCACAGTATCAGTGCCATCTTCCCCCCAAGTGTTTCCCCTTTCCTGTATGACCATAGGTTGACAGTTTTAATATGAGAAATATGGTAAAAGCCCATTATAACAGATCCTGTTTATAATGGAGCCTCAGTAATAATGGAGCTGGTCTGCAGGTCCCGGCCACACTCATATATATATATATATATATATATATATATATAATATATATATATATATATATATATATATATATATATATATATTCCCTTCAAGTCCATTATAATGAGATTTTACTGTATTAATGTCTGTGTGTTTTCTTCTGTGACTAAAGCTTAGAACTCCCTCACTGTTGACTGCCTTCTGTTATTTTAATATCATCCCAGAGACTTCAGTCACGGGGGTGCCTTTTTTTTTTTTTTAAATAGTCGCAAATGTAGCAGATTTCTTCTATGGATATACTCATAGTTATGGAAGTTCTTTACTGCAGATTCTTTGTGTAGTTCAGTAATAGCAAACAGGTGGTTTCTACAGCGACTTGTGCCAGTTATAAATTAGAAAAAGGCATGAGAGTAAGCTTTAATTATTATCAGTTTTTCCATTAGCAGCATTACTGGGCAGAAAGGTTATCCCTCACAGCATTTAGAATGTCAGGCAGCTATGCTTTGAATGATGTCCTGCAAAAATGGTAACTCTTGTCTGATGACAGTAACATGTGTAGTCAGGACATGCACATTAGCCCATATATCTATATTCCTGAAAACAGGATGCCATCAAATATTCAGAATAAACCAGCATAAAACTTGTATGATGTTCTTCTATAGTCCAGACACTTTTTTTTTCTGCCAGTTTATATTTCACAAATAAAATAACTGCATTTCTGTGGTTTTTTAAAATTCTTTTTTTAATGCAAATTTTTAAAACTACTATGAGCTAAATATAGGCATCATGTTTTACATAAAAACATGTTGGGTAGGTTTATTATAGAACTGTTTATGTGGTTTTGGGTTTTATGGCCTAGCAATCTAAGAGTTCATCAGTAAGGAAGAGCTATGACAGAAAACAAACCAACCCACAGTGAAAGAAATGATAATGAAAAGATGTTGGAGATGGATAGGGCATACACTATGAAAGCCTACCAATAACATAGCCAGACATGCTCTCACCTGGAATCCCCAGGGAAAGAGGAAGCAAGGAAGACCTACAAACACACAGAGGAAGCGTCTCAAAGCAGAGATAAAAAAAAAGATTGACTACACCTGGAGACAGACTGAAGAAACAGCCCAGGATAGAAATAAATGGAGAGCCCTCATTGACTGTCTGTGTCCCAGATAGGGGTAAGGAAGGAAAAGAAGAATATAAGAGTTAATATCGAACTTCAGAGGATTTCTCAATGGCTTGGGCCTTATAAGCCCCTTTATGCACATTGTCAAAGTCTAGTTTTCTATTCTTCAACACTTTTTATGTCAAGGATTTTCTCTCTCTCTCTCTCGCTGAACCTTAAGTGCCCAAGGCACATGGGGCTTGTACAAGGGTTTTTCCACAAATGCCTGTCCTTTGCCTTTTTTTTCCCACTCTTGCCAAGGTGAGCCCTCTATTGCTCAACATCCTCTCTATTGTTCTTCTCCATGTCTCCTTTGGTCTACATTACTTCTGTTCCCCTGTGGTGTCCATCTTAGTGCTATTTTTGGCAGTGAGTTGTCAGTCATTCACAGCACATGTCCCAACCATCGCCAGGATTTGGATTAGTGGTCTATTAAAGGTCTGTTATTTATTTATGTTCTGTAAAATATTTGAGCATGTGTAAATAGCTATAAAGACTGCTTTAACAGTTTATTTTAGCATTAGATGAAACAAATTGTATTCAAGTGGATGGGTGTGTGTGTTTTTTCTTCCAATCACAGCCTCTCCAATCTCTTATGATTCAGTTCAGTGGTCTTTTATGACTGGATATCCTGATATTCATCACAGAAGAAACGTTAAAGAATGTGTTTCATCTACAAACACCAACCCCTTTTTTAATGACAGTGTTTTCAAATCTACTTTCCTACAAAAAAAAAACAAAAAAAAAACTCATAAAAAAATGTCATGTTCAGATTTTATCAATTTCTTAAAGAAAGTCCTACTGTGTCTGAAATATTCTGTTTTTCTCTTATTTTGTATGATCATTTTTATTCACTTTCTGTCTTGTTTCTTTTTAAAATTATTCTTTCAATTTTTTTTATTTATCTTTTTTTTTGTGGACCACATGTAATCATACCCATCATTTTTGGTACCGTATGAATTTTATGTGGTTATCATCTGCAAGTTAGATATGAATTAATCAAACCAGTTTGAAATTTTATTTTCTGTTGGGTAGAGTTTTCTAAAATGTCTATTCTGCAATAAAGCATCTCTGTCAGGAATGACAGTACCTGAATTAGGTCACCCAGGCCAGTCTATCCAGTGTCTTGCTGGGATGATCCTGAAGACAAAATTCTTGTGGACTGGCTGATGATGTATTGATGGATGTGTTCTCCAAATTTATGGAGCCTGCACAGCAGCTTTGCTGTTGAGTTCACTCTGGGTGTCAGAGATGCCCATTCCACATCCAACCAGATGCCCATGATTCAAGATCTTCACCATTCTGTTATTTGCAAAGTTTTAAACCTACATGACAGAGAGATCACTGACCAGAACCAAACAATAAAGATAAGGTAACAGGTAAAATCCCCATTTCCATGCCATGTGGGTTACCAAAAAAAAAAAAACCCCCCCACTGCTGGGACTTGAACCTGGTATCACCAGATTAGTAGACCAAGCATCTAACCACTCAGCCAACCAGGCTGGCAGAACCAAACAGTTGCATGTGTAAATTAGTCCAACACACTCGGCCTGTAACAGTAAAAATTCTTGAATATTTCAACTGTTTGTTATGCCACAACATGGTCTTTACTTATTCAAAGTCATCTGATCAAATTTAGTTTAAAAATAAAAGTATTCAGTGTTCCTTTTCATGTTTTTCAAACACATCATCATCATGACATCAGTAATTAAGGCATTTCTTTTCCAGTACAACTTCAATTTGCATAAATTTTTAAGTGAGCTCAGAGAAACCATGCTGTCGGATGTTCAGCCATGGAAAAAAAAAAAGACATAGAAGATTAAGCAGCCTAGCAGTTATCATAATACAAGAACACACAAATATTTGGAAGTTTTGCTGACAATAGCTATTCTTTTATGCTTAAAACACTGAAGAAACTAATGAATCTATCAAGAGTTTGGAATACAATCATGTGCCAACCTACAACTGCATTTGGGACCACCATCTGGCTATAAGTTGATTTAACTGTTTGTTATCTGTTATGGGATGAGGTATAAAAATACAGTTCACAACTATGTTACAAGATGAACAGACAAGTTAACCATCACTTTAAAATACTAACAGAATGCAAATTAACACAGTAACTGTGGAAATGAATTTTTTAAAAATATGATTCATAGTGTGTTTAAAAAATCATACTGTACTAATTTTTCAATGACACACAAAATATACATCCATCCACACCCTCTTGCATATATCTTCTTTTATCCTTCCCATGCCGTTAAATGTCACATAGGGCTCACAAAGTAGTTGACCAATTTTTCCTGAGTTCGGCAAGTCTTTCAACCTCATCAAAGGATTTTATGCCTGTTAATTTGGCCTCTCTTAACAATGTCCTCTTCAGAGTTTCACGTGGTCTGCCTCTTTTTCTTTGGCTTGTTGCATATGTGTGTGTGTGTGTATGTATATATATATATATATGTGAAATACACAATTGTATTATAATTTATATGAAAGACATACTTTCAATTGAAAGTGATGGATTGGAATACTGATTCTTGGGTCATTATCAACTGAAAGGATGCATCAGCAGCAGGCCATCTTGCTCACAACCAAGAGGCCTAGGGAGGCAAAGTTCCACAAGGGACATGCAAATGAAAGAATGAATCAACTGAAAGTGATGGATAGGGATATTGAATTTTGGGTCACATCAACTGAAAAGACAAAATGTCATCATTTATTATATAGAAACATTCCTCCTATAAGAGAGGTTACACTGTAACCAGCAAAATTCATTCCCTGAGTGTCATTCATTGTCCTTTAGAACAGATGAAGCTCTACCTCTGTAAATATATCTAGAGGCACTGGGACAATGACTGTTGAAAACTGACTAATATGTAGAAATATGTATTTTCGTTGCATATGATGTCTTCCATGTGATCTCACAGGGACTAGTGGATCATCTTGTCAACATTCATCTTATGAAACACATTTTTTTTTATCATATCCAGCAATGACAGTGTTCCCATGGTAGAATAATGGTCCTACAATATCAATCAATCAATCAAGTGCCATGCCGCGTGGCATAGGTGATCATTTCTCTCCACAATTCCCCGTCTTTAGACCTGATTATGAGATCCGCCGGTAACTTTCCTCCTAGCCACACTGACAGCCCATCCAGTAACTTCTCTCTCTGTCTTCCCCTGTCTCTTCTTCCCTAAATTTTTACCAGATGCCACAATGTGTTGCAATTTTCCTCTTCTCAGAAAAAGTCCTACAAATCTCGCTTGTCTGCCTCTGATCTTTGCCTTTTAACTCCAGCCTCTCTTTAAGACTTCTTTGTTGGTTTTCTTAACTGTCCACGGTACCTTCAACATCCTTCCTATGAACCACATTTCCATGGCCTCCATTTCTTGCTGTACTCTCTTATTCATGAACCATGCTTCACACTCAAAACTTGGTCGATGTAACATTTAAGTACTCAGAATCTTGTTTCCATTGATATGGATCTGTTGCATAAGATGTTTCTCATTTTCTGGAATGCTGACTTGGTCTGAGCACATCTGCTTTTTATTTTATTGTGACATCTCCCATCAGCTGTTATAATCGTTCCTAAGTACTTGAATCTATCAACTTGTTTCAGGTTTGTGCCATTGATATGCTACATTTTGATGGTATTCTTTTCTTTGAGATGAATATAATCTACAACATAGTCCAACATAAAATTCCACCAAACATTCATTTTTAGTGCTGTCACAGACATGCTCCACCACTGAATGTGGATTTTCTGATCTCTGTACCCTGCAGCTGCAATTAAGCAACCTATGAATGTAGAATGTTAGCTCATTACAAAAGTAAAATCTCTTTAATATATATTTCATCTCTAGCAATATAATCCAACATGGCAGATGTGTACTGGATTCTCAGACAAACAAGCAAAGTTGGGTCTAATCTGATGGACAACCATTCAGTCAGTTTTAGTCACTTGTGCCCTATACTCTTTGATTAGCTCAGCTGATGATCAAACATTTCAAAGAAAGAATTTCAGACCATGCTGGAGTCTCAGTCATATTTGCTCAACAATTTTTTCCAATCATCCTTTCAAAAAAACAGCCTATTTTTAAGAAATGTTGATGCCACTCATTTATAAATTTACCATTTTTAACTCTCTCTTTTTTTTTTTTTAACAGACTATAGAATTTTCTTTGAATGGTTATAACAGATTTCATTTTTGTAAATAACAGCATGGACAATACTTGTTCCTGCAGCAATGCCATGAGTGACTGGCACAACTTTCATTTATAATTGTACTGCCACCTTACTAGTAAATATTTGTAACTAAACCTCAAAAACTGAAGTTTCTATTTAATGTCTGCAGTAAGGTTCTGTACTGAAATAGAAATATTTAATTTTAAACAAGGTTCTGTACTGAAATATAAGAGAAATATTTACATTTTAAATTCCTGAGCTATTTCAGAAACACTGTATACAAAAACACATACCTATATATGCAAGAAAAAAAAACATTTAAATGGAACTAAACAGGTATGAAAATTCAATATATTTAATATATCTCACATCTTACATCCTTCCCGTGCCACTAAACGTCACATAAGGGCCGCATGGTAGTTTGCCAAGCTTTCCTGTCTTTAGTGAGTTTTTCAATCTCATCAAGGGATGTTATGCTCACTGAACTGGCCTTTCTTACCAATGTCCTTTTTAGAGTTTCACGTGGTCACCTATTTTTCTTCGGCCTGCTGTGTTCCACTTGACAGATTGTTTGGGGATCCTCTGACTGTTTCTTCTCATACATGACCGACATATGTCCATCTTCTTTTTCTGATCACCCATGAGACAAGTTGTTGTTTGCTCATATGTCTTATCTCTGCATTGTTCTTGAATTTAGTATATAGCACACTGATAATACTGATAATTATTTGCACAATAAAACCTAACTGAAATATAACATTTTAATTACATTCAAAGGAAATTTGGGCATTAAGTTTTAAATCCTGCAGAAAATGGAGTAACTTTTTTTTTTTCTGATTCAGTCATAAAATGATTAAAAGATCAAGAAAAAAATAGTACACATGATCAATCAATAGATAATCTTTAAGCAGCTCTGCCAACACTGGACTCCAGTTCTGATTAAATACAAAATGGAAACAAATTTTTCAGTTACCCAGAATAAAGAAATATTCCACGATTTGTGAGAATACTCCTCTGCTGTTGTCACTAGTTTAGTGGAAGCTAATACTGAATACAGATAGTTTTCTCTTCTGTGAAGAATTCGGTTGAGTACTTGCCACCTTCCCTTCCAGTCCCAGAATCCTTCATGCCCCCAAATGGCATGTTAAGATCACGGACAAGCCAGCAGTTCACCCACACTGTACCTGCCTGTTCGAAAGAAAGAAACAATAATAATAATACAAAATAGGCACTCCTATCACACTATACAGTCTTGTGATGTTTACTGTCCCATGCTACTTTTGTTATGACTTTATGTTTAAATCTCCTTAACTTGGTGCTACTATCTTTCTTCTTCATCTATACATTCCGTCTTTCACTCATCTAAATCTGAAGTTCTGTCATCAAGTAAAACTCAGCAGTTTTCTCCAGATTCCAGACATTTAGGGCAGCCCCATAGTTTCTCTTGTCATATCCAATGCCTTGGTCATGTTTTGGGATGTTATCTGATTAAACTGAGCACTCCTGAAGTATTATGTTCTTGAGTTTACATTTCTGAAGTTTAGATTTCTCTCCTGTGAGGACATTCATTTGTGTAGGATATTTTTAATCAATGGGTATATACAAGCTTCTAAATCAGAAATCTCATCCTCAGAAACTATAAGGTCTGTCTGTGAAAGGAAAGGTTAGGTTAGACAAATGTATCTTGAATTTTTAAGATGAAATATTTTGAAGATTTTTCAGAGTTAATAATACAGGCAAGGGGAAATAATCAGCCTATTTTTGAACCAACAACGGTTAACACTATAACCATCCATCTTAAATGTTTTGATTAATTGCATATTCAGTCATGTCCATCCAAAGCTTCCAGTACCTATTTATAAGACTTGAAAGTAAATCCAGTGAATGTAGTCCATTCTTTCTGAAGTTAAGAAGGACTCTGTCATAAAGAGTGAAACAACTACAAAACAATTCTGCTTCTGAGCAAGACACCTTCAACTTCGGGAAGCATTTCATTCCTTTAAACTGGGAATGCTCTTTGAAGAAAAAGTTCCAAACGTGGCCATGACTCCCACGTGACTGTGATTTGCTTGTTTTTATTGCTCTTCTGAGGCTGAATGTAATATTTAATCCGATGATCTTTTCTAACTTCAAATACAGGAAGCTCAATCAAGCTGTGGATGGGTGTGTGTGTGTCTGTAAACCCAAAATTTTCATCAGTTGACTAGGCTTATAACTTTACTTACAAATATGCCAACCAGGACTGCTTCTTGTACTTCTCCACAGAGTGAATTTTCTTCAAAACAGCAACATTTCCACTTAGATAATTACAAAGTTCTGGCTATTTCTGAACATGTGGTGATCGCAGATGAGAATATGTGACAATAGGAGACAATGTTTTAAAATGGGGGGACATTTTAGACATCCCAACTAAAGCAGTATGATTCCAAGGACAAATTCTTAAAATACAGGATTGTCCTGTATATTATATTATTTGGATGCTCATATCTCACTGCTACAATCAAATTATTGTGTCCTTTTCCAGGTTGTATCAGAATGCTGCAATGCATCCTTCTATCCCATCTGTTTCATTGTGATGTAATGTAGCTGTCTTTATGATATTCAGTACTATTTTACAGTGTCCTAGTTTTATCTGATGATAAGACACAATTTGTGACAACTAAAAATGTCATTCTCATTATCCATATAACAATAAAATCATGTGCTCATTTAATATCTGTCCATCAAGTACTGTCTCACCTCACCATAATAATCCAATATATGAGGGTGAATCATTTGAAAGTTAAAAAAATATGAATAAAATTTACAAATGAACAGATGGAAATCCCTTAGTAGTACCATCAGAAAATGTGATGTCAGTAAGCAGATAGCACTGCCATTTTTAAGCAGCAAGTTGAAGAATAATGCATGCTATAATGATGAAAATATTGCAAACATACTCCAAGGGAGAAGTATGTACCATCATCAGATTCTTGTCTGCCATAGGTCTGAATCCCTCAGACATACACTGTGAAATATCTGTGGTGTACAGCAATGAATGCATGTACATAGCTGAAGTCTACAACTGAGTTAAGAAATTCAAGACAAGCTTCATAATGCTTTGGAATCCAAATACTGGTTCACATTGGCACAAATGAATTGTAAATCAAAGTGACTACACTGAAAAACAGTGGGATAATTTTTCCTGTACTAAATAAAAATTCTACATAATTTGCACTTTCTAAAATTTCACCTGATTCAAACTTGTACTTTTCAAACCTGTTTAACTTCTTCCACAAATGGCAAATACATAAATCATTCTGATTTCAACAGAATATGTACATGAGAAAAGTATTCGTATACAAATATTTTTAAAAAATTGGACAAACCTCAAGTTTTGGAGCAACTCTGTGAACTCGTGAAGCATTTTCTGTCCAGAGTGTAGCACACAGACCATATCGTACTCTGTTAGCTCGTCTAATCACCTGGCACATACAAGGTTGGTCAATGATTAGTGGTCATATTGTAGTCTTGAAAAAAACATTACAAATTTAAAAGCAGCTGCCCGTGTTATGCAAATCAATAACCAAATGATGATAAAGAGTGGTAACACTTTCAGATAAAACAGTCAGTCAACATCATCATAATCAGATGCCATGCTGACTGGCATTTCCTATTATGCTTCTCTAGAGTACACGATCCTTCATGCAGGTTATCAGCTCAGTTGGTGATCTCCTCTCACACCATCCCGTCTGTCCAGTATCATTTCTCTTGGTCTTCCCCTGGCTCTTATTCCCTCTATTTTTTCTGTTGTTATAATATTTTCAATGCCCCCTCTTCTCATTGCATGTCCTATGAAAGTACATTGTCTCTTTTTTTTTACAAGATTTTTTTCTATCTCCAGCTCTTCTCAAACATCCTCCATTAGTTATTTTTGTTGTCCAGGGAATTTGCAACATTCTTCTAATAAACCACATTTCTGCTGCTACCAATGACTTAAGTGCAGACTTGCCTATTGTCCACGATTCACTTCCATATAACAAGATAGGTTCAATATAGCATTTTAGGACTGGTTTTCTAACATTCATTGATAAGGCTGTGTTGGATGTTTCTCACTCTCTGAAGTGCAGTCTTTGCTTGGCCTATTCTATCAGTGACTTGGAGTTTTCATACAAAACAGACAATGACAAAGAATAACTGACTGCAGACAGTGCATTCCCTCCCTTGCAGTGCTGCAGGGAAGGTTTCAAGAAAAACATAGTACCAGGAAAATTGGTTAACCTTCTTAGAATTACATTTTTGGTGAAAAAAAGCATGTTGAAAACATTGCTAGATGCCATGATGGCCTGCTTACTCTTTAATGAGTTCCCGTAACTTTTTTTTAGAAGCTTAAACCTCATTTTACTGACCAGATGGCAGCACAGGACTACCCGGAACATTACTCGGGCTTAATGCTGCGTATGGGGTCAAAACCAAGCCGGCTTGCGTAACATACAGGGCTAACAATTTTAGTATGGAAAACCCTGCCCATACATTGTATTTATCCAAACTCCCTAGAGGTTAAATACAAGATGTCATAATCAAAAACTGAGAAAAAGTGCTTGTTAAGTTCATGCCTGAACTTCTCCAGCAACACATCTGCCTGACTCACTTCTTGATCATCATCAAAGGGAACAACACATGTGACAGGTCCAAATATTTCCTCCACCATGGCTGGGTCTTCATCTGACAGGTCAGTGATAACAGTGGGTCTCACAAAGTATCCCTAGTGTGGACACAGAACATAACAAGGATTTACATCACATATGGCCAACAAAGCAACATTATTTTCTATGATTAATAATTTGGAATGTATCAAAAGAAGAAATGGTATTCCTGACTGCATCAAGGCCCATATGCTTAGCTCACTGTTCTATTGTGGCTAAGTGCCTGTACATTCTGCTGGACTCTGTGTATCTGGTCCTGATTATTATTATCTTACTATTTTTCTTTCTCTCACTCTAAAGTACTTTTTCTACAACTTTCCTAGGCTAATCCTGTCCATCTGCTTTCTTACATAGTGGTGCGCAAACCTCATTGCTTCCCACTATACTACCGTATGTAGTAGGATATTCTTGGTCTAGTACTGAATTAGAAGAATATTTTGGCCAAACACCACAAGAAATAACATCTTGTTGGCAGAAATGCAGATGAAGCTACTGACAGCAATTATTGAGGAAAGATGCTGGCGATGGACAGGACATGTGCTGATAAGTCACTACCAGAAATAGCACTATGATGGACAACAATACAGAAGTAAGGGTAGACCAAAGGAGACATGGAGAAGAACAACAGAAAGGATGTTGAGCAATAGAAGGCTCACCTGAGCAAGAGCGGAAAAAAAGGCAAAGGACAGGCATTTGTGGAAAACCCTTGCATAAGCCCCATGTGCCCTGGGCACTTAAGAATCAGAGAGAGAGTACTGAATAATTCAGAATGCTAACAAAAAACCCACATACAACTATAGACATTTTGAAAACAGTGATAAGCGATGAACAAATCATGTTTACTATACAGCAACAAGACTCAGTAAATTGTAAATCATAGGAATTATTTTTTTTTTAACTCACATTTTGGAAAACAAAAGAGATGGAAGTGTCTGGCCTAAAACCCAAGGCTATGACAATGATGTTGTGACACTGTGGTTATTAAAGGCTAGGCAAACCAGAGGAGGCCAATACCCTGTTCCAAGTCTCTGTTGCTGCTCCTAGCAACAGGTTCAGCTTAACCAACAGGGCAGGGCTTGTCATGCCCCCCCCATGGTGGTAGAATCTGCAGAAAAGCTGACCTGTTCATGTCTACTCCAGGTCTTCAAGCAAATTAACTACCATAACCCACTCCAAGTCTGATACAGCCACCTGTGTTTCATCAAGTTTATGATGCTTGACTGCTAAGAACACATCACTTGTTGTTTCAAGAATGAGTGATCCAACAATAACAAAAAAGGTCTGGACTGGTGAAATCTATATCTCACTTTTCTGAAGTGCTAGGAAGAATTAAGCTTTGTCACAATGGGATGAAGATATGATCCATGTCTATGATGAATCCTAATGAGAAGTCTGATATTATAGCTAACTTGTAAAGTATCAAACCATCTTTTTTTTACACACTGCAATATCTTCTTCTTCTTCTGTGTTCAGTTTCATATGCTCAGTTTTCTAAACAGAGTCAGGTTGCCTTCATGAATTCTGCCATCAGCAGAGGTCTTCATATGAACCCCCGAGTTTCTCCTCCACACTTCTCTCTTGGGGCATATACCACAATATAAAATCAAGAAAGCCATGATAATTTACTGTCAATGTCACCAATCCAGAGAGACATGATATTTTGCTGTCATTATCAGTTTTTTTTTTTTTATCATTGCTTGGCAATAGAGCAAATAACTCAGTTCTACAGCACTGAAGATAGGAAAACTCACATTCTGACATCTCTCTGGCAAATCAAGTGGCACAATACCATGCCCACACTGTACTGTTGCACCACCCAACTTAGCATTTTCTATGTATCTGACAATTTTGTCTCTGTGCTGCTGACTTATCAGTGCTCCACAAAAAGTACTTGGATCTTTTGGATCTCCAACTTTGAGAGACCTGCCACAAAAGAGAGGATTATAAAATTATGGGTTTTTCCATCATCAACAAATACAACAACACATAAGATTAAAAAAAAAGCTAAATCTGATTAGCTGTGCATTGAACTTGAAGAACTGCCAAGCTTTGCTGCTGGCCTAGAGATAGGCCTCCTTGCACTCAGGACACTCCCATAAGTGCTCGACCTTTAACCTCAGAGTTGTTTGTGGGGTTTGTAGGACGATGGTGCAAATGGCACATTGACTGTACACAGCTTGATCTTTTCCGCCTTTGTTATCCATATTTTGCATAGTCTTTGGTGGTAAATGCTGCGTTCAAAAATATGTTTGTTCATCTCTATGTGATTCTGATGGGGTGTCTGTTATGAGGTCTGCTTTGTCCATTTGTAGGATGCCCAGGGTTGTTGCTTTGCTTGGCAGTAGATCTACGATTTCATTGCCTTTTGATACTGGCATGTCCTGGGTAATAAGTCCATGTTTGGGAGATCTGTGATTTCTTTAGTTTGACCAGCCACTCACAACACATCAGCTGGTGTAAAATTTTTTTTGAGCATGTTCTGTGAGACAGAGTGCAAAGAACAAGACTTTTTTTCTGTATATTTGCATGAAATCCTAACTTCATAAAGTTGTTACTGTTGTTGATCCATTAACCTTCTGCCTCTTGATCCAGTGCCATGTGGTAGATTCTGCAGGCGTTTGTCAGTTGCTTACTTGTTTCATGTACTTCTCTTAACACCAAGAAAGAAGAGTGGGTCTGATACCACTATGGTCTGAGTGGTTGAAGGGATTGTGGTTCTGGTTTAATAAGCATATTTAAACTGTGAGAATAACTCTGTGTCACAACTCCTCACCACATGAAACTCTTTGCCATTGGTAATGGAACAATCTAGTCATGAAAGAAGCAAGAAGGCAGAACAGTGTCTCGGTTGACCATGTTTTGCTAACCCTGATGTAAGCAGTCAGATGTGGGTCACTCACCACAGCATCTATGTCCCCTTTAAACTTTTGACACCCTTAGAATTGATGGTCTCATCTTAAACTTTTGACATTCTTAGAAACAATGGTCTCACCTTAAACTTTTGACATTCTTGGAAACAATGGTCTCACCTTAAACTTTTGACATTCTTGGAAACAATGGTCTCACCTTAAACTTTTGACATTCTTAGAAACAATGGCTCACCTTAAACTTTTGACATTCTTAGAAACAATGGCTCACCTTAAACTTTTGACATTCTTAGAAACAATGGTCTCACCTTAAACTTTTGACATTCTTAGAAACAATGGTCTCGCCTTAAACATAATAGTAAAGATCTTCTAGGCCAATGGTAGTTATATCATTTCCTTTCACCATGTCTCTAATGTTTAGATTTGGTTAAGCTGCTGTCTTTCAAGTGTTTCAGTGCCCACTGTGTTTTGTGTATTAAATGTTTTTCAGTGGTTTATGTTCCCTGGGAACAACTGTGTTAAGAACACACTTATCTTAACACAGTCTTTATGAGACAGGGAACATAGATTTGTTTGATTAAAAACTCTGACCTACTTCTGTAGCCCAGAAACCTGTACCAGTCAACACTAATTACAGTTGTTATTTTTGTAAAATATAATGTCAGGTTGGTGGATGGATGCAGACATGGAAATTGCCAGCAGGAATGAGGATAATCTGGTGTGAGACCAATGAATCCAGGACGTGACAAGCCTATGAGTCTTTACAACAGTGGCTATCAGAATGATGTAAATAAAACAGAGCCGGCAGACTATAGGTGGCGGGGAATGGATATCGTTGAGGCACTTATCAGATTCCTCATCCAAAAGTCTGAGTGTCTCTGTGGAACTGTCTCAAGCCGTCTGACCAGCCAGCGTTGCATGCTGGATCTGACATGGAGAAGGGGCTTAAGTACAGTCACCAGAAGTTGGAAAACAAAGTTTTGGCCAGGCCAGCCTACACCACTGTCTTCATGGCAGTCCAAGCAAGACCAGTCTGCCCTAGCAAGGAAGGTGCTGAAGTTGGAGGTACCCAGCCAAAAGGCGCATTGCAAAAATCAGGGTACAACGCATCATCGCCAGTGTGAGTATGAAGAAGAAGAATAAGTGGTTTCTGTCAGTTTCCTCCATACTCTAAACATTTCTTTGACTTTTATCTGCTTGCTTAAGTCAAGACTGATGCCATAACAAACTACCCACCCTGCTCATTTCCCTTGCTCGCACCTTCAATATTTGCTACTTTTAGCTTTAATTCCATTATCTGCTTTTTTTTGTCAGTAGATCTGTGACATTTTTTTAACCTACACTATTTCCTTCTCCGAGTATGCTACTTGTATGTCATGTCACTGATTATTATTTTCTTTCACTTGCTTCACAAATGTATTTCAACATTCAGTTTGAAACTTAAACCTAGTATTTTTTACAAGCCAGAAACTTGCTGCACATATAAACTCATATTTTCTTTTTATTAATGCAAATAAACAAAATTTATTACAAATTTAACCACAAGGAACTTGGTTTCTAAAGTCTTCACATGGCTACTGACTTGGTCTTTTCAACAAAGGCCTGAAGGAACTTGTCAAAGATACTTCTCTGGACAAAGACACGGCTGGTACATAGGCATATCTCACCCTGATTCATGAAGCTGGACCTGTAGTAGGAGGACACTGAAAGTTAAACATGGACAAGTCAAGCAGACAAGTAAACCAGATTTTTCAGGACATATATTTAGACTAGATAAGAACAAGGGAGACACATGTACACTAGACCTAAATGAAGTAGACATGTATGTTCTGCCTGTAGTATGTTGATATATGTAAGCTAGACTTGTATGTTTACATACGTAAGTCAGACTTGGCCTGAAAGGTTGACACATAATCTAGAGATGAAATGGGATGACATATGTAAGCTAAAGAGGCTAACATATGCAAACTAGACATACAGGGAAGTAAACATATAAAAAATTAGACCAGTAGAAGGTCTTAGATGTAAGCAGGACATGTAGGAGACAGGTGGTATATGTATGTTCAACCTTTAGGAATGGCTGAATAGCTTCTCGGCCTTTTGGCTAAGATCAAAGTGGCTGAGGTCAAAGTGTCCTCTTAGCAGGTATCATGATCAACATGCCCTTTGGTTAACAAAAGCGTCGTTATTTTTTAACTAAACGAGATGCCCGAGGCCTGCCCTGCACATTGAATGCCGGGGGTATGGTCCACATCTCGTTACGGGTGGACCCGGTCTGCAGTACCACCGGGTCACGGCCTGTTGTTTTCGTTGTCTAAAAAAAAAAAAAAAAAACTTTAGGAATGGACATACAAAAGTCAGACTTGGAAAAAAAAATTACATATGTAAGTTACACCTGAATGAAATTGCTTACTTAAAATTTATAAATATGACACATTCTACTTTCACAGCAAAAACAGAAATCAATCAAGCTATTTCACCTGATGGTAGTGTCCAGACACTTATCAAAGTTGCAATCGTCAAATATGATGGCTGGGTTCTTACCTCCAAGCTGAAATAACCAGGTTAAGGAAAATATTTTAATAATTGTTAGCTCAAAAGAAAGTTCAACATTTAATTCCAATTTTGGCTGATATAAATCATAGAAAATACATGTATTTAAAACTAATTTTAAAAAATTTCCACAGACTTAAATTAAATGTTTAGTTTTATATATGGAACTCTTCAACATAAGTTTTTTAGTTTTCCACATGAAACTCTTCAGCATAAATTTTTAGTTACGGCATCAACATAAAGATTAACTGCGATGGAAAATGTCACTACAGGTCAAACTATGTAAATAGGAAAGTCACCACACATATTTTGGTAAACTAAAAAGAAAAATATACAGAATTAGAGAAAATTATCACATAAAAAAATGTTCTGATTTATCATAAGTGTGTTCTCAGCACTCTTACATGGATCTAAAATGTGGACAGTAATTTCAAGGCATGAGGATAGAATAGAACTTTCTCCATTTTGCCAAACGACAGGTCAAGCAACAAACTAAGAGTGTGATAAACTGTGCTGATGTGATTCACATATACAGTCATGCACCAACTTACAGCCACATATGAGACTGGGGGGGGGGAAGGGTCACCATAAGTTGATTTGGTTGTAAGTTGCTAATTCAAACACTAAGTGCAGTTTACTTCTATAACATCTTACAAGATGAATAGACATGTTTACTATCATTTTAAAATATAAGCAGAACATAAATCAGCATAGTAAGCACGTGGAAATTAATCATAAGATATAAATAATAACACAAAAAATAAATAATCACACTGTAATAACTTTTCAGTGACACACAAAAATGTACATATTTGTACACACATACACAACCCCATGCATACATTCTGTATTCACCAAATGATGATACAATGTGCTTGTTCATCTCCATCTCTTGTGGTATTTACAGTATGTGTTGAACAGCAAAGTTTTGTAAATTAATCATGAAATAAATCTGATTTTTCCTATGGGACCTCGGCTAGAATTACAAAAGGGCCTTAACTCTGTTGGCTGTAAGTCAGCACATAACTGTATAATGATGGACCCTTGATGAGAAGTCTGATATTGTAGTTATCTTTAAAAAATATCAAACCATTTCTTTGCAAAAAAAACAAAAAACAAAAACATCCTACCATGCTCTATAGGCACTCAGGTATATTTTCCTTGATCTGCTGCCACACTAAAGAGTGATGTCAGACCAATCTCCTTCCACAGCTCCAGAAGATGCCGGAAAAAAGAAGTAATGTGATGTTTTTAGACACTGATTGTGCCCTGCTCACCATCGGCTAGGTCTAGATATGCACTACTTACCATCTGAGATGTCTAGATCTACTTGTCAATCTCATATTCTGATACTATGTTGCATTCTCGTTAAATTAATGTCTGAAATAACCTTCTAACTACTCCCATCGTCTGATATGTCTAGATCTACTTGGGATACATTCAAGAGCAGTGGGGTGGTCACAGGCCATGTCCATGCCCCTATCTACATCATCAAAAATTGAAAAATTTCGGTCTTTCTCTTCCTTTTTCTCGGTTGGAATCGCTCGTAACTAGGCACTCTTTTGCCATTTTGAAAAGTGTCACCGGAATCACGGACGAAATATGTACAATCTAAATGTTACACCGGCTGTTTTATTGAAACAAACCAATGATTGCTATATCGACCATCGATAAGCAACGGGGTAACCGGAAGGGTCGATACAGCAAACAAATGCACGGAAAGAGTTAAGCTACCAACTTCCACATGAGAAACTGTGCACTACCCACTACACCACTCAAGAGCACATCTTCTTATGACAATTTACTGCTAATTTAAATTTCTTCACTTTTTTTAGCTTACCCTGAGGTGAAGATTTGAAAAATACACGCTGAGCTGGACAGAGAGTGAGCTTCAGTGAGAGTTTTTTCAAATCCAACTGCGGACCCAGGAAAAATGCTTTACAAAAGATTTCCACTATAACAGGGAAAACACAGTCTTCCACCTTTAGCAAAGCTGAATTACTTGAACAGCCTTGTTAAGAAGTACCATATGAAGGAATGATAAGTCCTATCTCATTCTGATTCAGCTACTCTGATACTTTTAACAAAGTCAAGTCTGCACAAAATAATTATACCATATACATTTTTTATATATATATATATATATATATATATATAAGACCTCTGGGAGTCAAGACCTCTGGGAGTCATGACCCAGAGGGGCCCACCCCCCCCTTAGAGTGTCAGGAGTTTAAAGGGCCGAAACACTTGTCTGAGGGGGGGTACTTCCTCTGATGATCTGAAGGAGTTGTGTTGTTGTTCCGCTCTCTACGGTAGAGAGTTTCCTGCATATATATATATATATAAATAAAGAAAGGACCAAAAGGCATAAACTGTAAAATACTGATCCCTTACCTCCAGGGAGAACTTTTTGTTCAGGTGAGCTGCATTTTTACGAATGAGCTCTGCAGTAGCTGTCCCTCCTGTGAATGAGATGAGCGGGACCCTTGGATGTTCTACAAGAGCCTGCCCAGCTGACCACCCATACCCCAACACAATGTTGATCACTCCTTTCGGGACACCTGTTAGTAAAAGAAAATGACAAGCACAAACTTCAAAATAAATTTAGATAGTGTTGCATAAAAGAAAAAGTCATCACACTTTCATGTGCTGAAGGTCTTGCATCATATCCCCAATATGCCTTAATGGTATGGAAATGAGGATTTTATCTTTTTACCATTTTTTTTTTTTTACCTGCATGTCTTGTCTTGTTTTGTCTGCTATCCCCCCGTAGCTCCGAGCTGGTGTTCTTCTGCAGCCGATGCTCTGAAGCTGTTGAGGCACAGCATCGTATCGGCGTGGGACCGGGTTATGGTAGCCATTTTTTTTTTCAGTCCCAGAGTGTAGCTAAAAAGCAGGGGATGTGCAATATTTCTTTAGCAGACTCCACCACCATGGGACTATGGCGATCCCTGCCTTGTTTGCCAGGCTAGGCCTGTTACTGGGGGTACCAATGGAGAAGTGGGACAGGGTCTTGGTCAGCTATGGTTCGCTAACCCTGACATTAGCATATCAACTATGGGTTGCTGACTGCCTAATTGAACAGTGTCTTTGACTTTTTGGCTGCATAAATGTAGCCCTATCATACAACAGAGGTACTTAAGTAAAAGATGTTTGTGCCCATATTTTCCTTAATCTATTCAGAAAGAGAGGAAGACCAAGGCGAAGATGGCTGCAAGACATCGTTGATGATCTGCAAATGGATGCATCAGCAGCAGGCCATCTTGCTTACAACCGAGAGGCCTACAGGAGTGCTGCCAGAGAGGCAAGGTTCCGCAAGGGACATGCAAATGAATGAATGAATTCAGACATTTGAGGGTGATGTGGTCAGCACTACACATAGTGACCTATCATTTATCATTTTTCAATCTTTAAAAGGAGTCTTATACCAGTTTCTACAACTGAGTGACTGGAGAACTACTGACCAGACTTGAATTACCAACCTCAACCTCTACATGACAGACATATACATTAACCATGCCATTAAGGCACCTCTGATGTTCCATAACTCTCTGTATTTAAAATTTGTACCAGAACTTTCTTTTTTGTTTTAATAAATTTTTTAATATTATTATTACTATTATTATTATTATCATTATTATTATTTTCCCTGTTGTCTCACTATCATCATCATCATGTCCAACTCTTCATTCTCCTTAACGGACATGGATCATTAAAAAAAAATCTATCACTTAACCTGCCTCTGCCTGTAGCTCTCAGAGGTACTGATGCTTTTTTTAAACCTTCTGTCAACAATATTCACAATATTTTTTGCTGCTTCTTATTTATTCCATGAAACCACAGATCTGTGACATTCACACAGTATGATAATACACTAATAACAAGCATTTATGCACACATCAATAAATGTAAGCCTAAAGGTTCACTCTTACAGTTATGTTTCAGTAACTATTATTTTGCTTCCTGAAAAACTTCACATGCTGTCAATGACTTTTACCAACTAGTAGAAAGATTTGATGAAAGTTTTTTGCCTTTTTTTTTCCCTCACACTGAAAACAATTCTGACCTGCTTGCTGGAAGACCTGACAGAGCAGCTTTGTTGAGGCAGAGGTCATCTCACTGGGCTTGGCCACAACCGTGTTCCCACACACAACAGCTGGTGCCACTTTGAAGCTAAGAAGGTAGAGGGGGAGATTCCAGGGACTGATCAATCCTGCCACGCCTACTGGACACTTGACCGTGTAGCTGGTAGCACTGGCCCCAGCTTGAACAGCTGATCTGAATGTTGAAATAATGAAATCATATTGAGACCCACATTCCAGAAATATTCCCCTAGCAAAGAGCTGGTTTTAAATTATATGAGATCTTATTTACTTAGGTCAGTCCTCCTTAATTCTAAGATATAATGGTACTACAGAGAGCTCTTTAGACCATTCTGTATTTTTTTTTTTTATCTGATCTTTAAGAAGTTGATATTTTCTTCACGACGGAGTTTAAGTCTTTCTAGGAAACCTAGTAGTCTGACCTTTGACTCCTGAACCCTGCCAATCTGTGCCCTTCCATAAAGTGTATCTATCCTAAAAGCACAGCTGATCCACCTGTGTATGTCAAGTCTGGTTTTCATAACAGACTTCATTTCATATTCCATTTCTGAGGTCTGATGCTGAATTTTTTTGTTCTGACTTGGGTGAATTACCTTATTTTGTGGAAATGAACTTCACATCAGCTTCTGACTTGGGGGAATTACCTTATTTTGTGGAAATGAACTTCATATCAGCTTCTGACTTGGGGGAATTACCTTATGTTGTGGAACTGAACTTCACATGTTATCCTGTTTCAGCTTCATTCACTGATATCTGTGTACACAAAGAGTCTAGCATTTTTTTCCCCCACAGGTGAATATTCTCCATTAAAAAAAAAAATTCTGTTCTTCCCCTTGGTTAGTTGCATCAAGCAGTCATTTTTATGGCTAAGCTGACAGGAGTACTATCAGCAGTGGGTCTGATTGCATAATCATTTGGATGAGAAGACAAGGTAGCATTGACTCTCCCAACTTGTGCTCATTACTGGTGTAACTACTGTTTTGTATTTATCTGCATAATATGACAACCCTCATCACATTTGCTGCCTGATACTCAACAGACTCTACCTCTGTGGTAATTCAGACCAAAAGTAGTAAAGAAAGTACATGAGAGAAGCTCTACATTACTCACATGTTCAAGTCATGAAGCGCATAGGAAGCAAAGTAACGGAAGTTGTGGATCACACGTGGAATGTCAACACTCTTTGCTAGCCATAGTGGTTTCCCTTGATCACGAGATTCCACTTCTGCAAATTCATCAAGTCTGGCCTCTATCAAGTCTGCTATTTTCTGCAACAGTTTTGACCTCTGCTCTACGGGAGTTGCTGACCACCTGGCATGAACAGATGGCAAGTCTTTTTTTCATGTTAGTCATTGGTCAATAATGTGTATTAATCTAGTTTTTTTTCTGTGCATCTTCACTGTAGTAGCATGCCTAAGTTCTTTGCAGCTGATACCACTAAGATCTGAAATAAAATGGGGAGATAGCTTAATTCTGAATTTCTGGACTGGACCCAAGATGAAAGCTTTGTGGCAAACACCACTGCCAAGATAAAACGTTGAGTCTTCTCTCATTCTGGCCTTAGTGCGACGGATAATCCGACAAACACAAATCAAATTAGAATTTTATGTTTCTAGATAAGTTCTTTAAGTCAGTTCAACAATTTTGTGTGAATTTATCACCATGAATATAACTTTCCTAATGCTATCAGCTGGAACATGTAAACATCAACTTCTTGGATTTCTGCAAAATATCTTATTAAAAGAAAAAGAGAACTAATAAAGTGTCAAATTTAAACAAGAAAAAAACATGGTACATTAACTGAGGCTGAGGTTCGATACCATGAGCACAAATAACTTCACTGATAATTGTGAACTGGCACTAATGTCAAGAACGAGGGAGTGGTGGTGGTGGTGGTGGTGGTGTGTGTGTGTGTGTGTGTGAGTGAGTGAGTGAGTGAGTGAGTGAGTGAAACCTAGAGTGGCAAAAAATGAACAATTCGTCAAGAACTCCAGATGGATGTTAAAACAACAAAGAACAAATGAAGGAGATACTGAAGAGGAGATCAAAGCATCTATGGATGTGTCCTGAGTGCATGGATAATGGTTCTTCCTAGCTAACTAACCACAGGCATAAGAACTGCTCTGTTCTCCAGCCTTGGTGGTCAGAGACCACTAAGTCTAGTGCTTAATGAGACTCATGAAGCAGTGCTATGGGCTTTGTTTCATTGATTTCTTTGAAGATTTGGGGGAAGATCTTGTTTCAAGGACTTCTTTGAAGATTTGGGGGAGATCTTGTAAGGGAGATGAAAAGGGCTCTGAAGTACATTAATTATACGTACTTAAGATCTAACAATGAAAACATTCAGGGTAACAAAATGAACAAATTAACATCAAAATCATGGACAATCAACAACACCCTACAAATGAGAAAAAGTTATGAAGCGCATTAGCAAGAGAATTTAAAAAAAAAAAAATTAAATGTGTTCTCACTGGGGGAAAGCTTTCTCAGCTGCCAAAATGGCCTTCTCTACATCCTTGGCTGTACTGCTGGCAACTTTTGCCCATACCTGGCCTGTAGATGGGTTATAGCTGTCTAGGTATTCCTCTGTTGAACAAAACTCCCCATCAATGAAGTTATCAACTACTTCCAATGTTGCTGACATTCCAAGCAGGGGATTTCTGTAACAGTAAAATGAAATGGTTGCATTTTGAATTTAATAATCATGCTTTTTTTTATAGCACATGCATAGATGGCCTATAGGGAGATTATACTTTAATCTTTTAAAATCCTCTGACAAAGATTTTTCTGACAAACTAGTTTTAAAATTCCAGTTCTGTATTAGTACTAGTGAAATTCTTACTTCTTACATCCTTCCCGTGCCATTAAACGCACTGGGACCGCATGGTAGTTCGCCAAGATTTCCTGTCTTTGGGGAGTTTTTAAATCTCATCAAGGGAATGTTATGCCCACTGAACTGGCCTCTCTTAATAATGTCCTCTTTAGCGTTTCACGTGGTCAACCTCTTTTTCTTCGGCCTGTTGTGTTCCGCTTGATAGCTTGTTTGGGGATTCTCCGACTGTTTCTTCTCATCACATGACTGACATATGTCCATCTCCTTTTTTCTGATCACCCATGAGACAGGTTGTTGTTTGCTCATCTGTCTTATCTCTGTGTTGTTTTTTAATTCATTCCACTTTATATTGAGTATTTTTGTTAGGCATTTGTTTTCAAACGAGTATAATTTCTTGTCTATTTCTTTGCCTGTTTTCCAGCTTTCACATGTATAAATGAGGGTGGATAATACATTTGAATTGAATAATCTTAATTTGGTTTTTGTGCTTATAACTTTTGAATGCCATATGTTCTCAAGATTCATGAAGGTCAATGCTGCTTTTGCAATTCAAGTTCTAACTTCCTTTCTGGTGTCACCATCCTGGTCTATGTAGCTGCCGAGATATGCAAACTGGTTTACTTCTTCAACAGCTGTTCCTTCTACGTGTATCTGTCCTTCATGGTTAATGAGAAGTTTCATTATTTTTGTTTTATCCTTGTTAATTTCAAGTCCTATTTTACTAGCCATTGAATACAGGGTATTTGTTTTTACTAGTGAAATAGATCATTAGAAAATAACCTTTTCTTTCTTCTTCTTCGCCCGGAACTGTGAACATAGTGTTCTTTGCTGCCGATACTGTGGAGATGTTGAGGCATAGCATCGTGTTGGAATGTTAGTGGGTTATGGCAGCTATTTTTTAAGCCCCTGCGTGGAGCTAAAAAAGCAGGGAGACGTGCAATGCTTCTTTAGGAGACTGCACCACCATGGTGACTATGACGGTCCATGCCTTGTTAGCCAGGCCTGGACTGTTACTGGTCGGGGGGTAGCACTAGAGAGGTGTGACAGGGCCTTGGTCAGCTATGCTTCGCTGGGGTCCTGAAGCCAGCATGTCAGCTACAGGTCGCTGACTGCCAAAAACGGACATCTACGACCCAATTTCTTTTATATATGTAATAAACAGTTTATTCATATTTACTGTTTTGTCGTGGTCGTTTATTTTTTTCCCTCTCGTAGACAGATGGCTCCTTGCCCTACTAAGCAGGTGGTTCGATATCAGTCACAAGCGACTTCTCTGGTTGTTTGTGCGTAAGCGACCTACTTCTCTAACTTCGCACCACACTACGTGATCAACAGAGGACGTTCTATACTGAGATTTTTTTTTAGCGCAGATTTAATACTCGATATATCTTTTAATCTGTGAGTAAGAAACATGCTATCATTACTGCGGAAACATAAAGTTAGTATTTTTGAAATGGCAGCCATACCTTTCTTTCAAAAGTGAGAACTCGAGCAGACGTCGAGGGTTTGTCGGAAATTGATTGGCTGCGTCTGACACACCTCCAGTCAACCAGAGTTTTCTCCCTTAATAAGTCGTGAGATAGATAAACAATAATATAACAAGCAAATAAGATAGTATATCAAACTGCCCCCAAGCCCAGTGAGAGAGAGAGGGGGAGAGAGAGAGAGAGAGAGAGAGATGCAGCCTGTGCATCGCTCGTGGGCTCGAAGGGCTTCATTTTATTTCAAGGGGGGCCCAAAGGGCTTCCCATGTTTTGTTTTTTTTTTGGGGGGGGACCTACTGTATGAAAACAGAGTGGCAAAACGAAGACGTTCGGGAGAGGAATAGCTGTGCATTGGTTAGATGTTCGGGAGAGGAAAGCTGTGCATTGGTGTAGATGTTCAGGAGAGGAATAGCTGTGCATTGGTGTAGATGTTCGGGAGAGGAATAGCTGTGCATTGGGTTTTTAAAGTTCCTCTTGAAGATCCTGACTGCCTCAGTTCAAATGCACCAAAATTCATTCATTTGCATGTCACTTGCGGAACTTTGCCTCCTTAACAGCACACCTGTAGGCCTCTCGGTTGTGAGCAAGAAGGCCTGCTGCTGATGCATCCATTTGCAAATTATCAACGATATCTTGCAGCCATCTTCGCCTTGGTCTTCCTCTCTTTCTTTTTCTCATTATGTATCCTTCCAAGATGATCTTCTCTAGATTATCATGACGTTTAATGTGTCCAGAATATTTAAGTTTTCTCTCTTTAATCCTCTTTACTAGCCAACCTTCTTCAGTATTAAGTTCTTGTAGTATGGATATATTTGTTCTTTTTTGTGTCCATGATATTTGAAGTACTTCTATGTAGCATTTACATTCAAAGGCTTTTATATGTTTCTCAGCTGTCCATGTCTCACAGGCATATGTTGCGATGGGAAAGATGCATGCCCTTAAAAATCTTATTTTTGTAGTTCTATCTGTTCCTCTCCAAAACAGCACCAAAATATCCAGTTAAAAACTAAGAGACTGTAAGCTGAAGAAGGCTAATAAAGTTGGACACCGATTGATATTCTTTACTTTCAAAGTACAGTGATCTTGTTATCTTTGCATCATAAGTATTTACCCGGTTATGCCCCTTAGTTACTTCTGCGCAAAACGTCATTTGCACGCAGTACTTTATCTGAGACAAATATGTATGAGAATGTTTTTGTTTACAATGTTGTATTGGAAAGGAGATGAAAGGGCAAAGGTGGTTAGGGTTATGTGCGCATATTTTGCTAGTGGCACACTGCTAGACAAACAGCATTATTAGATGTTATGAAGCAAGATTTTGAGATGTTTGTGCTGATCTGCAATTGATCTTTGTCTCTAATAAGGTTTACTGTTGATCGTTTGTGAAGTGAGTAGCAAAGCCTTTCTTTTGTGTTTGATACTGAGCACCAAATCCCAGAATCTGGAAAAGTGGTCTGCTTCTTTATGTAGTATGCTGCCTTGATAAAGCGCTTAAATTCGGACTAATTGGTAACCTTTATGTGCTATGCTGCCTTGATAAAGCGCTTAATAAAATTCAGGCTAATTGGTAACTTTCACGTGGTATGCTGCATTGATAAAGCGCTTAAATTCAGGCTAACTGGTAACCTTTATGTGCTATGCTGCCTTGATAAAGTGCTTAAATTCAGGCTAATTGGTAACCTTTATGTGCTATGCTGCCTTGATAAAGCGCTTAAATTCAGGCTAATTGGTAACCTTTATATGCTATGGTGCCTTGATAAAGTGCTTAAATTCAGGCTAATTAGTAACCTTTATGTGCTATCAGTTTTGTTTTAACTCTTTCGCTTCTTATTTATTTTCAATGCTCTGCCAAAATAAATTTTGATAAGACATTTAGAAAGAAACTAGAAGGAAGTTATTTTATAATTTAAAACCATTGGTTTAGTTAGAAATGTGCTGCTTTTCAGTTTATTTAGAGTTTGTGTAAATATCTCTCTTATATCTCTTGTATCCTTCCCGTGCCGTTAAACGTCACATAGGGCTCGCAAGGTAGTTCGCCAATTTGTCCTGTTTTCGGCGAGCTTTTCAACCTCATCAAATGATTTTATGTCTATTAGTTTGGCCTCTCTTAACAATGTCCTCTTTAGAGGTCGGCCTCTTTTGTATAAATATCACTCTAAGCATTAATTTACATGAATGTGTAAGATCTACCAACCCTGCCAGGGTTGTTTTGGAACATAAGAGTTAAAGTGTGTATATGAGAATTCCAAGATTTGATCAACAGCAATACCTAGAATTTTATGTTGTAAAGTTCAAGCACAGCGTTGTAGGTGTATTAGACAAGTTTAGCTTCTGTCATAATCACGAAGTAGGCCAAACTGAAATACAAGGCATGTATGAGAGATTTTCGCCATCAGCCACAAAGAATGAGAAGAAGCGGCAGACGATTGTGCAAAGTGGATCGTGGCTGTGCATAGGGGAACTGCATCACTGGAATAAGAAAGAAGGGCTAAAACTAGACACAGAGCGAGCAAGCGCAAAGGAACTAGATCTTGCAATGTAAATCTGTGTAGCGATCGTTCTATACTGGAGCATGGACAACCGCCATCTCTTACCCATGATCTACTTATTAGTTTGTTAGCGATTGTTCTATACTGGAGCATGGACAACCGCCATCTCTTACTTAGGATCTACTTCTTGGCTGGTTACACGTTCAGCTTCAGTAAGGCTCTTCAGTCGCAAAATCCGACAACTACCATTCTCAACGATACAACGACTTTATTGAACATGAGATACAAGAGCTAAGTTCATAACATTCCTTTAGTTAGACTAGACACAACGTCCCTTTAGTTAGACTAGACATAACGTCCCTTTAGTTAGACTAGATATAACGTCCCGTTTGTTAGACTAGACATACATCCACAAAAGAACAGTTGTCAGTTTACCATTTGTCCAGTTCACAGGACAGCCAATGACTGCTGTTCAAGATCTCGAGATAAGCGGGGAAATAAACACTCTACTTGCTCACTAATTTGAATGTCCACTATCTACCTAGTTAGTAGCTCAATTGTTTTCGTCAAAAAGCATGTCACTTACCAAGAACTCACATTGCATGCGTGTTGTTTACTGACTCCACAGCTTACCAGATGTTAGTTTCCTGGTAGTTCTCGCGTTGCTTCTCTGCTCTCTTAACACGAAAGTTTTTGAGTTTTCAATCTGTACCAATCATTCGAATCATTTTGACTCTCCAACCGCCTTCTTCTTCTACTGCTGCCTTCGATGTTGTTGGTCACATCAGATCCTGATCCCTGTCGACATGGCAAAGCTCTGGGTCCTCTCCAGATCCTGATAGGAGCCCCAAAGCTTTTGCCCCTAGCTTGAGTCCTCTGGCCAAGTCTCACGCCCCAGGTCCGCATTGTTTGGGCACTGTAGAAGGAAATTATCAGAATTTTTCCGTCATCCCCACTACCCAGAAAATGTCCTTCGGAAAGCATTTAACCGTGTCCAACTAGTGAGCCACGAACAGGCGTTCAGAGAAAAAAAACCTGTTACCTCATCCGACAGAGTTAAAATAATACATTCTTTTCACCCACATGGTCAGATGGTTAAGAAAATTCTTTTATCGTCATCTGCCATTAATCCAACTCCACCCCGATACTCGCAACATCATCTCTGATCTAACCCCATTAGCATACACACGGGAACAAAATCTTAAGGACATCCGCATCCACGGTCATCTGAAGCGAAACCTTGTATATGTTGGCACCAGAAAATGTAACCGCCCTCGCTGTGTTACCTGGCCTGTAGTCTGGGAAACGAGAACGATCACCTTTCCCAAAACTATCCTCACTCTCCATGCGAGGCTCGTGTTGTGACATAAGCCATTGTATGCTAAAGATGCAGGATATTGGTGAAACTGGTCTCATATTAGGGGACCGCATGCAAAAACATCTGTACGATGTCAACCAGCATGCTTCGAAATCAGCCACTAATCATTTCAATGGCCCCAACTACAGAAGCAAATCTGATTTTCTTGTAACATCCATCAAACAATGTCACGTTGACAACAGAAGCCGCCTAGCGCTTGAGAACTGGTACATTCAGGAAAATGGGAAGCTGGACCCATGCGGTTTGAACTCGCTATTCAGCTAAACCTAACATTCCCCTCTTCCACAATCATAATCCCTCTGCGCTAAGTACCACTCCCTTCTCACTTGTATTTGGGATTTTTTTAACATAGAAAGTTAGGTAAGTCATTCTGAAATCTAAAAGTTGGGGTATAAACAAGGTTAGGTCCCGCGGATTTCTTAACTAATCGTTCAGTCCCTTTTAACCTTGTGTTTGCATATCACAGGCGTGGCTGTGGAGCTCGTGGAAATAGAGACTGATCAGCTGATAAAAGAGGAAAGTTAGACTTTGAGGGTCAGTATTAGTTTTGCATTCGTTAGAGTCTGAGTCTTAGCTTTGTTAGAGTAGGACGTAGTTTTGTAGGGTAGGAACTTAGTTTGTGTCTTAGTTGTTAGCAGTGGTTTTTGTAGTATAGGATAGTGAATCTAGTATGTGGTAGGATTCTGCTGGCGTCGAAGTCTTCTTGACGTTAGTAGATGCCTGGAATCATATATGTTGTCTTGCTGGAGTAACGTCATGTCGTGTTATTTAGAATTGTCACTGCCACGGTTTCTCACTCATCGTCATCGCCATTATGTCACCACTTGGACCAAATAAAGCCATCATAATCTACGCAGCTGCTACTTGTGTTGCCACTGAGTGATTGCCGTACCTGGAAGAGTTGGCGTGTAAGCGTATAGTAAGCAGACACCAAACAGACACCAAGCAGGCTCCTAGCAGGCACTAAAGCCGACAAAGAAGCAGCGAAGAAAGAGAATGACCTCGACTTTTTGAAAGAGGAAAATCTTGACTGTCTGTCGTTGATACACTGGTTAATACTATGGAGTCAAATTACAATGGAGGTTTAAGCTCAGAGTTACTAAGGCTACTAGTGAAATGTAGGGTTGAGAATTCAGACATATGAAATAAGCAGGCATAATAAACAGAACAGAATTAGAATAGTGTGTAACTAATTCTACTACCATTGTTAAAAAGTGGATAATCAGCAAAACAAAATTCGTGTTTACTTGCAACACATAGTTAAGAACCTCCTGACAGCATCATATGGCAACCCCTCAACCCCAACTACGAGGGGAAGTCACTAAGTAACTCGCAAAGTGAAATATTTTATCAGTAGCAGTTATCAGGTACTATTTAAATATATCCTTAGATAGTACCGTCATCCAACTTTATAATAGTTGTATGTAGGGGGCGCTGGGAGTTACGTGCACATGCGCAAAGCAATAACAAAATGGTTACCCAACTGATAGTATGTACAAAAGAACAGAGAAGTGTAGTGCGGTTTTTGTGGGCTAAAGGACATTCAGTTGAGGACATTCACAAGGAATGATTACAGTTTATGCTGAAAAGTGTTTATCACGTAAAGCGATCTATAATTGGGTAAAATATTTTTCTCAGGGACGCATCGAAATTGTTGACAAAGTCCGACTTGGCCGTCCTGTTCAGATTGCAACAGAAGCGACCGTGCAACACGTGAATGAGATTATCAGAGCTGATAGACGAGTAACGATAGACAGTGTAGCAAGTGCAGTCAGATGTTCACGTGGCTTAGCCTACAGAATAATACATGGGCACTTGAATTTTCGGAACGTTTGCCTCACGTTGGGTACCCAGAGATCTGAATGATGAACACAAAATGAACCGATCTGGTTTGTCATTGCAGCATCTCCGTCATTACGCATATGAAGGTGAAGACATGCTCCAAAGGATTATTAGAGACGAATCTTGGGTGCACCACTACCAACCCGAATCAAAACGTGCCTCAGTGCAGTGGAAACACTCGTCATCTCCATGCGCAAAAAATTCAATATTACGCCTTCTGCGGGGAAGGTTATGTTGACAGTGTTCTGGGATTATCAAGGAGTGTTGTTAACCTAGTTCCAGAAGTATGGTGCCAGTGTGAATTCTGTATCTCACTGTGAAGTTCTGTCGATGCTACGGGATGCAATTCGAAGAGAACATCCTGGTCGGCTGACTAGAGGTGTGCTTCTCCTTCATGACAATGCCAGACTACATACGGCTCGGTTAACCCAAGAGAAAATTAGCCAGTTGGGTTGGGAAGTTCTTGAACATCCACCCTATAGTCCTGACTTAGCTCCAAGTGATCTTCACCTGTTTGACCCATGGAAAAACCACCTTGGCGGGAGAAGATTCTCGAGTGACGAAGAGGTGGAAACAGAAGTAAAAAAAATGGTTCAGAAATCGGACTCTCGATTTTTACGCCATGGGTATTGCATCACTGATTACACGATGGGACAAATGTATCAGTGTTGGTGGCGATTACGTTGAGAAATAGGGGAATAATATAGGTTCAAAAATTAAAAGTTTTCTAATTACTGTCGCATTTAGTTTTTTTAGTAACAGGCATCTGCGAGTTACTTAGTGACTTCCCCTCGTATAACACCTGTTCCACCTTCTCCCGGCTAGATTACCATCATATCACTCTCTCTCCTCTCCACGCCCCCACCCACACCAAATCCTTATTTACGACCCACTTATCACAAGTCACAAGTCTCCAATTAAATTCATTCTCTACACTTCACCATGCGCTTTTCTGAACACAGCCTCTTACAAGCCACAGCTTCTTACAAGTCCATTAATTTAATTTAATTTCATTCTATGTTTTTTTCATTAATATTTTGTACATGGCATTCATGTGAATTTATATTTCATCTTCTCTCTCTACTTTTTCATTCTGTGTGTTTCTGTGTGATTAAGGCTCACGCCGAAAAGTTACAACTGTGTGCTCGTTAACTAATAAAGCTGCTCCTACTTTATAGATTTTCTAGAACGAATTGTTCTGGAGTCTGGACTCCACCACCACATGGACACTCGTCTGTGTGAGACATTTTGAGTCGATGTAGGTGGCTCGGTAGTCTGCAGTGGCCTGTCCAATACCGCCCCCCCCCACCGAAGTTTCTTCCTCCCTCTCTCTACACACCCTTTCCTTTCCTGTTCTTGACCTCGGTGAGTTTCCCTGTCATTGTCAATCATTCTCATTGGTTTTCTTATAATTTATTTGGATCGCTATAATCCACCACCTTACAATTGCACAAACATGGTGCTTTATGGTCAGTCATGCAAAGGCATAGAATCCTCTTTGACAGAAGCTTCTAAAAAGGATGCTCGGCAACTTTCGCAAAAACAGCTAATACGTGCCTTTATTTAACATATGCCTTTATTTAAAAGGTCTTCTAAAACGAGAGACGCTGCTATACATAAAAACTGTGCACAGCACAGAAGCTTGTAGCTTTCTCTGTATGACTGAGCAATGCCAACATATCGATCAAAATCAAACGAAACACACAATCAAATATCACAAAGTGGAGGTAAATGATACAGAAAACAACGTACATCCATAATTTTTTTTAAACGAATGCATAAAAGTCAATGTTATATACGTTTATTCTTGTTTACGATGATCTGTTCACACAAAAACAGTCGTAAATTGAAGTATACTTAACAATTAACATTATGCAGTACACTTGTTAAAATAAGTGAGAATCTTAAAAGGACACAAACACTGAAAAATCCTAACATCGCCCGGTTTGTATGACATTCACGAAGAAAGCAGTTGAACTAAAGCGCGTACAGTAGCACATCGTTCATTTAGAAAGAAAATGGCATAAACGCATTCATCTCCTTTTCATCCGCACCATTAAAATGAAAACAAGGCGATTCAACAAACGAACAAATATTGGCTATTTGTGTGTTGTTTCCATCCTCCAGTCCCTGAAATAAGGATTTAGGCTGATATGTTGATTGTATTCGTTGAACTTTCTTATTTTTAATTATTTCACCCATGAATTAATTTCCATGCTCTACCAGATTAAATTTTGATGAGAAAATTCAATAGAAAGAAACTGAAGGGAAGTTACTCTATAATTTAAGAATCTTGGTTGGGTAAGGAATATGGTTCTTTTCATTTTATTTAGACGTCTGTAGCATTGATTCGCATACGCGTGCAAGATCTACTAGCAGTTTTGGAGTGAAATAGTTATTATGCATTTTGTTTAACTGCTACATACCAGCATTCATTTTTCTTATGCGTTTTATGCAATAATTGTGATGGTCGCCTATGCTAGTGACGTAGCTTAGCTGGCGACTGCAGTACAAATAAGCGATTGAACTAAAAATGTTAACATTATGTGGTGGCGTTGGCCGCTAGCTGAAACCTGTATATGCTTTGTTTTATCTCGTCCACAGTGCATTTATTAGTCTCAGTCAAATCTACAGCGTCAGAGTTTCTCATTCAGTACCAGCTGGGTCTTGGTCAGACTGGGCAGGTAAAACGACCATCAGAAGGTCCTTCATGTTGGAGTTGAGCATATTTTCAAAGATGCAGACATCAGCCTGGGGGGGGGGGGGCGCACCGGTAACCAGGTCAAGATGGAAAAGACCGGTCACACTGTCTGACGGGATTTTGCCAGCCAACCATCAACGTACTGTATGACATGTACAAGCATCTCTCTCAGCCAATGAGACGAGGTCTCAATTTGTTTCAGATCAGATATGAGCTGTACGATGCGCTTGGGGTTGTACTTGCCCTTCTGGAGACCTTCCATTCCAACTTGCTCTGGTTCATAGCAAAGAACCTCCACCTGGAAAGGTGGGTGGGGGGGGGGTGAACACGATGCCCTGGGTATTGTCCGGAACATCTATCACAGTGCTGTGTTATGCCTTGATGCCCATCTTTCCTCCAAGCACAAATGTGTCAACGGTGAGATGAACTGGGTTTTTCGTCTCCCTAGAGTAGTGGTCATAGATCAGCACTGAAACTTCAGAGCCTGTTGTAAAAGCTTTGTTGTGGATCTTGGTAAGTTGCAGCGACCTTTTTGTTCATTGTAAGCACCCATGCCGTTCTCCATATTTCAAGCTAGTTTCGCGCACAATTTGATCCCGCCGCTAGTTTCGGAACAGGCGCGTGAATGACTAACTACTTTTTTAAAAAAGTACCCAAGTTCTGTTCATGATTAGTGTGCAGTCAGTGTACGGTCATCTTATTCACGTTATCTAGCAAGTAGGATTAATTATTTCCCACGAGTCACTTGCCGCCCTTTAACTCTTTGACTGACATCTGCAACCTTTTCGAGCTGCAATCTACATCTCGTAACGCACTTGAATGTAAAGAGCAAAAATAACGTTTAAAAGTAAAAACTCGGGTAGTGAATTTGTGCTAAAAAGAAAGTCGTCCATTAAAAATACGCTTATCCAGTTCATTCAATTGTCGTCGAAGGCGTCCGTTCGTTCCTGTTGCTCTACAAATAACTAGGCTATTACTGTATATTAAACGTGCTTTGTTAAAGATAGTTATATTTACTGCAGTTTTCAGCAGCCAGAGTTGGCAACCTCTCCGTAGTGTATCATTCAGTAGCATCTGTGCAGTGATTTATAGTTTTGTTTTGGTCTCGACCTGAACCAGATCATATTTTGCTCGACCCCCCCCCCCCCCAAATCCCTTAATCACACAAGTCATGTTGGTGGTTATAATTACAATATTAATTCTTTCCATGCTGTACCACAATAAATTTGTACGGGAAATATTGGTAGAAAGAAACTGGAAGGAAGGTACTCCATAATTTAATAATGTGGTTTGGTTATGTGCTGCTTTTCATTTTATTTAGACTGCCTAAACATCAGCAATAACAATGATTGGCTTAGTCATACAAGTTCTGCCACACTACTCGTGTTGTTTTGGCGTGAAAGAGTTAACGTGACAAATTAACAATTTGCATACTGTTCACGAAAAGCAGACTGAAAGCACCATGGAGTACAACCATGGAGAAGAAGCATACTAAACGGGCAAGCACACTAAAAGGGTGATGCAGTTGTTTGGACCAGCGAACCAGACTCGATCAAGATCCAGCTTCTTTCTTGTGATGCTCTTTCAGTTTCATAAAATAAACATGGAACGAAGTGTCTGTGGGGGACATGCCGGTATACCACCTTTTGGGAGCGTTGGTTCCGCGAATTAAAATAGTTTATAGTAAACCGCTTCCAATCATAGTACTATGAATAGGTTCACCGAAGCAACTAGCTACAAATATGCTATAGACATTTTTAAAAAAAATACTAACTGCCAGTAGTTACAACTACTGGGCAAAACTCAAAATGAAACTTTAGAGTGGCGTTGGAAAAAAAAAAGGGGGGGGGGGGGAAGAATGCAAATAGCCATGGAAGACGTTGATGGCACCAAATTCCACGTAATTAATTATCAATATTACAGATCCGCAAAAAAAATCTGATTTATTTGTTAAATAAGAAAAAAGAGCTGTACTAACAGTTGTAACTCCTGGCTTGTTTATTTCTCCGCTCAACGTTACACCACTAAAACAAATTATCTCAGAACCCGGATGTCAACTCATTCACGAATTTTAACTCTCAACAACCAACCATCATCAAATTAACAATGTCCCCCTTTTTTTTAACAGAAACAGAACCGCCAACACTTCTATTCTCCCTCACTCTCACAAGTGCTGGCCAGGCTACAGTGTATGAAACACAACATGAGTTATTGACAATCCACTTGACTTCACACGTCAAGTACTTGCCATGTACAGAAATATGACCGACACTGAACACAAAACACACACACACACATACACATTATAACATTTACAAAATGCATGACCTGAACATAGCACCAATGTATCAGTTAAATATGTAGTTACACACATTTACCACAGCGTACAATTTAACAAACAGAGGGAAAAAAACAGCAATTAAAAAAAATGTACAATGTTTTAAAAATAATGCATTACCTTTTTTTAATCAGGGTAAAGCAAAGTAACAGGTAGGTCACATTTATTATAAACATGAACCATGTTTGCCATGCATACTTAAATGTTAAGCAACCAGGATACAAACACTGGGTACAGCATGTTTTCTGTTTACTACAGATGTTGATAATAAGACAAAAGATTTAATGTTTTCTGCTTCCCCTGCCCCCCCCCCCCAAAAAAAAAAAACTGTCTTAATTCTTAAATCTTGGCATTTTGTGACTGTCTTTCTTACTAGCAGAAGAAAAAAAAAAAAGGCTAAGTCTATATGTTTGTCCATCCATTTTTCATGTTTTTATCTGGTTATATTTGTATGTGATCCTTGAAAAAAAAGGCTTTTGCTGAAATATTGGATTGTTGTATGTTTTTCATTTGTATGTGCTCATCTTGCTTCCTGCCACTCTTGTGTCTTCCCACCAAAACTGAACCATACACCTCCATCTACTTAAAAATACACCTGCATATAAAATGCTACACATAAAATAAGTGCTTCTATACAGTTCTGGTTTTTGGAAACCACAACATAAGCTAAATATAAGTATCTTGATACTTCCTGTTCAAACTTATTGGGTATGTTTATTACAGAGCACTCTGTATGATCTTAGGATTTTAGTTCTGGTAAAATAAAGAGTTAAACAGGAGACATTTTATTGCTAATTCACAATCAGATAATCTGAAGCTAAATCATGGGAAGTTTGGTGTGCAAAATAAGCAGAGAAATACTAATGGAAAAAAAAAACAACAACGAATAACTGCTGGTCTATTATTAATTCAATACACTGTCTCTCTGCAGATTCAAAACCTCAACAAACTCTCAAAATACAGTGGCATGTTTTCCTAACAAATAAATGTAACTTTTGTTCTGTTCTTGGGGCAGTGACATGAAAAAAAAAAAGCACGTAATTAATATTCAAAATTATGCAAAACAAAAAAAACATGACTTAGGTCAAGCTGTTCAGTCAATGTTTGCTCTGCATTCCGAGGTAATCTGTACTGCTGTAAACACTGGCAGTAAACACACGGTTTGCTCAGTCTACATTACAAACATTGATGCATTCAGTACATCCTTACAGTATATCCACCAACATGAAGCTAAGCAAGCCATAATCAAATACTGATTATATACAAATAATTTGACAAGCTTTTAATTTATGCTTCAAAAAAAAAAAAAAATGAATGAAACTTCACTAAATATCCACCGAGAACATTCTATCACTGTCATCATAATCATCATCATCATTATGCCCAGAGGTATAAAGTAGAGATGGGCTCTCCATTCAACCTGGCCTCAAGCCTCCATTTCTATTTCCCATCTTATGCTTCTTGCTATTGGAGTATCCTAATGACTACATACAACTACTGAAGCAAGAAAGTTAATAACAACTTCTTTCACAGAGAACTAAATTACTTTTTTGCAAAATGATAATAAATAATAATTTACTGACAGAAGCATCTCAACTATTTCAGGTCTACCTACGTTTTTGATTATGTGTTTCATAAAAATGATATATTTCACTGCTGAATCACAGCCAAGCAATCGGATTAATAAAAAAATTGTAGGAAATAAACTGGTATATACATAAATACCTTTAAAAAATTAAGGTCAGCTGAATGTATAAATCACAGACAATCAACCATCCTTTTATGCCATTTATGTCTTTCATACAAACAAGGGATTTCCTGGTGACATGCACATGGGAAAACAGGCAGACAGGCAGGTAAAAAGGTAAACATAGAGATAGACAAGAAAACAGACAGATAGACATGTAAAAAGGTAGACACAGAGATAGATAAGAAAACAGGCAAGAAGGTGGGCAGACTAGATATATAGATATAAACAGGCTGGCAGATAGATAAACAAGAGAGTCAGTTCGCAGGTGAAAGACTTGGTAGAAAGGTAAGCAAAAGAGATGATAAACAGACATATGAAAAGACAAACAATTTACTATATTATTTGTGAAAATAAACTGGTGAATCATGCTTCAAAGTGAATTTGGTAATAACTGGAAAATCCAATTGGGAAAAGGAAGCAGAGGCAGGCTGAAAGAAAACAAAGTAGCATGGAAAAAAGAAAAAAAAAATCAGAATTAATCGGAAACACCAATGATCACACAAAACAGAGAAATATGATCACTAAAGCTAACTGGTACATCACCTAATCAATGAGTTTATGAAAAAAAAAATGGAGAAGAGAAAGAAATAAAAAACAAAGACACTATGCTTGTTTTATAATTTGTGATTTAAAAACTTACACTTAAGAAACGAAACAACACTACAAATATATATTACAATAGCCAATAGTAAGTGCTGAAAAACTTCACCAAAGCACAATAACAAACACTTTTTTTTGAAAGCATGTGCAGAGAGTGCTAAGACTAATAAACACTAATCAACACCAAACATGAACCATGTCTAAACACCCTAACCATTCACTTTCAACAGCCAAGTTAAAAAAACACTGGTCATTTATACAATGCTATTCTTAAAATCTTTACAATATGAAAAAAAAAAAAAAACAAGCACTTGAAAAAGTGCAAACTAGTAAAATATGGTTTGCCTCAACCTCTGAAATAATAGAAACTGACAGTCAATGATATTTCATTGCAAGTTATGAAACCTGTAACATACATACAGAGAAGAGGCAACACAAGGAGCTGGCATCAGTTCATCCAGTTATTCATGTAATCAGTGATTTTTTTCATCCTATTTATATTTTTATTGTTTTATTTCACAATTTAGACTTGCCAATTTTTGGCATTTTTGTTACATCAAAAAAGGCTAGAAATAATCTACTCACAATTCTGTCATAACAATATAAAAGGAGACATACTGTTGGCATTTATTAATTGTTAAAAACTCTTGTTACCATATACAGTAAATGCTTAAAAAACTCTTACTATTAATTGTTAAAAAAAAACTAACTTGTTAGCATACAAAACAGATCACAATAAATATAACTATGTACTCAAGATGAAGTAAGCGCAAAATTTCTTTGCACTTAATTACCTGTAATTCAGCTGAACTATGCTCAGAAATCAAGATTTTACTGTTATAATTCATCATATATTTTTTTTTTAGAGAAAACAATCTTGGAAGGGTACATAATGGGGAAAAAGAAAGAGAGGAAGACCAAGGTGAAGATGGCTGAAAGACATTGTTGATGATCTGCGAATGGACGCATCAGCAGCAGGGCATCTTGCTTACAAATGAGAGGCCTACAGGGGAGCTGTTAGGGAGGCAAAGTTCCGTAAGGGACATGCAAATGACTGCTGATTGAATTTATCAGAACATATGCCTCTTAACGCCAAAACAAATTCCAGCTTTGATTTCTAATACAGCAACATTAAAATATTTTTCATTTTGGGTTTCTTGCTATTAAAAAATGTTTTGTTTTTTTTTCCTAAGCTTTTTGGTGCTGCGGTCATGCAGGGGTTAGTGCTTGCCTCTTTGAAGGTCCCTGGTTTGATATCATACATGGACAGAATTTTTTCAGACCGAAAGGCACTGGGGTTGACCTAGCCTTAAAACATGAGTACCTGTGGGCAGCAAGGACAGCTTCTAGTAACCCTACCTCCACTGTTGTAGTGGCCTAGAAATGCGAAGGCACTAACACTTCATACCCCTACATCATGCAAATGCTACAGAACACAAGCAGATTTCTTCTTTGGATGCTGATTAGCTCTTGAATTTTTACTCTCTTCATTACAGTTACTCGAGTTTCAAGGGGTGATATATCTATATACAATTAAATATATAAAACATGTTAAAAATCTGAGTTCAATCAAATAAACTAATTGCTGTATTCAAGTTGTGACTGTGGACATGCATGGGTTCCTGAAATTTAACTTCAGAAAAAGAAACACACCACATAGAATGGTTCAAGAGCTATCACTTTACACTTCAGAGAAAGCGATTTTTAGTTAAAGAAGTGTATTTTTTTTGTTAATGGGATAAAAAAAAATCCACAGTTATTTAAATACTTAGTACTTTTGATCGGCTGCATAAGTATCAATCAGAATAATTTTGATTGGTGGTTTGCTACCTTTTAAATATCTTTGACATCTGAAGCCAATGATAACTTTGCCATAGTCTTCCTACTGTTTGATATTAAATAATAAAAAAATGTTTAGACACTTCTAGTAACCTATGTAATCTAGACTTGTGGTGTAGCCATCCATATGATGTACATGACCTTTTGTAGAAATATGGCAGTCGATCTACAAAATTAAACATTTTGCTTTTTTTTTTTTCAAGAAAAAAAAAAAAACTCCATAAGAATATGTATTATATTCTACATACTAGAAGATCTATAAAATCCCTAACTGATGCTTTACTGGGTTTCAGACTAGAAGAATTAAAAAAATTTTGTTCTCCCCCCAGACTAGAAAACATTGGATGTACTGTCATTCAAATGAAATTGAATGCTTATTTTAATTTTGAACATAATTTTGCCAGCGTACGATGACAGGATGCAAAATTCTGATAAATGAAATTTACACAACAACCTTAACTTTAAGATACATTTACACAATCCGCAATTTTCACAGATGAAACATTTTACTAAAACGATGTGAACATTACACATCTCTCTCTCTATATATATACACACACACATTAACAGTAAAATAATAGTTTTCACATTACTTTGCTTCCTCTATAAGGACACAAAATCATTAGTTTACGTGACAAGTGGGAATGATTGGTGAAAAAATATTATCATTTAAAATAAAACTGGGAATGTACTGACCCAATTTTGGAAATGGTTACCAAAACATTCTTATCTCTTCAATTATTTTTTTTATTTGTAAAGAAAGAAAAATCTAGATTTTTTTTCTGAAAACTAAATACTACAAACTATTTTAAAGGATACTCATAGTTTTATTAGAAGTTTTGTTTGATGTGCTGTCACTTAAACCATCTGAAAATGCAAGCATGCTTTATTTCTTTATGCTCAGAATTTCTTGGCATATTTTTTTAATGTTCTGATAATAAATTCTGAAGGTGTGGTTTAGAGGGACCTTTTGTTAGTCTCCAAATCAACAGTTAAGAAGAAGTAAAAATATCTATATGTTATTTATATATATAGTCTCTGGAACAAAAGTTAGAATGAAGTCAAGGTTGACATCCATCAAAATATGAGCTGTTAGCAATCTAAATTATTTTTAAATGATAGACATTTAAATTTCAGTATTTTTATATTTAAAATCTTATCAGAAAAACAAAAAAAAAAAACAAACAAAAAAACTGCTCTTTGTATTTAGAGTACATGGAGGGGATATCTGATTTGACAATCAGCAACCCACAGCTGACAAGCTAGCATCAAGTTTGCTGAAGCATGGCACCACCCCCACCCCCAGTAACAGGCCTAGCCTGGCTAATAGGGGCAGAGATCAACATGGCGCCCCCCCCCCACTTCTCCATGGTAGTGGAGTCTGCCAAAGAAGTACAACACACTCCCCTGCCTTTTAGATCCACTCAGGGACTGAAAAAAAAAAATAGCCACCATGACCCACTCCCAATCCAGCATGATGCTGTGCCTCAACATCCTCACCACATCACCTGCAGAGAACATCAACTCACAGTTCCAGGAAGATAGAAGAAGGAGAAGAGTATACAACACACGCAGAATAGCTTGCCTGTATTAGGACATAAGAGACAAAACAAGGACATTGATGAAAGAAAAAGTGGCAATTCTTGATGTATATTAATCTCTACCACAGCATGGTAAATAATGAGAATCAGTAAAATTTACAGTGGGTGGCAACTGATTAAAACAAAAATCAATTTCAGGTTCACTGATGTTGATGGCTTCTCTACAGTTTGTAGCAGCAAATATTTAAGACAGATTAAATATAAATGGAAAAAAAATCTGAGATGTGTTTTAAAAAAAAAACAGTTTATCTCCAGATCAGTTGCAGATCTTTATGAGAGGTATTAGGAAAAAAAAAAAACCAAAAAACCTGAAGTGATGCAAACTGATGTGATATTTCGCATATGCATTTAATGACTGTTTCATGGACTACAAAGTCTCTGACAATATGAAACATATATTGTATAATACTCTTCTGACACTGTCAGTAGCACGATTTGTCTGCTGTAATTCAAAGAAGGCATGAAAACATCACATGGATAATTCACTGTAAATCAAAATCTTCTGTAATCCACACATTTAAATACAGAAAATTTGAAATATTCCCAGTAAAAAGTCTGGAACATAAAAAAAAACAAATTTCCTCAAAATATGTTTCTCTACACAAAAGAAAAGTTGGTATTAGACATGGCTATGTTTTCAAGAATGTGGAATACAAATGAATCACAGTGCATTTTGTAGAAAGTATCTTGGTGTGTGAGAAGAGTGTAAAGAATTATCTTCAATAAAGTTATTATCTTTTAATAAAGATCTTGAGGAGATAGAGCAACATTTCAATCAAGAATATGTTTCAGAATATGAGAGGCACAAAAAAAAAAAACAACTTCATTTAGCTGGATTGTTCATAAGAACCTGCTGGTTCTTGTTCTGCATGTCAGTGGTGATAGCAGATGCAGTGTTGCTAACACCTGAATTAATGGAAGAATGGGTGCTTTTGCCCACATCTGTTCTTGTGTGGCCATTTTCAATGCACCTCATATTACTGTTCATTGGTTTATTTGAGAGGCAGTCTCTGCGCATGATCCACCACGCAGTAGCCATTTCAGAGTCGATGTATGATGGAGGGCTCTCAGGCATATGCCCACTGCTGGTGCCACTGGCATTCGCTGACATGCCAACTGCACTGTCAGTGGTAACAGCTGTGACAGTTTCTGACTGACTACTGGAAGAAAGAACATCGCTGCTAAGGCTGAAACGCACGTGCCTCTTCTCATACTGGAAGTTGACTGCCCTGTCACTTCCAGGACAGTCATCGACGCAGCCACTGGTAGACAGCCCAGGGATGTCTGCGTCTCCTTCAGCGAAATTAGCATTCAGATCCATGCTTGTTCCACGCACGCTGGATCCCTCACTCTGGGCTGCTTCGCTGACACCCAAACCACTCTCAACGCTCACCTGGTTGATAAGGCTGGTGGGCACTCTTAATGGGAGCAGCATCTGGTCAAATGGCATGGAGCTAAGAAAGCTGTTCTTGGCGTGTTCTTGGAGAAGCCAGTGTGCAACATTCATGGGAGAATATGGCGGAGGAGTAGATCCAGTCACTGACTCATTGATGTCTTCTTCAGCTGGGGCAGATGGTTCTAAGTAACCAGTGAAACTCTCAGTGACTTGCGATGTAATGGATCCTTGTATTGGTGTCATGGTAGAGTCACCCACGCATGATCCTCCAGAAATTACTGTGTCTTGTCTCTCAAATGGTGGATGATGTACGGCTTTGACAAGGTCAGGGACACTGGAGTCCTCATGGACTATGGCAGTAGAACATGATCCAGACTGGACTGAATCCTCATTCTTCACTGTCAGACTACTCAGGTCTTCACCTGGCTTGGTCATGTCTTTACAAAAGTCACTACAGACATGGTTGCTGAACACCTCCAGGATACCTTTTAAGCCCAGGTCACTGCTGCCATACTGCTGGGTTCTGGAATGGATTATGGGTGTCTTAAGATAGAACCCATCCTCATCCTGAATACCATCCATGCTACAGAGCACTAACTCACCATTAGACAGATGGTAAGTGAAGTGGGCAAATGCTTCCAAGTCCTTGGCAGCGCATCGTCTTTGCTTTCCTTGAAAATCCAAGAACATGGTCAGCTCTCGCTGCTTCCCTGGCCTGTCATCGTTAACCCTCAGATCTTCCTCAAAAATTACTGTTTCCCTGGTGGTGAGTTTTCGTTCTCCAGTGAAAAAAAGTTGCTTAATCTTGGATACTTCATCCATGTGGGCCCAGTAAAGTGTGGTAAATTTGATCCTTATCTTTTTGTCACGATTCAGGTCATTGAAAGCTCGTGCTAGCGCCTTCGCTTTGTGACTCTTCTTTACTTCGCAGCGACAGAGATTCTGAAAATAAATATTCAAGTTCTGTTATTCAGAAAACTATTAAAATTGAGAATTATTAAAGTGTAAATAACGTGGTCATTTTATTGAAGTTTGTTTATATTGTATAATCACTATCCCTATAAATGCTCAGACAAACGACTATCTGGCAATTAAAAGCCACATTACAATCTGTAAACTCTTGCTGCCTTGTGGGTAGAACAAAGTACAAAAGCTAGCAGACAGACTGTTCACAAACCTTCAGAAGGCAATGGGAAACCACTGCTGTAATTCCAAGAATAGTCGCGCAGATATACGTGAATCACAAACTTATATCCATAACAAAACAACAGTCATCATTCACCGCTCATATAATCAGAAGAGGAAGGCTTGAAAACATAACATGAAGGATAAATAGGAAGAGAGACAGAGGAAGACCAAGAGAAAAAAAGTCACTGACAGTCTGACGCAGGTCATCAACTGAGTTGATGGAAAATATCAAGGACTGAGATTTCTGAAGAAGCATGAACGCCAATGGGAAAGGACAGGACAAGAACCTATGAACCTACAAATCATGTCTAGGAAAGGACAGGACAAGAACCTATGAACCTACAAATCATGTCTAGGAAAGGGCAGGACAATAACCTATGGACCTACAAATCATGTCTAGGAAAGGGCAGGACAAGAACCTAAAAATCATGTCTAGGAAAGGACAGGACAAGAACCTATGAACCTACAAATCATGTATAGGAAAGGGCAGGACAAGAACCTAAGAACCTACAAATCATGTCTAGGAAAGGGCAGGACAAGAACCTAAGAACCTACAAATCATGTCTAAGAAATGAAGGTGGATTGGCCACATACTGAGGAAACCCGACACCACTATAACAAGACAGGCACTGACATGGAATTCTCAAGGAAATAGAAAACGTGGAAGACCTAGATTTACTTGGAGAAGAGAAGTTATGACAGTGCTCAGAGACAAGGGATGCACATGGAAGGAAGCAGAGAATAATTCCAAGTACAGGGATGACTGGGCAACCTTTACCCGTGGCCTATGCTCTCAAGGGAGTAAAAGGGGATGATGATGATGATGATGATGATGATGATGATGAAAGCCAACACCAAAATGACATAGCACTTAATGATGATCATTATCATGTTTATTTAATTTACCAAGTTACTGAGATACATCCTTAAGATAAACAACCACAAAATGAAGCAGCAGTGATCACTAGACAAAACAAAAGCTATTCCTTTCACTGGCACCCTGTAACAAGACATGATGTACAGATGCCAGTGAAGACTGTTAGTCAGACAAGCTTTTGAACCCCTAGGAATGGAAGTCACAAGCAAAGAGAGAGAAAGAAAATAAGATACCCAGCAGAAGATGTATGATATAAGCATCGCCATTTAAATGTAAACTTGATGCTTTCACGGATGATGCTTAAGAAATAGTAATAATGGCACAAAATCAAATGTGGACTGCCCTGTGGTGGCTTTCTTAATTTTCTGAAGTGGATATTCTTCTACTTAGCTCATCTGTTAATTCTTTAGCTGTTCCTTGTCTGTATAAGCTTCTTATATTCCATGTTCCAAATCTCATATTTTCGCCGTTCCAAAGTCGTAATCCATTTTTTGTTTGCATCAATAACCAAAGTATAGATGGATTTAAAGAAATAAATAAATAAAACTATAGCTGCTAAGAAAATTACTTTTCATTGCCGTACTTCTGTGCGCACATTTTCACAAAAACTAACTTATACTGGATTTTTCTGTAAAATCTCACCTCTGTTCCTTTACACCTTCTGAAGACTTTTACCACGCATTTTTCACCGGCCTTTGGACCAATACCGTTCATCCGTCCGCTGTAGACCTTGAACTCTTGACCTTTAGAGAAGCTCTTCTCTTCGAATGAAACCCAGTAGGACTCTCCATTGCCTGGGTCTGCACACTGAAGCGTACAATTCTGGAAGCTGCCAAAAGAACAAGATATCCACACCTATGTACAGTTGTACAATAAAGTTAGTTCGCGATAGTTCGTTATGTAAAAGTCTCACAAGAGCAGTGGCATCACAAGAACAACATCATTCCTTTCACATGGTAGGCCAGTTCTGCAACGCAAGTCACAGCTAATTAGATCTTAACAAGAAAATAAGTTACAACTTTCAAACAAATAAGAAATAAAACGAATATTATTTTGCGTTTACCGCCGTCAGCTACATACACAGTGCTGCATTTTACTAGAATGCAGAAAACTGGCCCAACAAACCTATGTGCGTGCAGCAAAGAGGAACAGACCTTACATCATATTCCCCACGGTTGCCAGCTACACAACCCACTCAATCAAAGGACCTGACCAGACCCCAGCCCTCTAGAAGAGAGGCTCTACGGTGATGCGGAAGACCTGAGACGAACTGCCGCATTTGTGAGAGAGGTTGGTGCCGATGTCTGAGCGAACAACGAAGCAGATTCTACTGGAATACTCAGCTATCCTTTAAAACACAGACATCTGAGTGTATGCGTGTTGCGGTACTCCTCGCCTAAAAGGTATATGTTCTCTACTTTCTTGAAGTTCGCTTTCAGTCTTACTGACCAGTAATATAAACTACCCAGGACTGAAATAAATGGGGAGTCCTCGATGATGGCTTATGCCCCAGATAGGGATATAGAAAGCGAGGAAGGAAGGATCTAAACATAGAACTATATACTACTTGTGGAATTTCGGATTAACTCCCCCCCCCCCCAAAAAAAAGGGCTTATGTGTCCGGCTGATTTGAACCTGAAGCCCCTTGCTCATCAAGCGCTCATCTTTCACTGAACTACCCAGACCAGCAAAATTAGACCGTATTTAAAAAAACACGAAGTCTGTTCCTGTCAAGGTGAATTTACCAGGTGACATTTTAATGCTTTCAAATGTGTACTTTCACTAAGTGCAGTGGCTCCTAATTGGTCAATACTGGCCGGGAGTAGTCTATGTTCTTCTGCGGTAAGTATCGTATACTCTCAGTCGCCTACATAGACGACTGTCCTGCATGATCTCCATCTTCTACAGAAGTTCCTATTGCAGTTTTTTCCCCCATTTATCTTTAATTCGCACCAGCAAATAACACCAACTATAAGATGGCGATATGCTACAGGCAGGCAAGAATATGGGGGTTGGGGGGGGGGGGGAGATGAGACTGGAGGCTGCACAAGAGTGTTAATCAACACCATGCACTTAATGTGTCCACGAACTGCAACATTTAAGCTTGTGTCGGAAAGACACACATAACTGGGCCACGTGATCTTTCCAGCCGTCACCAGATGTGAGCGATATAATTAACCGCAGATGGCGTGCTGAATTTTCTGTATGATGAGTTTGTTTCGGTGGTAAATTGAAAGAAGAAAAAAAAAACTGTGTTAACTATGCTGCATTTGTAAATGGCTGTGCCGGCGCTACAAAATTTATACGGCTGCAAGTGTAAATGGCTGTGCCGGCGCTACAAAATTTATACGGCTGCAAGTGTAAATGGCTGTGCCGGCGCTACAAAATTTATACGGCTGCAAGTGTAAATGGCTGTGCCGGCGCTACAAAATTTATACGGCAGCAAGTGTAAATGGCTGTGCCGACGCTACAAAATTTATACGGCTGCAAGTGTAAATGGCTGTGCCGGCGCTACAAAATTAATACGGCTTGCATTTGTAAATGGCTGTGCACATGTTACAGAACCGATTCAGAATCCTCCTTGCAGGTGTGAACTTAAGTTCTTTCCTGGTGACTCTGGGGGGTGAAGGCAGTTCTTCTGGACATTCATTTCATTGGATGAGGGGTAGCTTATACCGTCCTTCCTAACTTGCTGAAAGCAGTCTTTGTCGGCAAAGCTTGGACAGCATTTGGCCACACGTTCGGCTCCCACTCAGCTGTCTACACTCAAGTGGCACAACAGCCTACATCTGGGACAATGTAGGAAAATATAAAACAGACTCTTGCGTTTTTCCAGCAGAAAGATACTCCAGTCTGTGTATTTACAACAATGTTGGATGATATAAAATTAAACTCTTGGCCAGTTACATTTTTTTCTGTAACTGAAGATATAACTTCGATAGAACTGAAGTCGTGCCCGTCCCATTTCTAAAAAAAAAAAAAAGAGGGGGATAGGGTTCTGTCTTATCATTAATTAGAACATACATTCAGATAAGATACGATGTTTAGTTACCACTTACTAGAACATACATTCAGATAAGATACGATGTTTAGTTACCACTGACTAGAACATACATTCAGATAAGATACGATGTTTAGTTACCACTGACTAGAACATACATTCAGATAAGATACGATGTTTAGTTACCACTGACTAGAACATACATTCAGATAAGATACGATGTTTAGTTACCACTGACTAGAACATACATTCAGATAAGATACGATGTTTAGCTATCACTGACTAGAACATACATTCAGATAAGATACGATGTTTAGTTATCACTGACTAGAACGTACATTCAGATAAGATACGATGTTTAGCTATCACTGACTAGAATATACATTCAGAAGAGATACGTTACCTACCTTATCATTGCACTGCCAGTTTTATCTTGATTTTTCTTACGGCTGCAATCGCAGCTTGAGTGGTCATTCATATCCTCAGCAAACACTTCATCCCGACGTTTAGAGCGCTCCTTGTTTTTCCGATTTCTGCGAATGTTCTCTCCTTCTGAGCTCTCTCCGCAGTCGATCAGACTTCCAAACTGGGCTTCATTTGATGGGAAATGTTCATCAAATTCCTGCTTTGACAAGCAACCCACGTGGGTCTGGTGAAACAAAACAGAATAATCCATTGATTAAGCGCTGTAATTTTGTAATCTCTAAATATATAGCTCCAAATCATAGACTAAACACAGCGCCAACTCTTAATTTAACTCTTTCACTATCAAAAAACGTAGGCAACTCTCAGAATTCTTTACGGCACAATAACCATATTTTCATTGATTCTTGCTAAGAAATTCACCAGCGCAGACATGCAAAGAAACATTTTTTTCGTGGACCTCGCACGACTTGGTCCCCAAATAAAACACTAATTACAGGTCCACGTTGCTTATCCTTTCCCTCCACTGGAGATAAAGAGTTCTGACTTGGCGTCACATACGAAACGGTTCTCTGCTCCAACAGATATGCCCATTATAATAACATTAGTACTGAGCACTTGACATCGTTTTCTTTAATTAATGACGTGCCCACTTAACACAGCGAAGCATGAGAGCAGACACAACCGAGCATGAGAGTTAACATAGTGGAGCATGAAAGTTAACACAGCGGAGAATGAGTTAACACTGCGTTGCACCAGAGTTAACAAAAGAGAGCATTAGAGTTAACACAGTGGAATACGAGAGAGTGGTGATCAGTTGCAATGACATATTTGAACAGGTGTAACGATATAAACTATTATAATTTTTTTTTTATTATTTATGTGCACACGTGCGTGTGAGAAAGATAATGGACGTGATGTTTCGACACATGTGGTCATATTTTTGACAAGCAAGGTGGGTGTGAACAGGCTATCCGAGGTAGCGATCAGCCATCCACAGCTGTCTGTTTGCCTCAGGGTTGGAGAACCATAACCGATTAAAACCCTGATCCATCTTTTCGTCGGTGCGCCCAGAAACAGGCGCAAGCTGCCCAATGGATCAAGGGATCGTATAATCGCTATAACTGTAACGGCTGCACCACTTCTCAGCGTTTTAGCGACATTCCAAGTCTGCAAACTTTAAAAAAAAAACAGTCGCCGTAAACTCACGATCCTTTTGCCTCAACACCTTCACCACAACGACTTCAAAGAACACCTTACTCGCAGTTCAGGGAGACAGGACAGTTACCACATCCTGTTACACGCAGCAACATCTTTGATTTCAGCCCTCACTTGGAGGCGTACATCAAAGATCTTCTTCTACCTGTGCACAGCCACATCTTTGATTTCAGCCCTCACTTGGAGACGCACATCAAAGATCTTCTTCTACCTGTGCACAGCCACATCTTTGATTAAAGCCCTCACTTGGAGACGTACATCAAAGATCTTCCACCTGTGCACAGCCACATCTTTGATTTCAGCCCTCACTTGGAGACGTACGTCAAAGATCTTCTTCTACCTGTGCACAGCCACATCTCCGATGACAGCAGCATGTTTATTACTGGTAATATTAACAGATTCTTCGGCTCATACGCTAAGACTTTGCAAATTGGTTGTTCACGTATGAGTTTCAAAACGTAGGTAAAATAAAGGCAAGCCTTGTATGTCACGGAGACACTCAGGGGCGATAATGATGTTAGTGTCCATATTTTCCTTGACCTGTTCACACATTGCAGTGTTTCTCAACGTGGGGTGTAAGCCACATGGGTGTGGGGCAAATTTTTTTTTTTTTTGGGGGGGGGGGCAATTCTTGTCTTGTCTTGTGCTATCTCCATGAAACTGTGAGCTGGTGTTATTTGCAGCCGATGCTGTAGGTGTTGGTATGCAGCATTGTCTCGGCGTGGCAGCGGGTTATGGCAACTATTTTTTCAGTCCCGGAGTGCAGCTAAAAAGTAGGGGGTGTGCAATGCTTCTTTAGCAGACTCTACCACCATGGAGACTATGGCGATCTCTGCCCCGTTCTGCATTGTTTCTTTAGCAGACTCCACCACCATGAGAACTATGGCGATCTCTGCCCCGTTGTGCAATGCTTCTTTAGCAGACTCCACCACCATGGGGACTATGGCGATCTCTGCTCCGTTAGTCAGGATAGGCCTATTACTAGGGGTACCAATGGAAAGAAGAGACAGGATCTTGGTCAGCTATGGGTCGTTGACCCTGGCGCCAACATATCAGCTTGGGTCGTTGACCCTGGCGCCAATATATCAGCTTGGGTCGCTGACCCTGGCGCCAACGTATCAGCTATGGGTCGTTGACCCTGACGCCAACGTATCAGCTATGGGTCGTTGACCCTGACGCCAACGTATCAGCTATGGGTCGTTGACCCTGACGCTAACGTATCAGCTATGGGTCATTGACCGCCTAATCGGACAGCGTCTTCGCCCCCTTGGGGGGGGGGGGCAATTAGAAAATATTATAATTTTTCAGAACTTGATTGACTTATTCTGTTATGGGGGAAGGAAAGAGGACAGACGACATGGACGACAAGTGGGGGGGGGGGGGGGGCGGGAGAGAGTATAAAAATCTTTGAAGTGTTGAGCTGGGGCATGATAAAAAAGAAAGGTTGGGAAACTCTGCACTAGAGGGTGATGTTGTCAGCATCAACTTGGCCACCTTTCCTTCCCCAGCTCCAGACGACGCAGGGCACACATTTCTACAGCTGTGGGGCCGGGGCCGTCTCCTGGCTGGATTCGAACCACCGACCCTTTGCCGTCCTTGACTAAATGTGTATTTCAAAACGGGATTCGGATGCTTGTACGTTAAATAAAGTCGTGATCGCCATCTTTACGAGCTTGTATTTGAAGTGATTATTATGTTTTAATTGTTTCATTAAAATATCGAGATTAACTTTTGTGAAATTTAATTTTTAAAAAAAAGTAAGACTCCCGTTGCTTACACTTTCTAAAGTAAATGGAAACAGATTTCATTATGTTTATTTTAATAAGCACTTACGGCTAAAATTATCAAGATCCGTGCTTACATTTTCTAAAGTAAATGGAAACACATTTCATTACGTTTATTTTAATAAGCACTTGGGGCTAAGATTATCAAGATCTCGTTTCCCCGGCGTAATTATGGAAAATGGGAAGGAAAAGACGGGACACCTGACGCGCGTTCTGGACAGCATTCCCGCTGGACGTTGACACAGAAAAGTGGAGTGGCGGCATGCACTGCTATAAGTGGAGCCTAGATATTGTGCCTGGATTCTCATGTGAAAAAACCACAGTAATGCTTCACCACCTGGTATGCTGGTCAGGACATGCGATCATCATCATCAGGTGCCATGCCGACTGGCGTTGGCTATTATGCTTCTCCAGAGTACCCGATCCTTCATGCAGACCACCAGTTCAATTGGTGATCTCTTCTCACACCAACCCGTCAGACTGTCCAGTATCATTTCTCTTGGTCTTCCTCTTGATCTTCTTCCTTCTATTTTTCCTGTTGTTATAATATTTTCAATGCCCCCTCTTCTCATTGCATGTCCTATGAAAGTACATTGTCTCTCTCTTATCTTTCTGACAAGGTTTTTTGTCTCTCCCGCTCTTGTCATACATTCTTCATTAGTTATTTTTGCTGTCCAGGGGATTCGCAACATTCTTCTAATAAACCACATTTCTGCCGCTTCCAATGATTTTTGTGCAGACTTGCCTATTGTCCATGATTCACTTCCATATAACAAGATAGGTTCAATATAGCGTTTTAGGACTCGTTTTCTAACATTCATTGATAAAGATGTGTTAGCTAATATGTTTCTCATTCTCTGAAATGCAGTCTTTGCTTGGCCTATTCTGTTCTTAATTTCTGTTTTGCATTTCCCATCTGAAGTTATTACTGCTCCATTACATGCGATGCGTGTGTGATATCGGTTTGGAAGACGCTAAGTGGCTTTTCCAACTTTTCTTTATTCGGGTAGAGTAAAGGTGGCTCCACCACCATACGGGTTTTACTCTCTTTAACCAAGACACTGTCATATTAACATGCTATAGGCGACATTAATAGTTAAGTGAGGGTCTTGATCAGAGTTGCTGGCATCTAACGGTGCTGCTGTTTGTGATGCATCTCGGCTTTCAATATGTTTAGATAGGGATTGTAAGGCACAAAGGTGAAATAAATCAAGGAAGACGGGAGAAATGAGACAGAGAGAGAGGGAGAGAGAGAGTGAGAAAGAGACAGAGAGAATGAGAGAGACAGAGAGTGAGAGAGACAGAAAGAGAATGAGAGAGACACAGAGAGACAGAGAGAGACAGAGACAGAGAGTGGGAGAGAAAACTGTTTTCAAAGCGTGAAGAATTGGGCAGGCACTTTGTCCATCTCCAACTTTCATCCTGGCCATACCACTGAACATATACGTATAAAGAACATTAATAAATATGAAATGAATAGTTTTTTACGAATGACAACCCATTATCCATACATTTAAAATTATACACACGTATAGAATCGATGAATAGAACAAAATCCAGTAAAATGAGCCTTCACATCACGTCTGCTCAGATGACAACAATTAACAGAAGCTGTGATCACATACCATGAACAACTGAAGACTGATCATGATGATGATGATGATGAAATGACCTCATGAACCGATGCTGCGGGACTTCAGGATATAATATAATTAAGTCATTACTCCTCTTCTTCTTCTTCTTCGTTCGCAAGTCATTACTCCAAAGTAATGGATACGATAAGTTATTACTTCAAAGTAATGGGTGTGACAAGCCATTACTCCAAAGTAATGGATGTGATAAATCATTACTCTAAAGTAGTCGATGTTATAAGTCATTACTCCAAAGTAATGGATGTGATAAGTCATTACTCCAAAGTAATGGATGTGATAAGTCATCACTCCAAAGTAGTCGATGAGATAAGTCATCACTCCAAAGTAGTCGATGAGACAAGTCATTACTCCAAAGTAATGGATGTGATAAGTCATTACACAAAAGTAATGGATGTGATAAGTCATCACTCCAAAGTAGTCGATGTGATAAGTTATTACTCCAAAGTAATGGATGTGATAAGTCATTACTCCAAAGTAATGGATGTGATAAGTCATTACTCCAAAGTAATGGATGTGATTAAGTTATTATTCCAAACTAATGGAGGTAGTGGATAAAAGAGATAACGACTGCGGTAAAACTGTTTCTAGCAATACAGGTAGATAGAGGTGTGTGGTTCAGTTTTACAAAGCAATAGAGGGAGTGAGAAAAGTGAGAAAAAAAAACACAAATAATGAAAAACATACAACATCCAATATTTAGGCGTGAGCCTTTTTCAAGTGTTCCACACAAAAACATACACAACATAAAACAAAAGAAGAAAATGAAAAACTTAGCTTGTGGCATCCCTCCTTGTACACAATACAACAGAATGCACCCTAAAGACAAGGCTGGGAGACCACAAAGGAAAACAAATTGAACCAATCGGATGTTAGCGGGGGTGAAAGGGAGAGAACGATGCGTTGTTATTACTCCAACTTATTGGATGTGATAAGTTATTACTCCATAATAATGGACTTTACTTCAGGGGGAAAAAACGTGGCCATTTTATACGTGAAAATAATTTTTCTCATAACACGCTTGGAAAGTAATACTCTCTGGTTTTAGTGATTCGGTCCTGGAACTCACTGCATAAACAGAAGCGAAAACTTTAAAAAAAAAAAAAAAGTCCCTAGGACCTCGCGGGACTTGAACCTTCGACTTTTTTGTTCTGTTCTGTCGATTCTAACAAACATGATTAGTATATATCAGATACTCAACAGCAAAGACTAAACTGATATGTGTCTATGCTGGCTGCGTGTTTGGACATGCGCAGTGTTCACGCCTGACCGGCGGTGTCAATGTTTCTATTTTTAATGTAATATTGATCTGCCTAACGCGTTGCTGCCTGTTAACTCTTGTCACCCGGAAACAACACTGGCTTTGTTGGTAGATCGTGCACGCCCATGCAAAACCAATGCTCTGAGCGGGGTTTGCGGGATAAAATGTAAATAAAATGAAATTCGGCGGCACATTTCTAACTAAACCTAATTTTAACAAAAATAAATAATAGAGTAACTTTTTTTTTTGTTTCCTTCTACCAATATTTATCATCAAAATTTATTCTGTCCGACCACGGAAATTAGTTCAGGAGTCAAATAGTTAAGTTTTGGTAAAGATACATAAAACTGTTAACCCGAAAGTGAACTTGTATGGACTAATAACTAGAAACACACGATAAATAGTGTATAAGTATACAACTATATGCATTATATAATTTTTATTTGTTAAATAATAACGCTGTTCCTACTTTTTTCCTAGTTTATGCATTTTAATAATTAGAAACTGGTGTAGGAGTATGTTCCATACATTTCATTCATTCATTCATGTGCATGTCCCTTGCGGAACTTTGCCTCCCAAACAGCACGCCTGTAGGCCTCTCGGTTGTGAGCAAGATGGCCTGCTGCTGTTGCATCCATTTCCAGATCGTCAACGATGTCTTGCAGCCGTCTTCGTCTTGATCTTCCTCTTTTTCTTTTTCCCATTATGTACCCTTCCAAGACTGTCTTCTCTAAATTATCATGACGTTTAATGTGTCCAAAATATTTAATGTTTTCTCTCTCTGTAATCCTCTTCACTAGCCAGCCTTCTTCAATATTAAGCTCTTGTAGTATAGATATATTTGTTCTTTTTCCATACATTTAAATACACATAAATCAGCGGATATTGCAGCCATTACTAATCCGTGTATAACGTAAACTAACAGCTGTAAATTGTTAGTTGTCTATACAACAGAGCCCAGTTTTTCGGGGACTTTCAGATAACATCCATGTTTATTGTTTTCGGTCCTGGTTCGGGTCTTTTCGGCGTTCTTCGGCTAGACACGCTTAACAGCTGAGTCGAGTCAGGGAAGAGCATCCGAATCGCTTTTAATGCTGCTTTTTTTTTTAAAGGTCTGTCTACACGGCCCACGTAGTATATATGATAGCCCAAATATGCTATCATATGTTGAGCTAGAGCTAATAAATAAACCACAATACGCGGGGGCGGGGGGGGGGCTATGTTATACTTTTCTGTGGGTTCTGGAAAATACTCCACTTTATGAGCATCCCCTCACTGTAATATGAAAACTTTCTAAGCTAACAAGCGTATAAAACTATCTTACATCCTTCCTGCGTCGTTAAACATGAAATAGGGCTCGCATGGTAGTTCGCCAAGTTTTCCTGTTTTCGGCGAGCTTTTCAACCTCATCAAGGGGTTTTATGCCTACTACGAGTAATCTGGCCTCTCTTAACAATGTCCTCTTTAGAGTTTCACGCGGTCTGCCTCTTTTTCTTCGGCCTGTTGTGTTCCACTTGATAGATTGCTTTGGGATTCTCTGACTGTTTCTTTTCATCACATGGCCGACATATGGTCCATCTTTTTTTCTCATCACCAGTGAGACAGATTGTTCGCTCATCTGCCTTATCTCTGTGTTGTTCTTGAATTCGATCCACTTTATATCGAGTATTTTTTCCTTAGGCATTTCTTTTCAAAAGAGTCTAATTTGTTGTCTATTTCCTTAGCTGTTTTCCAGCTTTCGAATGTAAAAATGAGGGTGGATATTACATTTGAAATGAATAAGCTTAGCTTGATTTATCATCAAAACTATGTTCAACCTAAATATAAGCATACACCAACACAATTTCGTCTACTGTAATTTGCGAATTACACTTGTCTTATCTTGTGCTATCTCCCTGTAACTGCGAGCTGATGCTGTAGAGATGTTGAGGCACAGCATCGTATCGGAGTGGGAGCGGGTTATGGCAGCTACTTTTTCAGTCCCAGAGTGCAGCTAAAAACCAGGGGGGTGTGCAATGCTTCTTTAACAGACTCCACCACCGTGGGGACTATGGCGATCCCTGCCCCGTTAGCCAGGCTATGCCTCTTACCTGGGGGTACCAACGGAGACAGGGTCTTGGTCAGCTATAGTTCGCTAACCCTGATGCTAGCATATCAGCTATAGTTCGCTAACCCTGATGCTAGCATATCAGCTATAGTTCGCTAACCCTGATGCTAGCATATCAGCTATAGTTCGCTAACCCTGATGCTAGCATATCAGCTATAGTTCGCTAACCCTGATGCTAGCATATCAGCTATAGTTCGCTAACCCTGATGCTAGCATATCAGCTATAGTTCGCTAACCCTGATGCTAGCATATCAGCTATAGTTCACTAACCCTGATGCTAGCATATCAGCTATAGTTCGCTAACCCTGATGCTAGCATATCAGCTATGGGTCACTGATTGCCTCATCGGAGAGCCTCCTCACCCCCACACAAACACGTACTCGGTGCCGGGAATTCACGAGTTCTGGACAGAAGAATCCCCCCTCAACAAGGAATCAGTGATACAAGCATGAATTCATGAGTTCTGGACAGAAGAATCCCCCCTCGACAAGGAATCAGTGACACAAGCATGAATTCACGAGTTCTGGACAGAAGAATCCCCCCTCAACAAGGAATCAGTGACACAAGCATGAATTCGTGAGTTCTGGACAGAAGAATCCCCCCTCAATAAGGAATCAGTGACACAAGCATGAATTCATGAGTTCTGGACAGAAGAATCCCCCCTCAACAAGGAATCAGTGACACAAGCATGAATTCATGAGTTCTGGACAGAAGAATCCCCCCTCAACAAGGAATCAATCGCACAAGCATGAATTCACGAGTTCTGAACAGAAGAATCCCCCTCAACAAGGAATCAGTGACACAAGCATGAACCACCAGTCACATCACATACACGAGTTCACAGAATAAAAGAAGATGTTGGCTGAAGCCATGAAGTATATGTTAGAAACACTGGTACAATTCACAGTGCATGTATATGTATACTTGCTGGTGCTGTACATATAAAGAAGCTGTCTACATTGGTGGATGGTGACATATTGTGAAGTTTTGGTTAAAAAAAAAGTTGGCAGTATCTGATATCCAAGGAAAAGAAAAGGGAAGAGACAAGATTCGGTGAGTTCACTGCAATCGAAATGTGACTACAGGAAAGAAAGTATGGGAAAAAAAAGAACAAGAAAAAGAAAGAAAGAAAGAAAGAAAGGAAGGAAGGAAGGAAGGAAGGAAAAAAGAACGTAGATATATGCTCTCAAAACATCTACTCCATTTCCTCTTTCAGTTCTCCATTTATTCCGTAATTCTGAAAAAAAAGGTACACAATCTTCGCCACTCAAAATACGCACAAACTTCGAGAATACAAAAAGGAAAAGATACACTTCAGATGCAAATCCATGAACTGCAAAGCAACGCAAGAGAGATGAGAGCCCCAAAGACTCTCTATCCTGTAAATGGGAAAAAAAAATATACAAGAAATGTTCAAAGTCGGTTTGACCTAGAGCCCAGCCATCATTGTCGGAGAAGCTTGCCGGTCTTTGTTGTTTGGGATGAAAAAAAAAAGTGGCCAGCAGAGAAAGTGAGAGAGAGAGAGAGAGAGAGAGAGAGAGAGAGTGAGAGAGCGTGAGTGAGAGAGAGGGAAAACACTGGGAAAAGATAAACACCCGCGTTATTTTATTGATCGCTGAAGCTGTGCTTGCTTCGGGACCGAACCCGGCCCCTCCATCTTCCCCCCCTCCCATACATGGATGTGTGAGAAAGATATTGTCCCCTCCCTTCTGCATTGCTATTAGATTAGCTACGTCCATCTTGTCTGCAGACAAAGGCTAATCCTTATTAGTTTGAAGGATTTTCTGCTCCAGAAATCATTACTCGGGTGACGCAGATTAATTACGTTGTTCTTCTTCTTCAGCTGTTTCGTCGTCGTCATCTTCTTTTTTTGTTTTATTTTATCCACCAGGACAGGCGAACTCGTGTTCTCCGCAAGACGGGCGTGAAGTACAATCATGGAGTGGGACAAGGAGTGGGTTATAGACGCTGGCTTTAAAAAGTCCAGAAGTGAGCGCATAAAGCAAAGCCCCGTCTGAAAACTGCACCACGAGCAGTCTCCGTCGAGTTCTACCACCTTAGCCATGTTTAAACAGCAGATCAAAGTACAGGCAGGAAAGGGTCTTTGTCAGCTCATGTCTCTCCGGCTGGCGGCCTGGTTGGCTGCGTAGTCAGGCGCTCGGTCTACTAACCCAGTGCTACTGGGTTCAAGTCCCAGCAGTGAGGATTTTTTCTTCCTGGTACCACTACAACCAAAAACGCCCCGGGATCCACCCAGACTAAAAAAAATTGGTACCAAAGAAATCTGGGAAAGTAAATGCGGCCAGACCTGATACTGACCACATTAAACATTCATGTGCCGAAGGTCATGGAAAGAACACCGTGTCCCCAAAATGCCTTAATGGCATGGAAACGGGAATATTACAGTTACCTTTTACAAAGTCTCTGAGGAACAGCATCAAGCCTCTGGCATAATAATCATACCCCCCCACCACCACAAAGCTACTAATTTAAACTGAGTCCTCAAAGGACCATTTTACCAATCCAAAACTCGCGTCACGCCCAGCCTGAACGAGGGACTTCCACTAGTTCCTACAAATAGACAAACCAGGAAGTATAAAATCCATGGTCACGTTTAAAAAAAAATGTCTGGGGTTTGTCTGCTCAACTGTGGGGTTGCAATAACCAAGGTATTACGAGGCTGTACGAAAGAAGGAAACAGAATATGCTACCCCTACCCCCACCCCCACCTCTTTCCCAGACTTAGGAAGTGGGAGACTTAAAACTAAGTCATCAAAGTCAGTCAGTACACACGGGAATACATCAGTGATATTTCGTTTCTTAAAGTGGTCCTACTTTTTAAAATACTGCGAAACAGAGTGTAACAACATACCACTTTCATCGTATTTCACTTCCACGCCAAGTTCTCGCTTCGTTAACGAACTATACTCGTCACTACACAACTCCCTCCATTAAACTTAATTTTTGTAACACCAAGCAAGACAACTAACTACACGCAAGTTCTCGCTTCGTTAACGAACTATACTCGTCACTACACAACTCCCTCCATTAAACTTAATTTATGTAACACCAGGCAAGATAACTAACTAATCGTAATCAAATATTAACAATACCAAAAAGGTCTGCAGACTACAAGGCACACATGCAGCAAACCTTGTTTTCTCAAAAGCATATATGCGCAACACTTGGCCCGCGAGCAACATCTCTTTCCATACCATTTTTTTTGTGTGGACCACAATTAATCTAGATGGTGTATTTAAAAAATGTACCATTTACTGGAAACATTATTTAAACAATAGCGATTTTATATTGAAGATGTACAATAGCCTGGCTTGATAATATAATGCATCATGTTTAATTATGTGCGACTATGATGTCCGGGGTGCTATCCGGCAAGACGCATGATTGGGACATGTGCTCCAGATGACTGTCGAGTCACTATCAAAAATACCACCAAGATGGACACCTCAGGGGAAACAGAAGTAAGGGTAGACCAAAAGAGACATGGAGAAGAAGAACAGAGAGGATGTTGAGCAATAGAGGACTCACCTGGCCAAGAGCGAAAAAAAAAAAGGGCAAAGGACAGGCGTTTGTGGAAAAACCTTGCGGAAGAGAGAGAGAGAAGAGAGAGAAAGAGAGAGAGAGAGGGAGAGAGAGAGAGAGAGAAAAGAGAGAGAGAGAGAGGAGGTTTGTAATGTTTATTTTAAGTATGTGGTCTGCGTGAAGACGGAAAGTCTTCTTTTTGGGGGGGCTCTTCGAACAAAAAAAAAAAAAAAAGCTTGCCCATGCCTGCTCTAAAGAGACAATAGGACCAAAATATGGACCTCGGAAAAACAGCCTGGATGGAAAATATGAAGGAACCCATGAAAAACTCCTGCTGATGATGGACATGTCTCCTTGTTCAGACAGCTGATCACATGAAACTAAATGCAGAAGAAAAAAAAAAAGATGCCTATAATACATCCTTTTTATGTTGGCTTGCCACATCTACCAGCTGTGCATACAATTTTTACGTGTTTATCGATTTCCCGTAATATACTAACAGCTTTCGTTAATAGATGAAACACGGATTCGTGAGAGCATCTAAACCATCCTCCAGGATCTGAATCCAAAATCCTTTTCCCGGGAGGCGGTTGTAATCCCTGGGTAGCGTATTCTCCTGTCCAGGCGGTTACTGTGGCAACCAGAGTTCGGCTTTCAAAGTCATTCCTTTGCAAATTTCTTTCTCTTAAGTGAAGAACTATCGTCCGCTATTTGCTTTATTATATTAGATTTATCTTCAGTAGGCCTGAGTATTTCCTTGTTGATAAATTAAAAGTCTTTATTAATAATGATAATAGTCTCGGAAGGGTACATAATGGGAAAAAGAAAGAGGAAGACCAAGGCGAAGATGGCTGCCAGACATCGTTGATGATCTGCAAATGGATGCATCAGCAGCAGAGCGTCTTGCTTATAACCGAGAAGCTTACAGGAGAGCTGTTAGGGATGCAAAGTTCCGCATGGGACATGCAAATGACTGACTAATAATAATAATAATAATAATGGTTTTTCAAGGATTGAATCCCAGTAAGTTAACTCTTTTCACTCCAAAACAAAACAATACTGGCAATATTAGCACACCTTGCACATCTATGGCAAATTAACGCACAGAGAGGTATTTAGGCACACACAAAAAATCTAAGTAAAATGAAAGGTATAATTTTTTTTAAACCTAACTCATATTTTTTTAAATTATAGAATAATTTCTTTCCGGTTTATATCTACCAAAATTTCCCATCAAAAAAAATTTTTTTTTTCTGGTAGAAGATTGAAATGTATTCTGCAGTGAAAGAGTTAAGAGATTTGTAAGCATCCAAAAATAGCATTATAAGGAATACTAATAACATTATAACTGATAAAGAAAAGAAAGAATCTTTGGGCCGATAAAAGATTCCAACAGTGGAGAATGGAGAGCTATAAAGAACACTGAACTGAACAGCTTATTTAAATCCCAACGAATTATAAATCTATTGAAACTGAACAGACTACGCTGGCTGGGGTATGTGGAAAGAATGGATGAGAACAGACAAAGGAAAATGATGTATGCACAAGAGATGAGGGAAACAAGACCAGTGGTGTAGACCATTACAGAGATGGAAAGATAACACAGAAGAGGATATAAAAGAAATTGGTGTCATCAACTGGAGAGAGAAGATTAGGAATAGAGAGGAATGGAGGCGAACTTTACCTGCACCAGTGAGCCTTAATGGCTCGGAAAGCTGAAGAAGGAATAATAATAATAATAATAATGCAACAAAATATATAAAGACTATTAGTTGTTTTATATAATAATAATAATAAAAGATCTAAACACCGATATAATATTATCCACATAAACGTTTGTACTCACGAGTTGACTTGAAGGTCCCCCCAAAAAATTGCGAACTATTTACTTCAACAACCACGTGCATCCAGACCGTGAGTAGTTGGATGTAGAGTAGCACATCCCAGTGATCTCTTTATATTGCAAGCAGCAGAAGTCCAGCCTATGCTGACACGCGCGTTGGCCCCGATACTACTGAAGTATTGAGAGCAGTTTTATCGTGCCCTGGTGCACCCGCCTTTTCAGTTCTAGTAAATTATTGTGTCGGCTATGTGGTATCGATTTACCTTCATTTGCGTCCTGTTTTCCTTCAAAGATCGCACAAATGACTCACTCTTCCCCCCACGCGTTTATTGTTTTTTCCATTGCATAAATATAACAAAATACGAATGGAAATCTTCTTCCAGATCTACCGTTTGTTAATTTATAAAGACTACACTATCACACGTGTAGGCGACTGCCCTAACTGATACCTAATTTGGTCACTTACACGCTTTCTAAATCTTGCGGCGAAGTTCGGCAAGTGAGGATAAAGGCGGTCCAAAGTGGACAAAAGCAGAATCCTGTACGCGACTTTTCTAGGTCTGTGACACCAGGGAGAGCACTCCGACACGCACACGTGTGAGTACGCTCAAGTGGTTTGTGGGAGGGAACAAAGAGCCAATGTGCTTGCATGATTTCGCTATGTTATTTAGTGAGGAGATACGGGAGTACAGTTGAAAAGGCTTTTAATATAATGAAGCCTTAACTCTTTCACTTCCAAAGTACTCTGGCAGGGTTGGTAGATCTTGCACAGCTGCGAAAATAAATGCCTAGAGAGAGAAAGAAAGAGAGAGAGAGAGAGAGAGAGAGAGGGAGAGAGAGAGAGGGAGAGAGAGATTCAGGTAAAGTCTAAATAAAATGAAAAGAATCACATTTCGAACCCAGCCCATATTTTTTTAAATAATAGATTAACTTCCTTCCAGTGTCTTGCCACCAAAATTTCTCAACAAAATTTATTCTGACAAAGCCTGTACAATAATTCAGGGGTGAAAGAGTTAAAGTAATTTTACTCAAATTCAGCAGTATCAGACCATAACAACCAGTATATTTCTGGCTGAACAAGAATTAATAACACTCGTGATGAAACAGCATAAAGAGATGGAAATCTTTAACATTCGAAAAGAAAGCAGAAGGAAAGGAATTTACAAGCTGTCCCTAACATGGATTTCTTCCAGTGTTTTACTATGACACACGGTGGCGGTACAGAAGATGATGCTGGTAAACAAAGGACTGATATGGGAGACGGCCAGAAAGCACTGTCTGAGAAACGCTGCTTTCAAAAGCAATGAAAATATACCACATTCATTCTTCTTTGGAATTTTTACTTTTCTTTGTGTAGATTTTTCTAGTACTGCACGCCAAACCTCTGGTTCCGTTACATTACATATATCACCTTTAAGATATGGTTTCTAAAGTCATATGTAGGTAAGTTTCTAAAGTCATATATAGGTAATCCTTCCTCTGTCAGCGACAACTTTAGGTCCTACTGCTTTTAATGTTTGGAAGAATTCCCTGTGGGAAATCTAACGATCAACGCCTCAGTGTTCCCGTATAGATTTTCGCTATGACTAACTGCGGTCTTATATATATATATATATATATATATATATATATATATATATATATATATGGGGGATTATACTAGATTATACTTTCGGGGGTGTCCGGGAAGCCAAGCGTCACTCGGGATTTGCTTTGAAAATTCCGGACGCTATGTAAATATCTGATGGCCCTGCTCTGATATCGAAGGTCAGACAGGGGACAACACCGTTAGGACGGAACTGAAACGAAAGAGGAATGAGCTGATACAGCAAAAGAAAGATCAAAAGAAACGAGGTCAGGGAAGGAGTAGTAGAAGTGCTACCTACAAATGTAAACTTTATAGAGCAAACTTTTAGTTGGTAAGTGATTACTTTGAACTAAATATTCAAAGACTTCCTGCTAACACGGCTCACTTATTCTCTTGTTAGATATTGTTAGAAATTATTTTAATGTTTGTTAAAAAAACATATGTTAGAAGATCTGTATTTACAATGTATTTTTGTTTATGTATATGTCTGCGTGTGTATGTGTGCGTGAGTGCTATTTTATTAGGTTAATTACTTCTTCTCTTTTACTTTGATTGCATTAATTAAATCTTACACTCTTTTTATATGTTTTTTCCTAATTGAATGTGTATATTTGTACTAAATCAAGTGTGTGGGAAGAATGAAAGATGGAGTGATGAAGAGCAGAATGTAAGACGGGCCTGTGTGCCCAATTCTTTACCCTTTAAAAATAAAGATTATTCATTCATTCATTCATTCATTCAGTGTTCAGTCTATGCATGCATACGTAGACTGTGTGTGTGCGCGCGCGCACAGACATAACGCACATAACAACATACGAAATGCAAGTAATGAACGCGACAGCTGGTTTCACAAAAACAGTGTGACAAACACGAAGACAATGGTTTAATGACATAAACGACGAAACGACTACTGGTAAAGTATGCTGGATATGTTCAATTTAGTAGCGGGGGTTGGGCAATACAAACGACTATATGGTGTATAATATTATTCAGTTTCAGTTAATTCGAGGGACTACATCTGTTCTCAACACTTTAACCCTGAGGTCCACAATATCAAAAGCGTGGAAATCAAAAGGGGACATAACCACTGTTTGTTTTTTTTTTTTACAGCAGCGACTTAGTAGCCAGCCTTTTTTTTTTTTCTACAAAAGGGCGGGTGTCCCTATATGAGTAGCCGGCGGGGCACGTTCATCTTTTCAGCTAATATATGAACATAATAATAATAATAACAACATACAATTATGAATAACAGTTATTTGACATACATGATATTATGTGATTAGCGTGATGTGTTCACATGGGCCGCAGTTGCCGACTACTACGTAATCGCCAAAGATCGCTCATCTAAAAAAAACTCTCATCAGTGTAGTGGGGGGGGGGGGGAAGGAGGGAATACCTCTATCTTGTCATAATTGGACCTAGGGGATGTGTCCATATTTCCTTGACTTGTCTGCGCACATTGTCATGTAGTTCGCATCAAGCCAGGCTACCTTTCCTCCAGCAGTTCCAGGAAGAACCAAGTACCTATTTCCACAAAAAACGTGAACTTTGACCTGAATACTAACCTGAACCATCGGCCTTGGCCCGGAAGACAAGCGCACTAAACTACTGCTCTACTCAGACGCCCTCGTTGGTGAAAGTCTTCTTCAAATTATGAAGAGAAGATAGGCCTTATTCTTTAAAATAAAACAGATGAAGGAAAGAAGTCTTGGACAACTCTCATGACGGAACAGATAAACGTACAACTAAGGGGAACCAACTTCGAACGGAATATAAAAAAAATGGACGCCACTCATTCTTCTACCTTTTACAGTATTTACTTGGCTGGTTAACTGTATCTTTCATTATATTTAATTCTCTCGGACATCTTTATGTATATGTGTTTCATGCTCATCTTTTCGCGAAGTTGAGAATGTTTATTACAACATGTGGCAAAATGGCTTTCCATACTTCTCCCCCCTAACTTCTGCTAGAATCTGTTGCAAAAACTTTGTGACCGATACTGACCACGTTTGCCACAGCTGGTAAAAACCATGTATATCTGCTGAGTGTAATAAAATAACATAATCGATACGACCACAAATTACTATTCCCAAGCACTAACGACTAAAAAATCCTTCACCAACTGTGACTGCATGGTGAATACGATTTCTCTTTTGTCGTTTGATTCATATTCGATTATAGTATCTTCCATGTGTAAAATATGTTGCACGCAGAGAACTTTCTTATACCTTCTTCTTTTCTACGACAGCAGACATATAGAGGAGGAGCAAGGAGTGAGAGGCAGGGTGAGGGTAGATTTACCTCCCTCCCTCTATGAACGGAAGCGACGAACCCACAATCAACGATGTGACAGGGACTATCACGTTCTACTTTGGCTACTGGGACGCGAGGTGAAGCCAATATGGCGATATGGTTGCCTGATCATTTTTTTTAAGTTAAAAAAAAACAGGACACTCAATCAAGCAGAGAGAGAGAGAGAGAGAGAGAGAGAGAGAGAGAGAGTGTGTGTGTGTGTGTGTGTGTGTGTGTGCGCACGCGCGTGTGCGTTTTTTTAAAATTTAAATTTTAACCCAAAATTTCAATCAGTAGGCCATGTTTAGAATTTTACTGAAGAAATGCTTCAATCACTGTTTTGCACTTCTCTACAGAGAGAATGTTCTTCACAATAGCAACATTTCCACTCGGATAATTGTTAAAAATTGTTTGGGTATCTCCGAACATGCTATAATAGAAGATGAGAATACGGGACAGTATGGGACACGCGTTTTAAAACATGGAACATTCAGGCGCCTCGACAAGAAGTAATATGATTCCCAGGACACATCCTTTTAAAACGAGACCATTCTGTTTAATACGGGACGGTCGGTCACTTCAGAAATGGGAATGTTCCAGACTCCAGCGATGCAGACCTCCTGCGATAAATCTAACAAAATCAAATCTCAGCTATTAATGCTTATTTTGAGTTCGCGGGTTTTTATAATACAATTTTCATTAGTTTTAAATGAATGAAAATATTTTTCTATATTTTCAGGTCAGAATAACAGCTCCCTGGCAAGAGAGTGTAACCCCATCATGCCTTAAGGCATATAAGGGGTATGGAGTTAGTGCCCATACCTTTCCTGACCTGTCATCACACTAGAGGGTGATGTTGTCAGCATCACGCTTGCCTGTCTTACCATCTCCAACTCTAGAAAAGACGTTAGGTACTCATTTCTACAGCTGGGTGACTGGGGTGCCTCCAGCCGGATTCGAACCCCCGACAGTCGCCAAGAGAGACTAGGGCACTAACCACTTCGCTACTCAGACGCCACCCCCTCCCCAAATGATCACTTGAGGCGCATCGAATATCGATTCGAATCTCGAATTCAGCCGAACACTGATGAAACGCGAGTACTCGTATTCCAAATAAAATTCAAATACTAGAATTCTGAATGCGTAAAATAATACTTTTCAACGAAGACCCAACGTCAGCATTAATTTAAATATCTCAGACGCGGGCATTACGTCTATCCAGGTGCTGATATGTTCAGCTTGAGCTTGGATTCGTACGCTGACCTTTTCGAAGTTTTAGCAACAGAATTACATTTAATGTTAATTAAATTTCACATGGACAGTAATGTTTTCGCTCAGAATTATCTGGGAATTACGGGGAAACGAAAAGCGCTCCGGGGTTTCGAAATCGATTATTTGTATTCATATTCGACATCTTAGAAAACGCAGTGCTGATGACCATCGATTTGGCGGGATCTCGGTTTTCCAAATTTAGGATTTTCCAGATAAAATTCTGGACAACCGAAGTTCTAGAATATACCACTATTTTCTGGTAGCTCGCGAGATGTCTGCCAGTTCCTGCGCGTGAAGTATTTACTGTAGTAGTTATTTTTACATATTGTACTTCTTTCAGAGAATGGGGGCACCGGCTAGCGTAATGGTTAGAGAACTCGTCTAGCAACCGAATGGTCGAGGGTTCGAATCCCCCTGCTGAGAAGGGATTTTTTCCCACCAATATGTCACATCTTTCCCATCGCAACATATGCCTGTGAGACCTGGACACTTAACAAAACAGCTGAGAAACACATAAATGCCTTTGAATGTAAATGCTACAGAAGAGTTCTTCAAATATCGTGGACACAAAAAAGAACAAATATATCTATACTACAAGAGCTTAATATTGAAGAAGGCTGGCTAGTAAAGAGGATTACAGAGAGAAAACTTAAATATTTTGGACACATTAAACATCATGATAATCTAGAGAATGTCTTGGAAGGGTACATAATGGGAAAAAGAAAGATAGGAAGACCAAGGCGAAGATGGCTGCAAGACATCGTTGAGGATCTGCAAATGGATGCATCAGCGACATGCCATCTTGCTCACAACCGAGAGGCCTACAGGAGTGCTTTGGAGGCAAAGTTCCGCAAGGGACATGAAATGAAATGTCACTGAACCTTGTAAAATGGGTACCAGAGAAAATCTGGGAAAGAAAGGCAGCTATGAAAGGAACTGGCTGCCATAACTCATATGCTGATGACCCAGCATAATGAGGTCTCTAACGCTTCATCCCCTACGGCATTTGCTATGGGACTACCTGCCTACCTGCTTCTTTCTTTAACTCCACAATAGCCAGTCCCGAGCCCATGGTAAGAAAGGAGGAGGATTTAACATAGGGCCGACTACTCAATTCTGTAAAAAAAAAAAAGAAGAAGAAAACTACTTCAGCTACGAAAACTTCAAGATGAGCTCAGCAAGAGGAACAGTTAATACTGGGCGATGAAGGAACGTCTTGATGAAGATCTATGATGCTGTGTGGTGGAAGCCAGAAATGTCTGGAAGCCAAAGATCTATGACGCTGTGTGGTGGAAGCCAGAAATATCTGGAAGCCAAAGATCTATGACCCTGTGTGGTGGAAGCCAGAAATGTCTGGAAGTCAAAGATCTATGGCGTGGTGTGGTGGAAGCCAGACATGTCTGGACGCCAAAGATCTATGGCGTGGTGTGATGGAAGCCAGACATGTCTGGAAGCCAAAGATCTATGGCGTGGTGTGATGGAAGCCAGACATGTCTGGAAGCCAAAGATCTATGACATGGTGTGATGGAAGCCAGAAAAGCCTGGAAGCCAAAGCTCTATGGCGTGGTGTGGTGGGTGCCAGAAATGTCTGGAAGCCAAAGATCTATGGCGTGGTGTGGTGGAAGCCAGACATGTCTGAAAGTCAAAGATCTATGACGCGGTGTAGTGGAAGGCAGACATGTCCGGAAGCCACAGATCTATGACGCGATGTGGTGGAAGGCAGATATGTCCAGAAGCCACAGATCTATGACGCGGTGTAGTGAAAGGCAGACATGTCTGGAAGTTAAAAAATCTATGACGCGGCGTGGTGAAAGGCAGATATGTCTGGAAGCCACAGATCTATGACGCGATGTTGTGGAAGGCAGATATGTCTGGAAGTCAAAAATCTATGACGCTGTGTGGCGGAAGGCAGACAGGTCTGGAAGCCACAGATCTATGACGCGGTGTGGTGAAAGGCAGGCATGTCTGGAAGTAAAAAAATCTATGACGCGGTGTGGTGAAAGGCAGATATATCTGGAAGCCAAGCAGCCAATTCCCTTTCCTTCAACCAGGACAACCACTACCACAGGAACTGGGAATGTCCAACATAACCAGACATCAGGATTCCCAGGGAAAGAGGAAGCAAGGAAGACACAGAAACACCTGGCAAAGGAGTCTTAAAGCAGAGATAAAAAACAAAAGATCAACTACACCTGAAGACGGACAGAAGAAACAGTCCAGGATAGAAATAAATGGAGGGCCCTTGTTGATGGCCTATGGCCTAGAGAGTGATAAAGAAGGCAAAGAAAGAAGAACTCCTTTCTTTGTTTATTACATATTGCGTATGCATCGTGTGTAAACTAGCTGTTATATTAGTCATGATTACATATCTGTGTATTTGTATACATGTATGAATATGTGTAAGTATGTATTTCTATATGTGTGAATGTCTATATATGTATGTGTGTATGTGTATGAATGTCTATATATGTGTTTGTAGGTATGTGTATTACATATATATATATATTGATGTATATGTTTGTATATGCATATACATATATTTGTGTATATGATGTACGTATGTCACAGCATGTTTATGTGTATATGTGTGCATGTGTTTGTATATTTATGGAATATACTTGCATTTGTATGTGAAATATACATATATACACTGTCAAAGTCTAAATTAGTTTGAAGTATGGCTTGACTGTTGTAATTTTTTTATATACCGCTTTTCTATAAATTTGTTACATTTGAATGAATGTGAGAATGTAATTAAGTTTATGTAGTTACGTAAATCAGAGTGTGGAGTACATGGACAAGAGATAGCGTATTATTTATTTATGTATTCATTTGGTTGCTTCTTCAAGTTTATTATGCTCACTAACAATATGCTGAATGACTGTGACTGAGTGAAAGATGTATGATGAAGAGCAGAATGTTAGACGGGCCTGCGTGTCCCCGTTCTTAACCCTTTGAAAATAAAATATGTTCGTTCGTTCGTTCCACGGTTAAATATGTCGGTAAGTACTCATTTCGGAAATTCGGGGTCCCGGATTTTGTGAACAACACCCAGTCCGCCAGATCAGTGTTCTTTGACGTCCGTTTTCATCGAGTTACTTTAAAAGTATGAGTAACACAGTACCACATACTATATAGTCAGTGACAGTTTAGTAACACCGCTGAACATAGAAATGTTGTACACGTTCCACTGTTGTCTTTGATAATGTAACGTAAATGCTCTAGTTTTATTTCAAAACGTGGATATCGTAGTCGGCTCTAGGATATGGAAAGCGTACACAGAATTAATCTCACAACTTTATCAAATGTACAGTTTTAGCTCGCGTAAAAAAAAATGACGAGAAAAGAAATGAAAATGATTTTTAATTTGGAAATACGAGCAAGTATGCAAGTTACAAGTAAGAATACACTTTCTTTCACAAGAATGTTTAGTTAAAAGACCAAAGTCCAAACAGGAATGTTAAGGACCAAGATAGAAAAAAAAAGCCTGAATCTGTAGCGGAATAGGTTTGGTTTTTTTTTGATAGAGGGCACTTCCTGCTGTCTGAAAAAACGGGTTGTCATTTTATGGTTGTCTCTATCGGACTCTATCGTAGTTGGCGTAAACGCACAGATAATGCAACCAAACTAATTTTATCAGTTGCTAAATTGTTTTGCTAAATCATTCTGGGATGGTTCTTGATTTTTTTTTTTTTTAGCAATCATACGATACTGAAATAAAGCGAACTATTTTTTCATTCAGTCACGTATATTTTCATGTGAGATTTAATAACTGAACATGTCAGGCAAAGGTAGACTTTCATAAAATAAAAACTATTTTGTACTTGAGCGAATCATGGTCCTTAACAGAATTAGAGGCAACTGAAATGTGGTTCCTACGAAGAATGTTAAGAATGCCATGGACAGCTAAAACAACCAAAGAAAGAATGCCCAAGAAAAGCCAGTGAGAAACGAACCTTAACGAACACACTACAGGGGCGACAGCCTAGATTCATCGGCCATACGGATGAACCGAAAATGTCGTGACAACAGGGAAAATGGGAGGCAGGAATGGAAGAGGCAGAGCAAGAAAGAAAACCGTGGATGGCTGGACAAAAACGGCCTGGGAGAAGCACAACAAAAGAGCTGATGAATAACATGAAAGATAGGAAACTGTGGAAGCAGGTCGCCGAAGCCTCTGGGCATGGCACATGATGATGATGGCGATTTATGAACTGGATACACAGAACTCCATTTAAGAATACGTAGCCACAAACATGCCGATCTTTACAATCCATCATCATCATCATGTACCGTGCCAACTGGCGTTGGCTATTATGCTTTTCCAGAGTACCCGATCCATTAGCTCAGTTGTGAGCCTCTCACACCATCTCGCCAGACTGTCCGGTATCATTTCTCTTGGTCTTCCCCTGTTTCTTCTTCCTTCTGTTTTTCATGGTGTTAAAATATCTTCAATGCCCCCCTCTTCTCATTGCATGTCCTATGAAAGTACATTGTCTGTCTTTACAATTCCCGCCATATTAAAATGGAGAATGGTTCCAGGAACCACAGTTTTTCTGGGAAGAAGGCCAGGTTAAGTGTTTCGTTTCCCATGGGTCTGTCGTGTGTAGCAGCTGAAAGAGCTGCGACATGGTGTTATCTGGGCTGGAACAACCAACGATTGCAAGGAGTGCCCTGCTTAGTGAGACGTTACCAAGGTGAAAAAGACTCATCACAGGAACCTAAATCTCAGCGAAGGATCATTTTAAAACAAATAATAATCAAGAACTTTATGCAGCGCTTTTCTAGTTCTATTTGGTTAGATCTTACAAGATGGCAGGGAGAGATCTTATAATATGGTAGCGAGCGATCTTATAAGCTGGTAGAGAGCGATCTTACAAGCTGGGAGAAAGCGATCTTACAAGCTGGGAGAGAGCGATTTTACAACCTGGGAGAGAGCGATCTTACAAGCTGTCAGAGAGCGATCATACAAGCTGGGAGAGAGCGATCTTACAACCTGAGAGAGAGCGATCTTACAAGCTGGGAGAAAGCGATCTTACCCAAGCTAGGAGAAAGCGATCTTACAAGCTGAGAGAGAGAGAGAGAGAGAGAGAGAGAGAGAGAGAGAGAGAGAGAGAGAGAGATCTTACAAGCTGGGAGAGAGCGATCTTACAAGCTGGGAGAGAGCGATCTTACAAGCTTGGAGAGAGCGATCTTACACGCTGGGAGAGAGCGATCTTACAAGCTGGGAGAAAGCGATCTTACAAGCTAGGAGAGAGCGATTTTACAACCTTGGAGAGAGCGATCTTACAAGCTGTCAGAGAGCGATCATACAAGCTGGGAGAGAGCGATCTTACAACCTGAGAGAGAGCGATCTTACAAGCTGGGAGAAAGCGATCTTACCCAAGCTAGGAGAAAGCGATCTTATAAGCTGAGAGAGAGAGAGAGAGAGAGAGAGAGAGAGATCTTACAAGCTGGGAGAGAGCGATCATACAAGCTGGGAGAGAGCGATCTTACAAGCTTGGAGAGAGCGATCTTACAAGCTGGGAGAGAGAGATCTTACAAGCTGGGAGAGAGCGATCATACAAGCTGGGAGAGAGCGATCTTACACGATAGGAGAGAGTGATCTTACAAGCTGGGAGAAAGCGATCTTGCAAGCTGGGAGAGAGCGATTTTACAACCTGGGAGAGAGCGATCTTACAAGCTGTCAGAGAGCGATCATACAAGCTGGGAGAGAGCGATCTTACAACCTGAGAGAGAGCGATCTTACAAGCTGGGAGAAAGCGATCTTACCCAAGCTAGGAGAAAGCGATCTTACAAGCTGAGAAAGAGAGAGAGAGAGAGAGAGAGATCTTACAAGCTGGGAGAGAGCGATCTTACAAGCTGGGAGAGAGCGATCTTACAAGCTTGGAGAGAGCGATCTTACACGCTGGGAGAAAGCGATCTTACAAGCTGGGAGAAAGCGATCTTACAAGCTGGGAGAGAGCGATTTTACAATCTGGGAGAGAACGATCTTATAAGGTGTCAGAGAGCGATCATACAAGCTGGGAGAGAACGATCTTACAAGCTGGGAGAAAGCGATCTTACCCAAGCTAGGAGAAAGCGATCTTACAAGCTGAGAGAGAGAGAGAGATCTTACAAGCTGGGAGAGAGCGATCTTACAAGCTGGGAGAGAGCGATCTTACAAGATAGAAGAAAGTGATTTTACAAGCTGAGAGAGAGCGATCTTACAAGCTGGGAAAGAGCGTTCTTACAAGCTGGGAGAGAGCGATCTTACAAGCTGAGAGAGAGCGATCTTACAGGCTCACGATATCTGAAAGCACAGTAAACTCACTGCAGCAAGAAGAATATACACTGACAAGTTTTAGATGTTGGCTTTTAAAGAAGGTTTAGTGGAATACATCTTTTTTTTTTCTTTTTCTAAACAAAGATGATGAAAAAAATACAGAATTTCGTTGACTCCTGCAAAAAAAAAAAAAAAGCGAACAGCGAACACATAAATAATGTGTGATATTTCACTTGGCGGACTATACTCAATTTTCAGTAAAGGTATGTGTTTATGAATACATATATATGAGTAAGCATCAAAAACAGAACATTAGTACTTTTGGTATAAGCAATACAACGAAAATATAACATAAAATATCATTTAAAATGTTCAAAAGCCATCAGACTAACAGAGAAGCAAGGATATGAATTCAAAACAAAACAAAAACAATATGCAAAAGCAAAATCAAAGAAAGCATGTAACAAATAAAACAATACCCAAATTGACTCCACTACAAATCCAGGCTGCGTTGTCGATTTTTTTTTTCCAAGTTCAAAACTTGAGGTGGAATTTCACAATGTTTGAAGCAGATTTTCTAATTTTCCACTTTCTTGGTCAAGTTAACTAACAACAAAGCAACACACAAAGCGTGGATATGACCGTAGTTCCAGTCCGACACTGTCTCTCAAGTGCCATTTGTGTGAAGATTTGAATATTATAGGGATTCCTATAATATATTTTTTTTTACTTTTCAACATCAAGTTATTTATATTCAGCGTGAAACTCTTTATATAAACTGAGTGCAACCATTAGTTTTCTCCCCAAGTATCACTGCCTACGTTTTAATCTCACGTTAGTCAATGGCTTGTCTTTCTGCATTAATAATAGCCATTTTTAATCGTATAGCCCTATACAGATACGCTCTAGTGCGCATGTACAGCATGAGTGAGGCCAATAGTGATTTCCGACTATAGCCTGGCGAGGCAGATGTGGTTAGGTTGGGATCTTAATTTCCGTCTGATTCATCTTTGGGTTTTCTCCCTTACATGCGCGCGCATTTGTGTTACTAATAATAACTACATCCTGCCAAAACATGCACTTAAACTTTCGGCTGAGAAAAGGGAACAAAATATATTAATATTAGAAAACCTGGTGACAGCATGGATTGGTTGTATCAGTGTCAGGTGCAGCCACCCGAAGACAAAACAATTTATGGGCTCCCGAAAAAAAAAAAAACCGAGGATTGCCGAGGGAAGCGAAGGCCGGCTCAATGTAGCTGGTTAAGAAATAATGGGCATGCGTGCGCGCGGGGGACTGAAAGGGGAAGCCGTGCATGTCCAAACTAGAACGACTAAATTTCCCCCACTCTGTATGTACATATATAAAAGACAATAAGGAAATTACATAACTAAGAGTCCTACAATGGCCAGCTGTCAAGGACTCTACCAGGAAGCAAGTCATGATTCGGGAAACTTTCTGCCCAACTACAACTACCATCCCTTTGCATGGACGTGCTAGATAACAATTCTAGTACAGCACTTAACAGAGCTTGGTCGTGCTGTAAGGAAATTGGAAAAACAGTATGCACAGTCCATCTGCCACAGCATATCACATACCGAGTACAAAAAGTTGCCTATCTGGTTGTACTCATGAAAGCAAGGGCGATAAACAGAACAACCGTAAGTTCACTGCAGGCAAAAGGTATGATGACAGTTTTGCATACAGCTGGCTCGCAGATAATTCCTACGCAGTGTCTGATAACGATAAATGAAATGTGGAATTCAGGGGACAAAAATACAAAAATAAGACAAAATTCATTGGACACAGAACAAGAAAGAGAAAACCTAAATATTTTAGACACATTAAACGTCATGAGAATTTAGAGAAGACCATCTTGGGAGTGTACATAATGGGAAAAAGAAAGAGAAGAAGACCAAAACAAAGATGGCTGCAAGACATCGTTGATAACCTGCAAATGGATGCAGCAGCAGCAGAAGCAGCAGCAAGGCATCTTGCTTACAACCGAGAGGCCTACAGGAGAGCTGTTAGGGGAGGCAAAGTTCCGCAAGGGGCATGCAAATGACTGACTGACTGACAGAACAAGAATATGAAAGCTTTGAATTTTATTATGAAACGAAGGAAAAATAGCAACTTCTTGTATTCACTCTCTGACATGCCGTGGCAGAGTGACAGCTTGCATAGAATGTTTCTCCAGTTTCTTACAGCACGACTGACCTCTGTTAAGTGACGTACCAGGATTATTTATCTAGCACTTTTATACAAAGAGATGAGAGTTTTAACTGGGCAGTACGCTCCCTTAGATATCATTTTGCTTCCTGGCATAGTTTTTGAGAAAGGCTGAAGAAGGTACCTTGGATGGGCAGCCTGACTCCACAGCTGGAGATGAAAACGCTAAATCAGTTTATGAAAATAAAAATCCACAAAAAAAAACAAAAACATCAAAGATCTCTGAAAAACCATATCCACCTTCCTCCCCCCCCCCCCCCCACTGGTACAGTACGTGATGATGATGATGATGATGATGATGATGATGCTTAAAATCTACAAAATCACAGACTATTTCACTATGGTGCGCATCTACTCCAGCTACAGAGTTCACTTCCTACAAGCAATGGACGAGACGCTGCTGGTTATGTTCCAGTTTCACACTTGCTTGCTTTCTTTAATTCAGATTATTTGGGAAACCACGACTTAAAGAAAACCATAACCAAGCAAAACGTGTTCAGACTTATCAGGAAAACCCAATAAAACATACATGTTTATTCATGAGAGCTAGAGGTAGAAAACTTCTCCCCGCTCGTTTGTCGCTGCTCTGTTTAATCTGTTCCAATTGCTGGCTATGTTATCAATGGCCGTGTTTTATGGTTCCTCATAAGAAGCAAAGCGAGCGAATGGGTAGCGCAGTGGTCATGGGCTTGTCCTTCATGAAGAGGTTGGTGATCTAAATTTGGCCCGAAGTGGCCCTGCGTGGAAATGGAAATGAGTACCTTGCTCTTCTGTGCTCAGGAAATAAAAGCGGTCAGGCTGTGGTGCCGGCCGCCTTCCTCTGTGTTTTTATTCTCCCCTGGGACTGCGAGCTGATGTTCTTTTCAGCCGATAAGATGGAGGTGCTGTGGCACAGCAACGTGTCGAATTTAGAGCGGGTCTTGGCGGCTATCCTTTCAGTCCTTGAGTAGAGCTAAGAGCTAAAAAGCGCGCGCGGGGAGTGGGGTGGGGTGGGGTGGAAGAAAGGGTGTGCAATGCTTCTTTAGCAGACTCCACCACCATGGGGAATATGACTAACCAGGCTAAGCTTGCTACCGAGGGTACCAATGGGGGGGGGGGGGGTGTAAAGGGTCTTGATCAAATATGGTTCGCCAACCCTGACGCTAGCATGTCAGCTATGGGCCGCTGACTGCCAGATCGGCATGTCATATGTCGACAGTCTAGAATTAGCGTGCCCAGTTTCTGTGGCCTCAAAGGACACAACTACATGCATGCGGAAACTGTGTGGTGGGGCCTAAATTAAATAATCTAGTTTGTCAGCTTGCATGTTTGTACTTGTACGAACTCCCTGTAACTGCTGGCTGGTGTTCTTTGCAGCCGATGCTGTAGAGATGTTGAGGCACAGCATCGTATCAGCGTGGAAGCGGGTTATGGCGGCTACTTTTTCAGTCCTGGAGTACAGCTAAAATGCAGGGGGTGTGCATTGCTTCTTTAGCAGACTCCACCACCATGGGGACTATGGCGATCCCTGGTGCGTTAGCCAGACTAGGCCTGTTACCGGGGACACCACGGAGAAGTGGGGCGGGGTCTTGGTCAGCTATGGTTCGCTGATCACCTCATCGGACAAGCGTCTTCACCCCGTTAACTTACATACAACTGAGAAAAGGTTAACTGATTGTGTTTAGTCTTCTTTTCGGCTCTTTTTAAAATGCCTTTTTAAAATATGTTTTGAAGAAAAGAAATGTTAATTTTAATCAAATAAACAATATTTTTATAATGAACTCACGGATCGTCAGCTGCTCACACTTTGTCTAACAATAAAAAAAAACAACATATGGGCACAGGTACCATATTTCTATGAGTTTCTGCAGAGTGAGAAACATATCTGTTTTTGTTTTCATCTTAAACATAACTAATAACATTGGCACATAAATACAAGAAATAACATTGGCATATATATACAACAAATAACATTGGCACATATATACAGCAAATAACATTGGCACATATATACAACAAATAACATTGGCACATATATACAACAAATAACATTGGCACATATATACAACAAATAACATTGGCACATATATACAACAAATAACATTGGCACATAAATACAAGAAATAACATTGGCACATATATACAACAAATAACATTGGCACATATATACAACAAATAACATTGGCACATAAATACAAGAAATAACATTGGCACATAAATACAAGAAATAACATTGGCACATATATACAACAAATAACATTGGCACATATATACAACAAATAACATTGGCACATATATACAACAAATAACATTGGCACATAAATACAAGAAATAACATTGGCACATAAATACAACAAATAACATTGTCACATAAATACAACAAATAACATTGTCACATAAATACAACAAATAACATTGGCACATAAATACAACAAATAACATTGTCACATATATACAACAAATAACATTGGCACATAAATACAACAAATAACATTGGCACATATATACAACAAATAACATTGGCACATATATACAACAAATAACATTGGCACATATATACAACAAATAACATTGGCACATATATACAACAAATAACATTGGCACATATATACAACAAATAACATTGGCACATATATACAAGAAATAACATTGGCACATATATACAACAAATAACATTGGCACATATATACAACAAATAACACTGGCAAAGAAACACGTAAACTGTGCGTACTAGCAAGTTTGTTGTTAACTGAAGCTCATAGCAAGAGCAAGAACAGCATCAACAATGTTACGTCTGTAACTGTCAAACTTAAATTCGTTATTGTATTGTTACTGTTATTAAACGTCTTCACCGGCGTTCCTGTATGGAAGTCCTGATAACTGCAAAATTTATCAAGTAGGTAATGTAGTAATGTAATGTTTAATAGCAGGACTAGAACTGACTGTAGTGGAGATTGCTGCAGTAAAATTCTGTTAGCAGAAGTGTTGCACAATTGAATTTTAAGAATAAAGGCTAAATAGTTCAAAATTTTTGTAGAGATTAATGGCTGACCTGATTTACAACTAACGCCAAGTTTAACTATGCGTAATTGATCAAACTAAATGATATCCTTACACTGTAAGTACTTGAAGAAACAGCTCTGTGTGTGTGATCAAAACCTCACATAAATCAGCCAAAAACAGACTCTGACACAGGGAGGTCAAACTTTCCGTTTATAAGTATCTTTCCACAGGAAATGAACTGCGCATGCCCGGTGAGCTCGATGAATATTCAATATTCAGTTTCTTGGCAGCAAGTTTCCGTACCTCCAAACAAAACTTGTCTTACAAGACAAAAACGAAAGTAACGCCTCAAAGCAGCTCGATACCCTTTCTGGAACTTGTCATTTCTATGGCCTAATATCAGCACACTCGCTATGACGTGCCACTGGCACAAAGCATGAAACAGTAATCACTTACTTGGAATTTCCGGAGAAAGAGAAAGCGACGGAAAAGCTCGACATAAAAATAGTATACTTCATAGGTATGGCCCAAAATACAGTAGTTACATGGAAAGGAATACAGGGCGTGGCCTGAACAATTTAAGAAAAAAAGCGAGTACACTGACTGGCTGGAGGAACGGAAAGTCTGTGATGGACATTCTACAAGTGCCATTTTAGGTCTTCGGATACGGTTACAAGTTAGAAACAATTCATCTAAGCGCCATTTTTCTATACTTATTTTTTTTTCCTGTTCTGCGATGACACTTTGACCTTCTTGTGCATTTGAACTTCTTCTATTTTGTGTTCTAGAATGTCTTCCGTTTCAAAGCTTACTTCGGTAACAATCCAATATTTCGGCAACATAAATTTGTAAGAGATAAACAAACAAACAAAAAATGACACAACATATAACACTGGGGACTTAGCTGCCATAGATCTTCTTAGACTGAAGGTCTGCAGAATGCATTTTCTACCAGAGCCGTATTACTATAACACTGTTTTTTTTTTTCCTTCCTGGATTTTCTACACCCCCTCCCCCTTTTAAACTCTACCAGGACCAGCTTTACCGCAGTCATCATCACAATTATCTATCACTACAGTATTTTTCAAACTGAAACTGTTCCTCGTGTGGTCACGTGGACCAGATCTAGCGTTCCCTCCAGAGTATGACTGCCTCACATGTTACTCGATATATATATATACATATATATATACATATATATACATATATATATATATATATATATATGTATATATATAGCCAAGCCTGTGTTCCTTGACTTTGTCTAGAATACAACTGCCTTGCATATGTACGAGACAATGTACTTTCATAGGACATGCAATGAGAAGAGGGGGCATTGAAAATATTATAACAACAGGAAAAACAGAAGGAAGATGATCAAGAGGAAGACCAAGAGAAATGATACTGGACAGTCTGACGGGATGGTGTGAGAGGAGATCACCAACTGAGCTGATGGCCTGCATGAAGGATCGTGTACTCTGGAGAAGCATAATAGCCAACGCCAGTCGGCGCGGCATCTGATGATGATGATGCATATGTTCCAAAACTTTGTCCACAACACAACTGGCCAGCCTATTTTCCACTACGGCATAAATGCACCTGATATCTGATATACTCTAAACAGAATATAACTCTCTCTCTCCCTCTGAAACTTAAGTGCCCAGGGCACATGGGGCTTCCGCAAGGGTTTTCCACAAATGCCTGTTCTTCGCCTTTTTTTCTGCTCTTGCCCAGGTGAGCCCTCTATTGCTCAACATCCTTTCTGAATATAACTACCCCTTACACATTTCATGACTTAATACAAAACCGCTGCCCCTTGTGCACCAGAGCTTTCTCTAGAACCTTAAGTTGTAGAGAAGTTTCTACAACATAACTACTCTACTAATAGACAAAGTGCACTCCAGAATACACGAGTCCCTTCAGAACCGCCTCTAGAATTCATACACGCAATACTACTCGTGGATCACAGCTCTTCCTTTTTAAACCTTCACTTCTCATTTCTTATGTACAGCAAAATATCCGCTCTACCACCCAGCTCATATTTCACATTCGTTCGGTTGTTTTATTGTTGCTGGCCCGGACTTTTGTCATCTACGCTGACCTTCTTGTGCTGTTAAGACTGGGAATATTTACTATTGACAATAGATTACAGTAGCTCCACGACGCCAAAAAAATAAAAAAAACTCCGGATGTGACGTCAGGTTTTTCAAATAAGCGAGCATTTCCGCCTCTAGTTTGGGTACTTTCTGTTAAACAGGTACCAGACTTGATCTGGGTAATTTTAATAAAGCTGTGCCTGCCTTGATCTCGGTAATTTTAATAAAGCTGTGCCCGCTTTGATTTCGGCACTCTTAATAAAGCTGAAAGCTGTACTTGCATTTATCTCGGTACTATTAATAAACTTGTACTCGTTTTTTTTATCTTAGTACTGTTAATTAAGCTGTACTCGCATTTATCTCGGCACCCCTAATAAAACAGATATCGGTACTATTAATAAAGCTGTACTTGCCTTTACCTCGACACTATTAATAAAGCTGTACTTGCCTTTACCTCGACACTATTAATAAAGCTGTACTTGCCTTTACCTCGACACTATTAATAAAGCTGTACTTGCCTTTACCTCGACACTATTAAAAAGCTGTACTTGCCTTTACCTCGACACTAATAATAAAGCTGTACTTGCCTTTACCTCGACACTATTAATAAAGCTGTACTTGCCGTTATCTCGGAACTATTAATAAAGCCATCACCGTTATCATCACCATCATCATAATCATCACCATCATATTTATCATCATCATCATATCATCATCATCAGAAGCAGCAGCAGCAGCAGCTATGCATCATCTTCGTTATAATCACCACCAGCACAATCATCTTCAGATAAAGGAGTTGGCTGAAACAAATGCGTCGCGAATTTCACAGACTGAAAATAGTGAAGTCTATCCCGCTGACGACCTTTTCACTCGACCACTGTACAATGGCTACTCGACACTCTCTACTGCCTCGAGAAAAAAAAAACAGAGTAAACCTGCCTGCACGGCATGGTATAATGGATTACACTGTCCGCTAGGAGATCAGAAAATAAAGGAAAAACAATAAGACATCTCGTGCAACCCAGTCTGGACCGGACTTTCCCGTCCCAGCTGGTGAACATAAAAAAAAAAAATAGAGCGATAAGAAAGGGATAAAATAATCATCACAATATGCAGTGATGACCACAACAAGCGGCCTCCTCCTTTTCCCAAAAGTTTTCCTAGAACAGTGGGGGGGGGGGGGGTGTCTAAGCAAGAACTAGCTCAAACATCAAGACTAGATTTTATTTTAGTTCCCCACAGAGAATTTAAGAAGCAGGACTTTTTTGTTGTTTTTTTGTTGGCTCCACCCGCAAGAGGGAATGCATCAACCTTAGACCCGATGACCAACCCGACGTGAACGCAGCAGCGGCTGCAAGAATCTAGAACTTGCGTAGATGGAAGGTACGTCAAGACTTCGCTGGGCTGACAGATACGGGATTCCTTGAAATCTACCCCCCGACAAGTAGATTAAAGAGCTATATAATTTTTGGCTTGTCGATGGTAATGTAAGATTTCCGTCACATCTTTCACTTATGATCAACAAAAACCTCTATCTGACATTGAGGCTCTGAAAAAAAAAAAAGTAGGAATTAATAACGACGAAGCCACGCTGACCTTTAACCCTGAATGCGCTTTGGTGCACCTGACAGTAAATTTTGTTACGGGTGCACCGGTGTATATCCTTTACATACGCTGCTAAAGACGTATACCACGCTGGCATGCTGCGTTGTATAATCGTGTATTACCTAGGGCCCTGCCCTACTGGATTCTGTGGTTCTCTGTTTTCACTTGCATTTGACCTTGACAAGCCCCAAAGCCGGAGTTATTGTTTATATTAAGGAAAACCCTGTGAGATGTGGTCCCACGAAAGATCTGATTTCCAAGGATTTACGTGCGAATATATGCACGTTATGGCAGATATAAGTCCTGTATTCAAGGAGCGACCTTCGGGTGACATCGTGTCTTCACCTTTGTTCATTGACTTTTGTGTATGTAGCGCAGTCAGGTGTGCCTCGCCTTGAAGGTAACTATTTCTCCGTCTTCGAAGGATGTATCCATCCCCCCCCTCAACTACTTTTACAGCTGAGAAGACACAAGGATGTCAGGGCCAGCTTGTAAAACTACAAACGTTTGTATGAGAAAACAGGTCACTATGGACTGACCTGCTCTCTTTCTCTCCACATTACCTCCCCTTCATCAACGCCATCACCAGAAATATATACGTAGGGTCTTCTGGGAAACATATAATTTGACGGGAATGCATATGCGAATGTATTCGCTATTTACTAACAGCTGGCTCTTTATCATTACCCTCATCCCGTGCCGTTTCTCCACAGTGGAGATTTCCTGTAGTCCTCCAACTTTCTCTGTTCCTCGTTTTCATAGTTCACCTTATGCAATCCATCTCTTCATGTTGTCCATCAACCCATATCGCTGTCATCCTCTTTCTCTTTTTTTCCCTTCAGCTTTTCCCTCAAGAACGATTTTCATTATCGTGTTATGCTTTTTCAGCGTGACTAAAATATTTGAACTGTCCGATTCTTAAGTTTCTTATTATTTCTCTTGTCAGTTTCGACTGATTTTGTATTTACTTATGTTATCTTTTCTGCTTCGACTGATTTTGAATTTACTTATGTGTTATCTTTTCTGCTTCGACTGATTTTGAATTTACTTATGTGTTATCTTTTCTGCTTCGACTGATTTTGTATTTACTTATGTGTTATCTTTTCCGCTTTGACTGATTTTGTATTTACTTATGTGCTATCTTTTCCGCTTCGACTGATTTTGTATTTACTTATGTGTTTATCTTTTCCGCTTCGACTGATTTTGTATTTACTTATGTGTTTATCTTTTCCGCTTCGACTGATTTTGTATTTACTTATGTGTTTATCTTTTCCGCTTCGACTGATTTTGTATTTACTTGTGTGTTATCTTTTCCGCCCACTGAATTTTCCTTATTCTTCTGTATATCCATATGCTTGAAAATGGATATCTTCTTCCTCTTCTTTGTGCAGTCATTTGCATGTCCCTTGAGGAACTTTGCCTCCCTAACATCTCTCTTGCAGGCCTATAGGTTGTAAGCAAGATGCCCTGCTGCTGATGCATCAATTTGCAGATTATCAACGACGTCTTGCAGCCAACTTCGCCCTGGTTGTCCTCTCTTTGAGCAGCTGCTGAAACTAGCAGCTGTCCGACCTGCAAAAGCTCACTGCTACAGACAAGACACGTCTCCATTACCCTCTGTTCTTGATCTTTTCTTGCCAGATGTCGACTCCAAGGGCGCGTATATCTTCTTTTGGGTTGTCTCGCCAATGTTGTCTAGTTCCACTTCTTGGTCTATTCTCTTTTATCTCATCTGTATAGACCACATTCGTTTGTCATCATCATCATCATGTTAGTTAACATAAATACACAGTATAAAAATGTCTATTAGATGAGAGCTCATAGACGAAACTGGGCTCTCTGGTGAGCCCAGTACACTCGTGTGTCACTCATTCACGACGCCTCCGTATGCGAGCACTTTGTGCGAACCTGCATCGAGGCGTGAGCGCAAAACAAACCTGTCCCAACAGGATTCGTTCAAATTACCATCCTACTTTACTGAATCACTAACGCCGGATATAACTGTCTTAGCCTGGACGGCCTTGACGACCTTGCTGACTCAACTGCCGATTCTTAACGTGAACTTGTCAAGCATCCACGAAGTAACAGCGTGATCTTGAATACATTCTGGTGTGCTTTATGATTCTGATCAAAGATGAGAAGTCAGACATGAAGAGAAGTCGGAAGAGAATGCGTGTTTTATTATTCTAATCAGGGATGAGAAGTCGAAAACAAGAAGAGGAGTCGGAGGAAAATGTATATTTTATCATCGATTCTGATCAGGGATGAGAAGTCGAAAACATGAAGATAAAAGAATCTGAGGGAAATATACCATTTATGAAGCAGCTGAAATGGCATTCGAACAGTAGAGGAAAAAACAAATGAGTCACAACGGAAAGTCTTCCGTGCCGACTCTGCATTCCACCGGTTGGTTCATGACAACCATGTTCCTGGTGTTTCTTGCAGCTCGCGTCACTCTCGTAAAACAGTCAATTACGAAGATAGAAAAGGCAACAAAGATGGGCACAGATGTTTTACCGCTGTTTAAACAGTTCAACGAGTCACACGGAGAGGGAAGCTACAAGGTGACTTGGTGAATTCCTGGACAGAAGCTATCAAGCAAGGTGACTTGGTGAATTCCTGGACAGAAGCTAGCAAGCAAGGTGACCTGGTGAATTCCTGGACAGAAGCTAGCAGATCGAAGGTGACTTGGTGAATTCCTGGACCGAAGCTAGCAGACTGAAGGTGACTTGGTGAATTCCTGGACAGAAGCTAGCAGATCGAAGGTGACTTGGTGAATTCCTGGACCGAAGCTAGCAGACTGAAGGTGACTTGGTGAATTCCTGGACCGAATCTAGCAGATCGAAGGTGACTTGGTGAATTCCTGGACAGAAGCTAGCAAGCAAGGTGGCTTGGTGAATTCCTGGACAGAAGCTAGCAAGCAAGGTGACTTGGTGAATTCCTGGACCGAAGCTAACAAACTGACTTCTCAATAAACTCGTACTTCTGTGAGCATTAGCGACTATGTTATTCTGTACTTTCCTAAGTTTGTAGTACCACCACACACTACTCCCAGGAGTACTACAGAGGATATATTTTTGGAGCCAGGAGTAGTGGAGGATTAATCAGGCCCGTAGGGCAAACCAAGGGCCCAGCCACTCATTTCTTGATATAAAATTCATAAAACAATAATCTGTATTTGCGGAATCTTTTCTTTCCCTTTGAGGCAGCACCCCTCCGCCCCCCGCCCCCCCCCCCCCCGGGGCTATCGGGCTCCTTCAAATTCAGCCTAATGTATAATTTCCCACCGGTAAGCAGCTCTGGCCCGCTGGCCTTGATATCTGCATCATCTTTCTAGAACATTCATCATTGTTTTTCTGCCAGACAGTCATTATGGGAAGTCACACAGTTTATGTCACCTCCATTTTATTTTCCGTAGCACATTTTTATCTTTCCGAACTCGTCGCCATCTTCCACAAGTAAACGCAGTGAAGATGTGTTACATTTAACAGTGAAGATAAGTTACATTTAACAGTGAAGATGAGTTACATTTAACAGTGAAGATGTGTTACATTTAACAGTGAAGATGAGTTACATTTAACAGTGAAGATGTGTTACATTTAATAGTGAAGATGTGTTACATTTAACAGTGAAGATGTGTTACATTTAACAGTGAAGATGTGTTACATTTAACAGTGAAGATGTGTTACATTTACAGTTAAGATTTGTTACATTTAACAGTGAAGATGTGTTAGATTTAACAGTGAAGATGTGTTAGATTTAACAGTGAAGATGTGTTACATTTAACAGTGAAGATGTGTTACATTTACAGTTAAGATTTGTTACATTTAACAGTGAAGATGTGTTAGATTTAACAGTGAAGATGTGTTAGATTTAACAGTGAAGATGTGTTACATTTAACAGTGAAGATGTGTTAGATTTAACAGTGAAGATGAGCTGCATTTAACAGTGAGGAGTGAGTTACACTTAAGTGGTAGGTGGTGATTGACTTAAGTGAGTGATCATTACAAGCTCCACGCCTACAAGAAGCTGCTTCGCCTTTTGTCGTTTCTACTTTGTTTCATGATCACACCCGTATACGGCCTGTTGGTTTATCATTTTCCTACATGGAGATAGAGAGAGAAAGTGAGAGAGACCGAGTTAGAAAGTGTATGTTAAACAGAGTGTGTGTGTGTGAGAGAGAGAGAGAGAAAGAGTGTGTGTGTGTGAGACGGAGTGAGAGAGAAAGTGTGTAAGTGAGAGAGTGAAAAAGAGTGAGAGAGAAAGTGTGTGTGTGTGCGTGAGAGAGAGAGAGAGCCAGAGTCAGAAAGAGAGAGTGCGGGTGAGAGAGACAGAGAGTGAGCGAGAGAGACAGGGAGGGGGAGAGAGAAAGAGTATGTGTGTGAGAGAGAGAGAGAGAGAATGACAGAGAGCGTAACGGAGAGTTAAAGAGTGAAAAAGACCGAGAGAGAGAGAGAGAGAGAGAGAGAGAGAGAGTGGCAGAGAGTATAACGGAGAGTTTTAAAGAGTGAAAGAAACGGAGAGAGAGTGAGAGAGAGAGTGAGTGAGAGAGTGTAATCATCTTATAACATCCACTACACCCAGACAAATCCAGACCTTAAACAATACATGAGGTATTTTTTAAAAAAAACGTTCCTACAACATTACACTGAGCAATAGTTCAAGGAATCAGTCTATGTCTGCGACAGCTGCACTAAAAGCTGTAGTGACAGCACAATGAATAGATGCAGAAATAATGGCACTGCTAGCACTTCTATTAGTTAGAATCGTAGTACCACTATTGGTAGTAGTTGTTGTTAGTATAATAGTAGTAGTTATCGTGATGAAGTAAGGATAGCGGTAATAAATACTGTAGTAGTAACTGCAAAAGTGGTGGTGGCATAAGAAGTCATAGTTGTGGTGGTGGTGGTAGTAGTAGTAGTAGTAGTAAATGCAGTAGACATTGCAGTGACTGTGTAGTAATTGTAGCAATTTCAGAAGTAGTACAGTAGCAGTAATAGCAGCAGCAGCAGCAGCAGCAGCAGTAGTAGTAGTAGTAGTAGTAGTATCCACATTTCTCATGAAGAGACTCACTGTGAGCCCTAAGAGAAGTATGATGGCATGGGAAGGATGTAAGTAATGGTAGTGGTGATGGTAGTAGTAGTAGCAGTAGTAGTAGTAGCAGTAGTAATAGTAGTAGCAGTAATAGTATTACTATAGTACCAACAGTAGTGGGATTCACAGACTCGTGTCTCATAAATTCTAAAGTAGCACTAGAGGAAAAAAAAGAAGAAGAAAACAACAAAACACCAGAGTTCCAGATTCCTTCAAGTAAACTAGGTTAAGCAAGAAGATAAGAGCGTGCTTTGTTTGCTGAACAAAGAGATTAACAAGCGCGCCTTGTTGACTTTAGCTTTCCTACGACAGGAAACTGCGGAGTGGTATCACAGGAAGTTGTCACAACTTACCCGGCGGACGGAATTCATGCGCTTCAGTAAATGGGCCCGTTTTACCCTTGACCGTCACGGAAGACAAAAGTTAGTGATGGAGTACGTATGGAAGAAGAAAAGGCAACAAGAGGGGAAGCCAACCCTCTTTTTAAAAGACTCCTATCATATCCCCCTCCCCCCCTCCCAGTCTCTTGGTTAACGTCACATTCTAAGATTCTAAGTAACAAATATTTTTACCACTTAGATAAGGTATTTCCTGAAGCGTGTTCTTTGTGCTTGAATATGTGTGTTCAGGAGAAAATCACAACTTAAACAATGCCTTTCATAGCCGACATACACTCTTTGCGTGTTCGGGAGAAAATCACAACATAAACAATGCCTTCCATAGCCGACAAACAGTCTTGCGTGTTCAGGAGAAGATCACAACATAAACAACGCCTTCCCTAGCCGACATACAGTCTTGCGTGTTCAGGAGAAGATCACAACATAAACAACGCCTTCCTTAGCCGACAAACAGTCTTGCGTGTTCAGGAGAAGATCACAACATAAACAATGCCTTCCATAGCCGACAAACAGTCTTGCGTGTTCAGGAGAAGATCACAACATAAACAACGCCTTCCTTAGCCGACAAACAGTCTTGAGTGTTCGGGAGAAGATCACAACATAAACAACACCTTCCCTAGCCGACATACAGTCTTTAGTGTTCGGGAGAAGATCACAACATAAACAACGCCTTCCCTAGCCGACATACAGTCTTTAGTGTTCGGGAGAAGATCACAACATAAACAACGCCTTCCCTAGCCGACATATAGTCTTTAGTGTTCGGGAGAAGATCACAACATAAATAACGCCTTCCCTAGCCGACATATAGTCTTTAGTGTTCGGGAGAAGATCACAACATAAACAACGCCTTCCCTAGCCGACATACAGCCTTGAGTGTTCAATCACCGCATCCTGGCTTGACTGACACTGCCTTTTCTTTTTTAACTCTTCATTTGCATTACTCCTACTGCCGACTTCAGTGCTATATAATATGTCCCGTATTTGCGAGCAATGCACAGGTGTAAGAAAGTAATGTAAGAAAGTGATGTAGAAAGTAATGTAAGAAAGTCGTGTAAGAAATTAATGTAAAAAAGTAATGTAAGAAAGGCTGATAATGACGGCAATGAAAAAAAAAGGTGCAGGAGAAAATTATTTTAGGACAGTTATCACTTCAATCCTGACATAGTTATACGCCACTGGACAAGTTAATACGTCACTGGACAAGTTTATACGTCACTCGACAAGTTTATAAGTCACTGGACAAGTTTATATGTCACTGAACAAGTTTATAGGTTATTGGACAAATCTGTAAGTCACTGGACAAGTTTATACGTCACTGAACAAGTTTATAGGTTATTGGACAAATCTGTAAGTCACTGGACAAGTTTATACGTCACTGAACAAGTTTATAGGTTACTGGACAAATCTATAAGTCACTGGACAAGTTTATACTCACTGAACAAGTTTATAGGTCACTGGACAAATCTGTAAGTCACTGGACAAGTTTATACGCCACTGAACAAGCATATCATCTCATATCTCTATACGTCACTGGACACGTTTATACGTCACTGAACAAGTTTATAGGTTACTGGATAAATCTGTAAGTCACTGGACACATTTATACGTTATTGAACAAGTAAATCATCTTATAACTCTATATATCACTGGACAAGATTATCCGTCATTTGACAAGTTTATAGGTTACTGGAAAGTCTGTACGTCACTGGACGAGTTTATATTTTACTGGACAAGTTCATAAGTCACCGGACAAGTTTACAAGTCACTGAACAATTATATCATCTCATAACTCTATATGCCATTGGACAAGAGTCATTGCACACAAATATACGTCACTGAACACGTCTATAGGTCACTGGACAAATTTATCTTCTGAGATGTCTATAGGTCATTGTGCAAGTCTATCTTCTGACATGTCTATACGTCATTGGACAAGACTACAAGTCTTTGGACAAATCTATATGTTCATGAACAAGTCTATAGTCTTCGAACAAGTATATCTCCTCCTTGCAAGGAATATTTCAGTGTTGGTATATGTGTCCTGTAGCACTAACGAGCATCCAAGTTCACTGGAAGAGGATGCCTAAAGGGATAGACCACTACTGGGACAATGGGAAGCTAGGCAATACACAACATCTATAATTCACAACCTCGAACAAATCGAGTTATTATTATTAACATGTAAATAAAGAGTTGATCAGGACGAATGAAAAATAGATCTATTGACTTCCCGCTAGAGTTGGCAACTGTGAACCCAGAATACTGAACTCAACATACAACGGAAAAGTCTTCTCTGCCAACGGAACTTACTAAACAAACCAAACAAACTCTTGACTAGGAAAGGTTTATTCTGACAGTGTGTTAAGTGCCTACTAGCTGTAAGTGGGGGATGAAAGGAAAACAGGAAGGGAAATATAAACTTGGGAAAAAAAAAATTATTCCCCATAAGTAGGTAACGCTAGCAGGGGAATTAACCTAGATACGCTTCACGGCGCATATTGTTATAGACCTGCCAGGAGGTTACATCCCCTGTTTATTCGCACGCCAAGTTTGAACAATGGCCTTCAAACCTTTCACGTTAAATTTCTGGATTTCCTGTAAAATGACCTTACAGGATGGAAGCGTTTTCATTCTGCGAGCAAGACGAGATACGGGCTAGAATACAAGCTGAAAACAAGACATATTTTGCACTTAGAAAATTGTTACAATCAGAAATTCTATCCCGACAACACCAGTCTACACATATCAGACAGATAAGACCAGTTGTATTATTTGGGTCAGAAGTATGGAGCACACAGCTAAACAGGACGAAAACCAAATACGATCATTTGAGAACAGAATCCTGAGAAGAATATATATGGGCCGGCAAGAGACTCTGTAACACAACAATGGAGGATAAGAATTAACAAAGAAATCTACACTTTGTTTAACTCTCTGCTTATAACAGCCATTATCAGACTGAGGTGGCCCAGGCATTTAGAGAATGAATGAATGAATGAATGAATGAATGAATGATCTTTATTTTTAAAAGGTAAAGAATTGGGCACGCAGGCCCGTCTTACATTCTGCCCTTCATCCATCACTCCATCTTTCATTCTTCCCACACACTAGCATACAAGAGTGAATAGATGAGAACAGGCAAACAAAGGTGGCCTATACAGAAGTGATGAAAGGGGGACAGACCAAGAGGTAGATCTAGACAACGATGACGAGACAACCTGGAAGATGATAAACGCGCTCATGGAATGGACAACTGGCAAGAAAAGAACAAGAACAGAGAGGAGTGGGGACGTGCCTTGTCCGCAGCAGCGAGCCTCAATGGCCCCGGAAAGTTGCTGGAGTCAGCGGCTCCCCACAAGAAGAGGGTTTTTTTTTTTCTTTTGTTTTGTCCAGCCTCCACATATCTCCTGAAAATAAGCTTCCATGTTTATGTTAAAGGTCGTTAAGAAGCTGAGGACGTGAAGGTTTGAGTAGTCTCTTCACCTTTTGTGAAGCTGTTGACGTGAAGGTTTGAGTAGTCTCTTCACCTTTGTGAAGATGTTGACGTGAAGGTTTGAGTAGTCTCTTCACCTTTTGTGAAGCTGTTGACGTGAAGGTTTGAGTAGTCTCTTCACCTTTTGTGAAGCTGTTGACGTGAAGGTTTGAGCAGTCTCTTCACGTTTATGAATCTGTTGACGTGAAGGTTTGAGTAGTCTCTTCACCTTTGTGAAACTATTGACGTGAAGGTTTGAGTAGTCTCTTCACCTTTGTGAAACTATTGACGTGAAGGTTTGAGTAGTCTCTTCACCTTTGTGAAACTATTGACGTGAAGGTTTGAGTAGTCTCTTCACCTTTGGGAAGATGTTGACGTGAAGGTTTGAGCAGTCTCTTCACCTTTGTGAAGCTGTTGACGTGAAGGTTTGAGTAGTCTCTTCACCTTCGTGAAGATGTTGACGTGAAGGTTTGAGTAGTCTCTTCACCTTTGTGAAGATGTTGACGTAAAGGTTTGAGTAGTCTCTTCACGTTTTTGAAGCTGTTGACGTGAAGTTTGAGTAGTCTCTTCACCTTCGTGAAGCTGTTGACGTGAAGGTTTGAGTAGTCTCTTCACCTTCGTGAAGCTGTTGACGTGAAGGTTTGAGTAGTCTCTTCACCTTCGTGAAGCTGTTGCAGGCCAACAACTCATGGGACTCATGGAGGGGGGGGGTCATGATTCAGAAGGGATCATTCCCCCCCCCTACCCCTCTTTACACACTTTAGAAGCTTCAGCAACCGAAACTCTTGTCTCAGGATGGCCTGAGGAGCTTTACCGTTGTTCCCCCCCCCCCCCTTCCAATCTACAGCAGAAAGTCTCCTGTGTACAGTATGAAGTATGGAGTAAAGAGGGAAAAAAAAGCTAACAATGAAAAGAAAAACATAAAACAGGCGACATGGGTGATAATGTTTTTCACATCTTTCAATATAAGCTTTCGGACAGACTGTCTCCACAGTTCTAAGACGCGCAACAGATTTATAGACTACCTATAGAGAAGATAACTCTTCTGCCGCATCGCCATAAAGATTTTGTTATTACGGTTCCTTTATTTCTCCGGCAGTGGCGTCACGTTGCCAGGCAACATGTCCTCCAAATCAAATTGTAATTAAAGGCTTATTTTGTTATTTTTCCCCTCCCCCCCCCCCCTTTCCCCTTCCTCAAGTTTTCAAAGATGTGAATACTGGCCAGAGCGACGCGAACTTGTTAGCGATGTTTATACTGTATTCCCCTGCAATTTTGTTTGTCGTCTTTCAATATGAAATTAAATTTTACTCCTAAGCAGTGAAGTGCACGTCTCGTGGAAGATTAGGGATTGGGGTATGGGGGGGGGGATGAAGAGAAGAGCCGGGAGCCGATGGGAATACGATAAAAGTTCATCATGCCCTCTCCTCCTCCCCCCCCCCCCCCCCCCCCGTTAAAAAAACCATAAAAATAACACTTGCGTCTGCATTCACATCAGTTAATTGATTAATGAAACAAGAATTCGTTTAAAAGGAGGGAGGGGGGAGGTTAAACTCACTTAAATTCACTTTCAAGAGACAAGTGAGGGTAAAGAGAGAAAAACGCATAAAGACCTTCTTGTTCAGAATAAAGTCGTCTTCATCCAATAGTCTGTTTTTTTTTTTTTGGTTTTTTTACCCACTGATCCAGAAAATCTTCCAAGTGTCGGCAGTTACGTCAGTCTACGTGAAAATGTCGGCAGTTACGTCAATCTATGTGAAAATGTCGGCAGTTAGTCAGTCTATGTCAAAATGTCGGCAGCTACGTCAGTTTATGTGAAATTGTCGGCAATTACGTCAATCTATGTGAAAATGTCGGCGGTTACGTCAGTCTGTATGAAAATGTCGGCAGTTACGTCAGTCTATGTGAAAATGTCGGCAGTTACGTCAGTCTATGTGAAAATGTCGGCAGTTACGTCAGTCTATGTGAAAATGTCGGCAGTTACGTCAGTCTATGTGAAAATGTTGACATTTACGTTAGTCTATGTGAAAACCATCGTAAGCCGTCTCTGTGTCTCTCTTGGTATCTTCTAACAGAAACAGCTAAGAATCCAGAAAGTGGAGGAAAGCTTTGGACTTGCCATGAAGATGGAAAGAGGTGTTTCTCACCTCCTGACTATGTGAGCCTGGCTTAGCGGAGAGGTTAGGCCCTCGGTCTACTAATCCGATGGCATCGGGTTCAAATCCCAACAGTGTAGGGGTTTTTTTTTTCTGGTACCACCACACCGAAAAGGACTCCCGGGGTCCACCCAGCCTCTAAATAAATGAGTACCAGAGAAATCTGAGGAAGGTAAATGTGGCCAGGCGTGATACTGACCACATCAGACTTTCATGTGTCGAAGGTCTTTGAAATGCGGGCCCTAACACCACATCCCCCAATATGCCTTACCGGCATGGAAACGGGAGATTTTACCTTTACCTTTTGCTGACCATGTTGTCAACTGTAAGGATCTGTATAAAAGAGTATTAAGTGAGGAAGCCCAGTACCGTAGGGGGTGGACATGTGCACAGTGGGCAGTTATCAGGGCCCCCCACGAGTTCAAATACTGTCAGGATAAGATTTTAATTTTCCATGAAAGGGTGAGCAGAGGCAGGGCTTTGACCAGGGTCTACAAAGCTGTTAAGATGGCCCCGAGGGGGGAGGGGGGGAGGGGGCTGATCAAGTAATAACGTTTGGTATTAGTTTTAAGTAATATATGCCATGCATCAAGACACAGTGACCGCTTCTTTGTGCTACAGCGCGCAGGATTTCGTACGACAGATTGAGGGACAATTAGGAAAGAAGGGGAGACAAACGCGAAAGAGCTCCGTGACAGACAAGGTGACCCTATAGCCTACGGTCAAGCTTCTTTTTTGTGTGTCTAATCATTAGGAGGTCAGCGCAGAAGGTCAAGAGCAGAACAAATCTCTTCTCTACCAACCCCCCCTCGCCCCCCCCCCCCGCCAACTAATCGGCATGTAGTGACGTCGGGGTAATTTGTATAAAATGCTGACCATACTCCTTGGTGAAAGTGGGGTTTTTTTTTCTTTTAATCGGCAAATTCTACAGTTCTATCTGCCAGGTGCTAGGCACATGCAGAGAGCCCTAGAAGAAGAAGAAGAAGAAGAACAACAACAACAACAACAACAACAACAGGAAGTTGGACAAGAATGACTAATCCAAGCTGGACTCCCCCCCCCCCCCCCAAAAAAAAAGAGGGCATTTGCTGCGAGGTCAAAATACAATCCAAGGGAGAGAATTAATACACTAAAATGGACAAAAGTGGGGTGAAAAAAATCCTATTCAATAACTCGCTTTCTTTCATCAGGAAAAGTATACAGAAAACAGTGGCTTGAATACAAGAAATTAGCTTGATTAGATCAATGTTTCCCAATGCTGGGCTTGCGTCCCACTGGAGCACTTTATTTTATTCATTCATTTTTTAAGGGGCCGGGTGGGGGGGGGGGGGGGAGCAACTACAATATATTTATATACTTTTTCAGAATTTGATTGACTATTATGCTGCAAAGGAAGGGGTGGGCATCTCAAAATCTTTGAGGGCATGATCCACAAAAGGTTGGGAAACACTGATTAGATGAAAGAGAGCAAAGAGCTAACAATACTCTCTTTTTTTCTGAACATTAACTTCCAGAGAAATGTAGGGAGATATTAAATAGAAAGTACTGAGGTATAAATTGAGAGCAGTGAGATATTAAATAGAGAGAAGTGAGATATTAAATAGAGAGTAGTGAGACATTAAATCGAAAGAAGTGAGATATTAAATGGAATGCAGTGAGATATTAAACATAATGTAGTGAGATATTAAATAGGGAATTGATGCAAGAATAATTAAGACAAAACAATCTGAGGACAGCGTTCATGGAAGGAAGTTCATGACATCAAATATTGTCTGTTCCCAGCGGTTCAAACTGATGGAACAGTGCGTGCTTTTGCTTTAAAAGAGGTGCTCCTAAATACTTATATTGATGACCACAGTTTTCCGAATAAACAATTATCATCTTATTCTGTCTATAAGCCGGGCCTCTTCAGAAGAAAGCAGAAGTATTTTTCTCAGCGTGCAGAAGCAATGTTTGTGTGTAGACTATGGAAGACAATTAGCAAGATGGCAGAATTATTTCCCATTTGATATGATATTCTTGTGCGCGCACGCACACACGCACACACAAGGAATTGAAAAAACTAATTATGTCAGTCCGTAAGAATAGTGAAGAGCAAAACCTCTATCTCAATGCGAAGAAAACGAAATTGATGACAACTGACAAAACAAATAAGGCAGCTGAAATATGTATCAGTGAGGAAAAATTGGAAGAAGTGGAGAGTTTTGAATATCTTGGATCATTGCTAACTAATAATGGAGATACAATGAGGGAAATTAAAAGGAATACATCTATCGTTCTTCAGAAAAGAAGCTGTGGAGAGGAACAGACAGAACTACATAAATAAGATTTTTAAGGGCATGCATCTTTCCCACCGCAACATATGCCTGTGAGACCTGGACACTTAATAAAACAGCTGAGAAACACATAAATGGCTTTGAATGTAAATGCTACAGAAGAGTTCTTAAAATATCATGGACACAAAAAAAAGAACAAATATATCCATACTACAAGAACTTAATACTGAAGAAGGTTTATCTAGTAAAGAGGATTAAAAAGAGAAAACTTTAAATATTTTGGACATATTAAGTGTCATTAGAATTTAGAGAAGACCGTCTTGGAAGGGTACATAATGGGAAAAAGAAAGAGAGGAAGACCAAGGCGAAGATAGCTGCAAGACGTTGTTGATAATCTGCGAATGGATTCATCAGCAGTAGGCCATCTTGCTCACAACCGAGAAGCCTACAGGAGAGCTGTTAGGGTGGCAAAATTTCGCAAGGGACAAGCAAATGACTGACTGACTGATATGAGGACTGGGGATGAGATGGAGAAAGACCATTCTACATAATGAACGACCCTGCGGTGGGGCACTGCGTCACTTGAGGAAGAAACGAGGGCCAACTTTGGCTGCAGCCGTTTATCCATTCTCCTATCTATCCATCCTCATCCACTAATCATTAGCTTCTTCAGACGCTTCGTGACGTCTTGCACGGCAGCAAAAGTCTCTTTCCACTTCTTGAAATCTGAAAAGCAAGTGGACGATTACTCCAATCAGATTAAAATCAGTCTTGAGGGAAACTGCTCAGCAAAATCATGCTCCGCATCCTCCACAAACAATTAACATCGACCTGCTGCTTCAAACCCGTCTTATAAGACGAAAAAGTTGCATTATTATTTGTCGATTTCGTGATTAACAAGGGCAGAACGAAAGCAAAGAAAATACGTCCCCTTGCCCCAAATTAATATGCTGTTATGTTTGACAATGGCACAAGCACACAAAGGACAGAAGGCTGTGTAAAGAAAAGCTACACGTGTTGAGTTTTTCCCCAGATGGTGCTGTGACATTACTTCTGCGGCTGTGGTCTCGTGACACATGTCATGTACCGCCTGATAGCCTCGCCTGACCCTCGCTTCACTGTGATTTAAACCAGTGTTTCTCAACGTGGGGTGTAGGGCCCACAGGGAGGCACTTTGAATATGGAGAGCGTGGGGGGGGGGGCGGCAATTAGAATATATTTATATTATTCACTCCAAGTAGCGTGCCGTGTGGCGTAGGCGATCATTTCTCTGCACAATTCCCCGTCTTTAGACCGGATTATGAGATCCGCCGGTGACTTCCTAGCACACTGACAGCCCATCCAGTAACTTCTGTTTTTTCCGAACTTTGTTAGCTGTTATGACAAGGCGACAGGGGCGAGGGTGCGACAGGGGCGGCGACAGGGGCGAGGGTGCGACAGGGGTGGCGCACGAGCGGGGGCATCAAAATCTTTGAGGCGTTGAAGTGGGGCATGAAAAAAAAAGTTGGGAAACATTGATTTAAACTTGCGTACCTAGGGCATCTAGTGTGTATTTTTAATCGCAATCTCCCCCCCCCCTCTCTCTCTCTCTCTCTCTCTCTCTAAACAGGGATGGACTAGACCCTGTACGTGTAACCAAAAGAATTCATTCGAAAATTTGGCGCCAAAAGATAAAGAAAGACAAAAAAGGTGATCTCGACCTATCTTATGACTGTTTAAAAAAAAAACAAAACAAAACAGGACCATGACGAAACAAACATTCTGTGATAAGAAATGCGCAGGAATGTACAGCAGGATATAAACAGACGCCGACTTGTGCGCGCCATTTTCCTTTACGGTACCTCATTACTAAAGCGTACCATCACATATTTCAGCCTATTTTCTGTATACTTCAAACGGTGTAGGATCACGGCGCTGTTCCGTTATAGATTTCCATCATTTGGCTTGGGTTTACATTGACGGTGGTGAATGCACACATAAAAAAATACATAATAACACCACTTATTTTTCCACCTATTTCAAACGTCATGTATAAAGAATCTTCGTTGTTTCCCTTAACTCTTGCTTGTGTTCTCCATATTAATATATAAACTGCAATGCAGTGTTTCTCAGACTTTCTCTACTCAACGCCTTTCTTTTTGGTAATACAATCTTCTTTGTGGTCCGCGCCAGCCTCCTTACTATAGAAAAGGTTAATTATGTCTTTCGGTAATAGCCACTGCAATTTCGACTGTGAACCCTATTTTCTTTTTTCCTTTTTTTAAAAATTGTTCCCTGCTCTTATTTCAGTGCTGGCTACTGTATGTATATATCAACTGTTTTGAATTTCACACATTCTGTCACACAGCAAGAGGCATCAAGATTATCCTTATAAATCATCAATTATATTCAAACTCATTTTCACAAGGCGTTATTAATCCATTACATTCATGCACTGATTCCAGATCAAAACTTAGCAGTCACATGCTGATCTCTGCTAAACTGAGGTGTCTTGAATGATCTGTGAACTGAGGTGTCTTGAATGATCTGTGAACTGAGGTGTCTTGAATGATCTGTGAACTGAGGTGTCTTGAATGATCTGTGAACTGAGGTGTCTTGAATGATCTGTCTGAGAGAGGTTTTTATTAGCTCTTGTTCAGTTTTGCAAGTTTTGTTTATTCTTTGCCCGTCGATTTATAAACTGACAAATGCTGCCACCAGCTGCATTTTACTGCCCCGGTTTTAGAACCTGGTCAGTCAAATTATCTGTCTAAATTCTGATTAACCCACATGAGGTAATACTAGGTACTTTAAACTACACCAGCTTTCGGTATCAATGTTTTATCAGAGATCAAAAGACCGTTTCCTGGCTCCGTCCAAAAATTCCGTCTCGGGAATTTCTGCAGTGTTAGATGTTAGGTAGTTGCTGAAAGCAGAACCCTTGATTAATAAATGAGTTCTGTTAACTGTTTAAAAATTTTGAGTTTCCTTTGGCGAAAGCACTCAATTTCCACTAAAAGAAGCCATTTGACCGGTCATGACATCGTGATTATGAGAACCCTGCTACAGTGCACTTCCTTAAAAGAATATCAAGAGTGGCAAGGACTACAAATAAAGATTGTCTAGCAAAGAGGAACATCTACCTATAAGAACGAGAATAATCATTACTTGAACATGTAAAGACTACAGTGAAGACTTAAGAAAAAAAGAAAAAAAGATTTTCTGAGATCTAGGAAAGCTCGGTTAAACAATCATAAACAGTCACCTGTTACTGAATAGGGAAAGTCTTGGAATGAATGAAAGTTACCAGTCTTTGAATGAATGAAAGTTACCAGTCTTGGAATGAATGAAAGTTAACACTTTTGGAATGGCAGAAAAATCACCAAATGAATTGCTGAAAAGCATTTGTGGTGATAAATACTTAATAATTATTATTAAATCAACGCGGGTACATTTCTCAAAAGGCAGCCTTTAACTGAACAACTTTATCGTTATTCTCTACGGAAATTAAACACAGTGCTCACAGGTCAATAAATATTTGGTGTCTCAGGCATGTCCTCCAGACTCTATAAACAGCTCCACAGAAACAGAAGTGTCCAATAACAAACACTTAAAATAAGAAATTAATTAAATTATCACAGACAATTATATTTTCATCACGATACCACAACATTCTGAACACACAAAAACAGGAAAAACAGAAGGAAACGGAGGCACTTGAAAGCACGAACAGAAAATACAGTAAACAGTGGCATAACAGAACATCATCAAAAAGAGTTGATAGAAAGAATGCACAAGGATGAACACGTGAAGTGAACGTTTGTCACATGATGATGATTTTATCATGGGTGACAACTTCATGTTTTGGTGGTCTGCTTAGCTGAGTGGTTAGGCACTCGGTGTTACCGGGTTCCAGTCCCAGCAGTGGGATTTTTTCTGGTACACACCGGAAAAGGCCCCGGGGTTCACCCAGTCTCTTTAAAACGGGTACCAGAGAAATCTGGGAAGGTAAAGCGGCCAGGTGTGATACTGGCCACGTCAGACTTTCATGTGGGCCCAACATCGCATTCCCCAATATGCCTTAATGGCGTGGAAACGGGAAGTTTACATTTTACCTTTACCTATGCTGTATTGTGTCTCGTTTTAAAATAATCGAGGTCCTATAAAAACAGCATCGCCAGGTTTATATAAAACTATGCCAAAGCGCATGTCGTGATGACTTCGCCTGCATAAATGAGCTTTCTCGTGTTCTGCTTCGCAAAGCGCGCTCAAATAATTTGAAAGTACCGCCAACGCGCTCAAATAATTTGAAAGTACCGCCAACGCGCTCAAATAATTTGAAAGTACCGCCAAAACTTGACGCAGAATGGCTGTGTACTGGCAGAAAAACGGGTTTTAGAACGAGTGGCCCAATAAAAGGAAATAAAAAAAAAAAGGCGCGGAAAGAATAGAAAGACGAGCTGTTTCCAGGAAAATGAGGCGCGAAAATATGACCTGACCTGATCTTATCAGTCTCTGTGGTAATTCTGCAATAGGATTTTCGCATTATGTCGGCATAATAGTTATTTACAGCAGGTAAATGCGGTGTATCTGTAACACACGTGTTTTGTTTTGTTTTGTTTGTATAAATGCAGGAAAGAAAATTCACATGCGTCCGATGAGTTGGCGATAGAAATGGGAAGGGGGGGGGGGGGGGGAGATTTAACTAAAGTAAGTAAAATTTGTTAAAAAAAAAACAAGACAGTCAAGAATATTCTGAAAAAGAATGTGTACATGTATAGAACAAATATAAAACAATAGGGAATAAGAAAAACACGCAGAGAACATGTTCGAGATGTAGAATATAAATGAAATATATAGAAAAGAAGTAAATGATACAGAGAACAAGTATACGATATAGAAAACAATTAAATGATACAGAGAACAACTAAAAGAAACAGAAAAAAATAATGATATAGAGAACAAGTAAAAGATATAGAAAACTAAATGATACAGAGGACAAGAAAAAAGATATACAAAACTGGTGTAGAAAAATACAGACATGTACACAATGACTGCGATAAATATGACGAAGAGAGCATGTAAAAAAAATGCAGATATAAAGAAAGTTGATAACTAGAACATGTACAAAATATAGAGAGAAATCATGTAGCCAAACAGCCGGAAGTAAAGCGTCATTGGATGACTTGCATTTTCCGGATATCCGGTGGAGGTTCAGATTTAGACTATTACTTGAAGATTCAAGAGTGGAATAATCTTTCAAGAGTGAAATAATCTTTCAAGAGTGAAATAATCTTTCAAGAGTGGAATTATCTATCAGTTACTTTCAAGTTATGATATAATATTTCTGCTGCTACAATAAAACTTTAAAGAGGGTGGGGGAGAATGGAGTCCCCGTGCATATAAAAAGATCTCTTATTTATACAGCTTGGTGGAAAGAAGCGTTCGGGGGGGGGGGGGAGATGGGCCGCGAAAACTGTCATTTTTATCAATAAGAGGCCCCAAAATTGATATATCTGCTCCAGATTTGGCGAACCATAACTGACCAAGATCCTATCTGTCCAACCTCTCCGTTGATTATCCCCCATCCCCCACCACCACCAACGGGGCAGGGGTCGCCATAGTCCCCAAAGTGGTGGAGTCTGCGAAAGAAGTACTGCACAGTCCCTGCTTTTTCGCTGCGCTCTGGGACTGAAGAAATTGCTGCCATCACCTGGTCCCAATTCGACACGTTGCTGTGCCTCAACATCTCCACAACATCGGCTGCACAGAACATCAACAGGCAGCTCCACGGAGATCTGTATCTTATTATATATATATATATTATATATATATATATATATATAATATATATATATATATATATATATATATATATATATATATATACATATACACGCACACATACTTTATCTTGCCGCTTGATGTTCACGGTTTTTGAGAAGGCAGCGAAGATGGAAACTATCACATACAACATATGCATGTAGGCGTTCGTTTTAGTTACATTATTACATAGAAAATCTAACATATATTTTGCAGAGTTTGCATTTACCATAGATCAAGCACAGACTAAATAGAAGTGGCCGATTTACAACAAACTGTAAGGTATGGTGGTTGTCTTAGTTTCTCTTTTTCGTATCTGTCCTTTTTCTAGGAGTTTTCTGTTAGCTAAGAGTGGTGTGTACATGCCCAGGCAATTCTTCTGAGAAGCCGTTATAGAGTTAGAGCTCTGCTAGTTTACAGAGTCCACTTGTGGACGCTTTCTATCATTTCTCCATAAGGGTTGACCTTCTTCAGGTTTCTGAAAGAGGCTTTCTGATTTAAGGGTTGACCTTCTTCAGGTTTCTGAAAGAGGCCTTCTGATTTAAGGGTTGACCTTCTTCAGGTTTCTGAAAGAGGCCTTCAGATTTAAGGGTTGACCTTCTTCAGATTTCTGAAAGAGCCTTCAGATTTACTGAACCTGAGATAGCGTCCCTCACCGTGGCTATCATCCCAAGCGTTCCTCACTGTGGCTATAATCCCAAGCGATCCTCACTGTGGCTATCATCTTAAGCGTTCCGCACTGTGGCTATCATCCCAAGCGTTCCTCACCGTGGCTATCATCCCAAGCGTCCCTCACTGTGGCTATCATCCTAAGCGTTCCTCACTGTGGCTATCATCCCAAGCGTTCCTCACTGTGGCTATCATCCTAAGCGTTCCTCACTGTGGCTATCATCCCAAGCGATCCTCACCGTGGCTATCATCTCAAGCGATCATCACCGTGGCTATCATCCCAAGCGTCCCTCACTGTGGCTATCATCCTAAGCGTTCCTCACTGTGGCTATCATCCCAAGCGTTCCTCATTGTGGCTATAATCCCAAGCGATCCTCACCGTGGCTATCATCCTAAGCGTCCCTCACTGTGGCTATCACCCCAAGCGTCCCTCACCGTGGCTATCATCCTAAGCGTCCCTCACCGTGGCTATCATCCTAAGCGTCCCTCACTGTGGCTATCGTCACACGAGTACTGATAACTGCCTCCATAACCCCTTACTTTTTGTATAATTCACCCATGTCATCATTATGTTTATGTGTGACATAACATATGTCGTTCCCCTCATTATTTTCCCCACATTATCATTCTGGCACACCATATTGGCATAGTGTACGAAAAACATGAAAGTCATCTCTTCAGCTCTTAGGAAATAAAACCAAATTCTTGAACCAATTCATGGCTATATACAACTATTCTTTTTTTTTTTTCTGTACGGTGAAGGTTCGTAATTAGTAAACGTATGACTTTTGTGCCAACAAGACAATTTATTCAGCTTTACATCAGCACAATTACGACGTTATACTGTTTAGTTTTCTGAATCCTGTCGAACTATTCAGCTTTACATCATTACGACGCTATATTGTTTGGCTTTATTAATCCTGTCGAATCTCAAACGCCCGCCTTGAGGTGGCGTTGGATGGAGGCCAGCGTGCTTAAAAGGCCGTTCTGTCCGGCCAAATGCCGGACATCTGGGCATCCTAGTCCAAACCCTCAGCAGATGAATGGAAAATATAATAAAATTAACAACAAAACTTACGTAGTTCTCACTGCTTTTCGGCAAGGATCTACAACGAAGCGTTCTCATCAAAGCTTCATCAGGTTATGAATATGTTTCTTCTGAAAGAACATCCGGAGAACTAAAGACGTGGAAATCTTCCCGAGATTTAGCTCCCCTGGGTGCAAATCAGAGCCACATCTGACAAGGTTATCTCCTCTGATATCTTATATTATCTGATGTGAAGGTGAAGAACAGTCTAGCACTCACCACACAGCGTACAGGTGCTGAAGAGTCTTTTAAAACATGAAAGATAAAAAGATCGGTGATCTTCCAGATCACCACTGACTCGACGCAATATGATAATGATTGCTACAATTATACAAATGTTTCTCCATTGCGGAATTTCCCAGTTATCTCCCAAACTTCCCTGACTGGTTTATCCTGTTTTCACATCCTTATTTGTATCTTTCTATCTCTCGTCTTCTTCTTCTTCTTCTTCAGCCGCTCGTGCTCAAGACTGCAGATCGGTGAGTGAGGATGAAAGACACGTCTGTGATACTTCCGCCTGATCAACGACGTCAGAATAAGGCTGTGGTGGCGGAGCCCAATAAGAAGCTTTTTTCATCAGTCTCGTCAGCTGTTCATAGGAGGAGAGGGAGGAGAGGGAGGAGAGAGAAGAGAGAGAGAGAGAGAGAGGGAGAAAGGAGGGGAAAAGACAATCAGCGATCCATAGCTGGCATCAGGCTTGGCAAGTAACAGCTGATCAAGACCCTGTCCCACTTTTCCGTTAGTACCACCCAGCAACAGGCTTTACCCTGGCTAACGAGACAGGGACTGCCATAGTCCCCATGGCGGTGGAGTCTTCTAAAGAAGTACAGCTCACCCCTCTCTCCCCCACCCCCACCCCCCCCACCCCGCAAGTTTTTTACTGCTCCACTCAGAGACCGAAAAAAATAGCCGCCATGACGCCCCCAATCCGACACGACGTTGTGTGTCAACATCTTCACCGCATCGGCTGCAAAGAACACCAGCTCGCAGCTCCAGTGAGAAGAAGAAGAAGAAGAAGAAGGGTCTTTCACTCTCTTTGGGCTAGACAATCCTTTACACGTCCTGCGATGGGCTTCTTTCACTCTTACAGAACGTCAAACCCGTGGGCCTGAGGCAGCGCACGTCTGCCCTGGCCTCGTGTTCGGAAAACCTTCCAGTGACCCGGATCAGAATATGGAAAACCTTCCAGTGACCCGGATCAGAATATGGAAAACCTTCCAGTGACCCGGATCAGAATATGGAAAACCTTCCAGTGACCCGGATCAGAATATGGAAAACCCGCTAGCTCTCGTCACAACAGAAACTGAACGAAACGCTAGAATGCTTTCTTTCGTCGAGAAATGATGATGATGATGATGATGACGACTGTGCTGATGATGACGACCATGCTGATGATGATGGTGATGACAATGATGATGTGATACATTAATTATGCGTATTAAAGGGAAAGTGACGAAGCGTACTGAAAGAACAAAAGGGAAGAAAATTATCTGTATTTGTAGCACGGGACAAATTAACCCTATCACCCCGAAACACACCTGGAGATTTTGGTAGAAACTGCACACCTGTGGGAACCAACATTCACAACGATTCTTACACGGAAGCTAAATAAACTGGAGAGTAGCCATTTCTAACCCCACCCATATCTCTAAATTATAGAGTAACTTCTCTTCTAGTTTCTTTGTCCCAACATTCCTCATCAAAATCTATTCTGTTAGAGCATGGGAAATAACTCTTGAGTAAAACCGTATAAGCACAAAAACCAGGTTAAGATTCCTCAATTCAAATGTAAAATCCACCCTCATTTATGCTTGCGAAAGCTGGGAAACAACTAAAGAAACAGACAATAAATTAGACTCTTTCGAAAACAAATACCTAAGGAAAATACTCGATATAAAGTGGAACGAACTCAAGAACAACACAGAGATAAGACAGATGAGCAAACAACAACCCATCTCATGGGTGATCAGAAAAAGAAGACGGACATACAATGTTGTTCATGTGATGAGAAGAAACAATCAGAGGATACATAAACAAGCTATCAAGTGGAACACAACAGGCCGAAGAAAAAGAGGTCGATCACGTGAAACTCTAAAGAGGACATTGTTAAGAGAGGCCAGTTCAGTGGGCATAACATCCCTTGATGAGATTGAAAAACTCGTCGAAAACAGGAAATCTTGGCGAACTACCATGTGGGACCTGTGTGACCTTTAGCTGCACGGGAAGGATGTAATATGTAAAAGCGTTAAAAAAATAACATACAGGGAATCACAGGTAACAAAAAACATATTTCCAGCAGCAGCAGCAGTCATTAATCCTTCCTATTTACAGACAAGAGAGGCGTTTTATCTCGCTCTTGAGCTATGGTCTTTAATTCAAAAGATCGCCAGAGAGTCCTAACGTCTCTTGACAATGAGGAAAGAAGTTCTCTTTATTCCCTACAGTTTCTGTCTTCAAAGAAAGCCCTGAAGTACTCATAGGAAACAAGCAATGACTCATTCAACTCGTTCTTCCCCAGGGCCGAGTGAAAGAATTGAGGGGTGGGTGAGGGCTAACTGATGTAGAGAAAGCTGCAATAGGATAGTGCAAAATAATAAAAATTTTGAAGAAAAAATAAGAACAAATCAACAGCATAACTGAATTTGAAAATGATAAGCCGCTAGCTCAGCGCTTGCAAGTGTTGTTAAATATAAGGGGGAAAAAACACAAGACACGACACATGCTACTGCAAGTGCTGTTAAATATAAGGGAAAAAACACAAGACACGACACATGCTACTGCAAGTGCTGTTAAATATAAGGGGAAAAAACACAAGACACGACACATGCTACTGCAAGTGCTGTTAAATATAAGGGGAAAAAACACAAGACACGACACATGCTACTGCAAGTGCTGTTAAATATAAGGGAAAAAACACAAGACACGGCACATGCTACTGCAAGTGCTGTTAAATATAAGGGGAAAAGAAACCACAAGACATGACACATGCTACTGCTAGTGTTGTTAAATATAAGAAAAAACACAGACATGACATATGCTTTTTTACAGTATTATTTTATTTATTGTCTCCCATTATTGTATCTTTGATATCATATTTATTATTAATGTTATTTCTAAGGTTATTCCTGGGGGTGTATCTCAGGGCGGTACTACCACTGGCCTCATACAGGTAGCTGCCTAGGGCGCAGACTTCTATAGGGAGCAGGGCTGACCTTCCATGAGGCCCAGTTTTATACAAATTAGACTTGTCTGTACACTTCCAAGGGAAGCAGGGCTGACCTTCATGAGGCCCAGTTTTATACAAATTAGACTTGTCTGTACACTTCCAAGGGAAGCAGGGCTGACCTTCCATGAGGACCAGTTTTATACAAATTAGACTTGTCTGTACACTTCCAAGGGAAGCAGGGCTGACCTTCCATGAGGCCCGGTTTTAAACAAATTAGACTTGTCTGCACACTTCTAAGAGGAGCAAGGCTGACTTTCCAAAAGGCCAATTTTTATACAAATTAGACTTGTCTGCTATGCAAAATAGCCCGTTACTGGGGTCGGGTGTAACCAAAATCCAAACACTTTTAACAGATCGCCATGTTTCATTAAAAATATCTCTGACTTTAAGAATTATTTTTAATTATCATTAGAATCCATACCAGTCTTCATTAACATTTATTTCTCAACATCCACTTGTTATCAAAGTACAGAGCAGAAACCTGGACTCTAAGCAAAGAAGTTGAAGAGAAAGGTTTATGCAGCAGAAATGTGGTTCTACAGAAAATAGAAAATTAGGTCGTATATCTTGGAGGATGAAAAAAAAACACACACACACACACACAAAAGCACAAAATTTAGAACAAAGCCATGTACAGCGTGAACTTATCAAAATCAAGAAAATAAAATACTTTGGCCATAATAAAAAGACATAACAAAATAGCGAAAACTACACTAGAAGGAAAGGTGGGTTGAAAAAAAAAGAACGAGAGGCAGACAGATTTTTACATGGAAGGACAGCATACGAAAACGGACAGGATACAGCCTGTTTGGGTGCGCCATCAAGGCGAGAGAGAGAGAGAGAGAGAGAGAGAAGAAGAAGAAGAAGAAGAAGAAACTGAAGATTCATTACCGCCAACTTTCGTTCTGAGGATGGCACATCATGATGATGATGATTCCTCGATATGAGAATCATTTACTGATGATGATTCATCGATATGAGAATCATTTACTGATGATGATTCCTCGATATGAGAATCATTTACAACACAATTTACAAATGATTAAGTTTACGATTTATTTTACTCGGTACACTAGCATTCAACAAGAAACAGACTTGCCTTAATTCTCTCACGCAGCGAGCTGTAAGCACAACATCACCACCACCAACACGTCATAGCCCAGGCAAGCAATTCTGCTCAATTATAATATCATAACTTTTGTGCTGCACGATAAAGACAGTTTCTAAAACAAATATTTCTTGTTTTCTCTGTAATACAGCGGTGCTATTTTAAGAAATCTTGAATCTAATTATAAAATGTTGCAATTCCTAAGACTAAGGTCGATTACCCCCATCCCCACCCTCATCCCCCAAAAAAATTTCCAAAAAAAAAACCGTCCAAGGAAGGTGACGCATGAACCGCTCCCACGGGGTCTCCTAAATATGGTTCGCCTCTAGAACGACTTGTCAAGGGTGCTCGATAGGCTGTGGCCGAGTGACAAGAGCCCTAACTCCAGCCAACGTTGACAAGGACAGGGCTCTCGTTAGAAAGATTATCGTCCATCATTCAAACTGTTATCGATCTTCTTCGATCAGTTCAAGTGTCTTTTATGAGCTACATTAAAACAATAAACGTTCAACCATCCCAAAGGAAAAGTTCATATCTGAAGAAGGAGGTCACGGGAACGAAACTCAGCATTTCCTGTCATTGCTCAAGAGGAGAGTTATCGGACTTTTGAACTCTTAAAACTGGCAAGACCAGGCACACCATGGCTGGGAAACTGTAAGCGCGGACAAAAGACGACGTTTTAATCCTCTTAGCTTGGTGAGCTTAAGACAAAACAATCAACAATGAGACATTAAGCTGTAGCGACAGAGAGGGGGAACGTCAGCCTTAACTAGGATAAGCACTAACCCGCCGCTTTCACAGCTAACAGACAGACAAAGCATTAATTCTGTAGTCCCGAAGTGCATGCTCCATCAGGGGTTTTCAAGTTTGTGTTTTTTTAATGTTACATTTTAAAAGAGAGCAGGGGTTCTAATATTCTTTTGGGAATATAAGGGCCCAAATGATGGAACATGTGACTCGATCTGTTAGATTAGAATTTTCTTTCAACTGTTCTGTTCGTAGCTGTCCATATGTAAATCTGGCATAGGGGGTATGGAAACATACTAGACAATCCATAGAGGGTATGGACACATACTAGGCAATCCATAGGAGGATATGGAGACATACTAGGCAATCCATAGGTCCGGGACCTGGAGACATACTAGGCAATCCATAGAGGCTATAGACACATACTAGGCAATCCATAGAGAGTATGGACTCATACTAGGCAATCCATAGAGGCTATAGACACATACTAGGCAATCCATAGAGAGTATGGACACATACTAGGCAATCCATAGAGGCTATAGACACATACTAGGCAATCCATAGAGAGTATGGACACATACTAGGCAATCCATAGAGGGTATGGACACATACTAGGCAATCCATAGAGGCTATGGACACATACTAGGTAATCCATAGAGGGTATGTACACATACTAGCCAATCCATTGAGGATATGGAGACATACTAGGCAATCCATAGAGGATATGGAGACATACTAGGCAATCCATAGGAGGATATGGAGACATACTAGGCAATCCATAGGAGGATATGGAGACATACTAGGCAATCCATAGGAGGATATGGAGACATACTAGGCAATCCATAGGAGGATATGGAGACATACTATGCAATCCATAGGTGTCATGGAGACATACTAGGCAATCCATAGGGGACATGGAAACATACTATGCAATCCATAGGGGACATGGAAAAATACTATGCAATCCATAGGGGACATGGAGACATAATAGGCTATCCACAGGCTACTTCACTCACGACAAATTCCAGGGGAGCTTCAATCTCGTCCTTTGTATTAAAATCTCAGAACGGTGACCCACATTCTTAACACAAACGAGTGTTCCGATCAGTGGAAGCATCGGCTTGGTAGGGTCAGAACCCCACCACCTTCTGTCTGAGAAGCACATTTATATGATTCATTTTCAGTTTTTGTCCGTACATTCTTAAGCTACATTTTAAAAAAAAATAAAATCTCTTCACGATTCCCTACAGGAAGCTGAGATTTAAAATGCTTTGTAAACTCTTATTTCCAGTATCCCTTTGACTAATGTTCTCCTTAAGCGGCGCTGCCGGGCACACTAAAGATTAATGCCGCGCAATAAATTTTATATGCCGTGCAAAACGATGAAACTGCTACTGTAACTTTTCGGTTTGCTGATATTAATCTGTGCTAAAGTAGGGCTGAAGAAAAAAATTTGATAGCATTACATCATTTTCGTTTTCCACATTTCTTTTGGATTTTCTAGTGTTTATTTTCTTCCTTTATAACTTTCATTATATTTTATAATTTAATGTTGTAGTGTGTGTATATATATCTATATTGTCTGATTGGCAAAGTGGTTAGTGCACTGGTCTCTCGTGGCGAAGGTCGGGGGTTCGAATCCGGCCGGAGGCACCCCAGTCACCCAGCTGTAGAAATGGGTACCTGACTTCTTCTGGAGTTGGGGAAGGAAAGGCGGCCAGGCGTGATACTGACCATATCACCCTCTAGTGTGCTGGCAGGTCAAGGAAAATATGGGCACTAACACCATATCCCTATGTGCCTCTAAGGCACGACAGGATTAAATTTACCTTTTTTTACCTTATATATATATATATATATATATATATATATATTCATTCATTCATTCATTTGCATGTCCCTTGCGGAACTTTGCCTCCCAAACAGCACTCATGTAGGCCTCTCGGTTGTGAGCAAGATGGCCTGCTGCTGTTGCATCCATTTCCAGATTGTCAACGATGTCTTGCAGCCATCTTCGTCTTGGTCTTCCTCTTTTTCTTTTTCCCATTATGTATCCTTCCAATACGGTCTTCTCTAAATTATCATGACGTTTAATGTGTCCAAAATATTTCAGTTTTCTCTTTTTAATCCTCTTCACTAGCCAGCCTTCTTCAATATTAAGCTCTCTCTCTATATATATATATATATATACGAGTAGAAAATGTTTAGCACCAACCACAGTTCTGGTGTTCTGAATATAGTTTGCCGCTAAGAAAGCACATTGCCCATAACCCACCGTTACATTAAATGTGATTTCGCCTCCTTTGTTTAAACGCAACAGTTCCTCTTTCGTGATTTTTGATTATATCAGGACTATTCTTCTTGAAACTTGCATGTTCAGAAACCGAAAGATTAACACATCGGTAGATAATATCAAGCGTCATATAAGTAGGCACTGGCGTCATTAATTTTAATCTATTTACGTCTGTTTTTATTCTTTATTTCTGCTTGGCGCAAGACACTGAGCAGTTCTGTGCGTTTTTATTTTTTTCATGCAGATTATAAAGACAGTAAAAACGTGAACAATTATTATCTATGTTGGCGGAAGCTGATTTTTTTAAAAATCCGCAATGTAAAGAACCGCTTCTCTAGAATCTCTCCAAGTTCACTCATGTAAATAATTTCTGGCACTCATTACCACAGCAACATCTAGAAGCTGTCTAAATCGTTCACGTGCTGCTCTCAACCAATGAGGAACTCAAACTGTTGGAATATCGATCTTTCTACAATGAACAGCGTAGAGCAGCGGTTCCCAACTGGCTGTGGGTCCGCGGGACCCGTCGTGTGTGTCCGTGACTAAAATTTTTTTTTTTAAAATCAAGGTCCTTTGTTTATATTTCGACTGTGAAAGGCTTAGCAACCGATGTTTCGGCGAATACTGTGCGGAGGTAGGAACCTTTTGTCACATTTTCCGGATGCACGTGCTTTTGCAACCTCGATGACACAGTAATACTACACCGTCCTACAGTCGGGCATCTGGGAGAAGAACCAAGAGGACGCTGATCTTCGATGTTAACTGGAACCTGGATGAGGTTTCCACAGCGTGTTCGCGATCGTGCAAACTAGGCCACCATAGGACGAGGTGACTTTCACCCGCCAGTACGTTCGGAAACTACACTGAAGCGAGAGAGATTACTTGTAGAGTATGTGTCTTGTACTTAGGTTCCACAGAAGAAGATTACAAAAGGATGCCTGGTAACGTTAACGGGATCGCTGAAAAGATCAAGACGTAACACAGAGCAGGACAGAACTCAGACTGCTAGCGTCATCAGTAAACTTTTCCAAAGTATGGGGGGTCTGGGGCCTGGATTTTAAAACAGTAGGGGGTCCGCGGATTTTTCTTAAGTGGGAACCACTGGTGTAGAGGAATACTCTCACTGTTTGAGATTATATAAGTCTGTGGTCCCAATCCCCCCACCCTAAAATACCCCCGGGGCCGGGTAGAAAGACTGGGGGGGGGGCGGAACAAGAGAGAGAGAGAGAAAACTTCCCACAGGCTGAGAACCCTTGGTTCTTATCTCTATCACTTTATTTGTCGTTCGTAGATGTTTTTAATCATTCCATCGCATGAGACCTTTCATTGTCTTCTTTTTCGGTCTTCCTCTGCCTTTCATCTTTCGTACTGTCAGTGACGCTGTGCAGACCTTCCTTTCTCATTATATGCCCGGACATATTGACTGTCTTACATACATTTCTGTATTTTAATCAGCTTCTGATCAACAGTCCCCATTATTCGTAATATTTGCCATTAAATGTGTTACTTAATATTCCACTGTGATATTATGTATTTAAACAGAAAGAGAAAAAAAAAAGGATATCTGTATTGCTCTGTTTATTCTCTGTGATTCTCTTCAGACACTTGATCACACAAGATAATAATTTAGACAACCAACACACATTGATATATGTACAAGAACTGAAGGAAACAAGACCAAAAGGTAGACCAAGACAGAGATGGGCATACAACGTAGAAGAGGATATAAAGGAAACTGGAGTCACCACCTGGTGAGAGAGATAGGATTAGGAATAGAGAGGAACGGAGGCAAACTTTTATCTGCAGCAATGAGACTTAATGATTCAGAACGCTGAAGAAAAGCATATACCGTATATGCCCAGCCGTTTGACTGTCTATTTATCTTCTGGCTGGCATGTTAGTTTCACCCCTGTCTGCTGTCCAGTCCAAAATAAACACACGTTTTTTTAACCACTTCATGCGCAACAGTTTTCACATATATACGTGAAATACCCCGTTAATTACCACCCGCATATGTCGAATTAAAGATGTTATACCGACAACAACAGTTTTGTAGACTTCACAAACTTGAAGACGTCATAAGACGTATAGCCTGTCTCCAACGTGCCTGGCATTCTCCGCCCTGGGAAGTTATGAACTCACGTAACAGGTTACATATAAAATTACTCACGTGACAGTTGTCACAGCTACTGCACTCAAGCATAAAAATTAGTACGGGGAATATGTCTTCAGTTTGCCGTATGTTTGCGTCGTTCTCTATATTATGCTCCGTATGTCCTGATGCACATTGTTCAAGGACGTGTCTCCAATTTGCATTAAGTTAGCGTCCTTTCCCGCATTATGCTCATGGTCCAGACGTACGTTGTTTTAAGAGCTGACGTAAAGGAATCCAGGCCGGCATAATTTAACACCCCATCATGCACTTCGTGTAACAACGGAACACCCTGAAATTGTTGAATTCCGGGATTTCTAACACCAATATGTCCTGTTACATTATAATAGGCGCGTATCAAAACAACAGCAATCCATGTAATCACTTTCACCTGAATACTAAAGCAGGATTCGGTGTAATGACTTTCCCCTGTAATCTTAATCCTTGGTACTGAATCAAGAGATCCTGAAGGAGTATTTCAACGTAATCACTAGCGCTTGTCAAATGTATTTTTCACACCGAATCTTAATCCTTGATGCCGAAACAGATTTCCATGCAATTAGTTTGATCCTTAATCTTGATCCTTAATCATTTTGATCTGTAATTTCAATCCTCGACTGTGAAACAGCATTCCACGTGACCACTTGCACCCAAAATCTTAATTCAAACCCCCAAACTACGGCAACATGGACTCGGAAACTCTCCTCTCCCGTATTACCTCTAAATCACTTTTCTACACTTATATAACCCACGCCTTTGAAGCATATTTTTCCCTTTCGCACATTCGGTAACCTTTGACCTTAATTACAGTGAAGCCTCTTAAGCCTTTGTATTAAATTCTTTTATTATCAAACATTTGTCTGAATATATAAACAGAAAAGAGACGGGCATTGTTAGCACGCCTTTCACTTACTTCATGTCTAAAGTTTTGATTCATAAAATTTATGTTCTGCATCTGATTTTTGTGAATGTTTCCAATGATGAATGTCAAAATTAAAAATGAAACAAATGCATCTTAACGTGTTCTGTTCCATGATTTCTAAACTCTGCGTTTTGGATATATTTTATATGGAAAAATAGCAAAGGTACCCGGCATTGTCCGGGTATGCAGGATGCAGGATACACCCTACAACCTTTTGGTAAAACTGGCAGAACCAAACAGCCAAGCTAGGTTTGTATTTAATGATCGAATGCAAATCTGCCGTTCATGTCAGCTATGAAATCTCTCTCTCTCTCTCTCTCTCTCTCTCTCTCTCTCTCTCTCTCTCAACCTTAAAACCTTAAGTGCCCAGGGCACATGGGGCTTCCGCAAGGGTTTTCCACAAATGCCTGTCCTTTGCCTTTTTTTTCCTGCTCTTGCCCAGGTGAACCCTCTATTGCTCAACATCCTTTCTGTTGTTCTTCTCCATGTCTCTTTTGGTCTACCCTTACTTCTGTCCTCCTGTGGTGTCTTTCTTAGTGCTGTTTTTTGGTAGTGAGTCATTAGCTTTGAACTGATGAAAAAAATATTGAAACACTGGATCATGTAACAATGGCTAACAATGAATAAAGTGGCATTGGCTAGTATCTTCGTTATCTTCCGACAGAAGACATTGTCTCTCTTTGGTGTCCACAAGTATGGGTAAGGTAAAAGCACTGCAAAAAAAAAGTATGAGAACCACTTTGATCAAACACAATTTACAATTTTCCCTTCAAGGAGAAGAAAGGGGGGAATGACGCCCAGTCCTTGACTAACAAAGACTTCGAACACAGGCTTGAAGAATAAACCGCTGCGTCCATGTTATCTTGTCAACAGTGACAATCGCAGTTTGTTTTTAAACTTTAAACCTTATTTCTGGAGAAGCAACGAAGCGAAACTAAAACATCCACGCCCTTGTTTAAAGACAAAGCAGATAAACACAACAGGGACATGCTTCCCTCTATCACTGGGTGGCTTCTTTTTTCCCCCCATCAAATTTCTGTATATTCCATCACGCTGGTTAGATCCGTTTGATAGACCCCGGGGGGGGGGGGCAGGTCCATGGTTTCGGGGGGGGGGGGGTGTCCTAGCTGGTGCATTCCTCCATGAACTGGAGGCTTTTCCCTATTTTAAGGGAGGGTTGGTGGGGGGGGGGGGAGAAGAGCCAGAAGAGGACCAGAGTGGATGAAAAAAAAAGACGGGGCAAGGGGGAGAGGGAAGGTGCACGGGGTTGTTGCTGTACCGGTTTAGAACATTCCCCTCGGAACCTCTCCTGTACGGATTTTAGAGGAGGATGTATTCATAGATGGAGATTCTGATTACAGCACACAGTTTTACCATCTAAAGATCAACAGAATCCTCAAAAATCCACTTACGTGCATGAAGCAAACCAACCACCCCCACCCCCACCCCACCCCCGTCAAGATGTCTACTTACCCCATATTTCCCCCAATACTCGCTACTGCAAGATATCTGAGCAAGAAGAAGACAGCGCACAGCAAGTCGATAAGGTCAACAACCAAATCCTTGATTAGGAACGACGACTTGAGCTTTCAAGTGAAAGAATATAGATACACACAAAAATCAGCTCTCTAGAACCATCTTGTGGGTTTCCTGTATAGCTTCAACAGAGCGTGAGCCTCTTCTTGGACAGTACCAGGCTCTTGAAGTTCATTCGTTCACTCGGTCCCGTTCGAACAGGTCCTGATGATGAAAAGCATGTGAGCAACACCAGGCACACTAATAAAGTGACCGACTTCAGAGGGGGGGGGGCACCAGTTGCTAGTCTGCAAAGTTTGGCGTGAACATGGCCTGGAACTATTTTTGTTTCTCATATCCATTGCCTCTCTTTTCTAGTACTTCTTGGTCAATAAAACTCTCTTTATTTTTAGTACTTTTTGGTCAATAATACTTTCTTTTTGTGTACATCTTAGTCACTAACACTCTCTTTTCTAGTGCTTTTTGGTCAATAATACTCCATTTTCTCGTACTTCTTGGTTAATAATACTCTCTTTTCTAGTTCTTCTTGGTCAGTATATATATATACTCTTTTCTAGTTCTTCGTGGTCAATATATATACTCTTTTCTAGTTCTTCGTGGTCAATATATATACTCTTTTCTAGTTCTTCTTGGTCAATATATATACTCTTTTCTAGTTCTTCGTGGTCAATATATATACTCTTTTCTAGTTCTTTGTGGTCAATATATATACTCGTTTCTAGTTCTTTGTGGTCAATATATATACTCTTTTCTAGTTCTTCTTGGTCAATATATAATGTTTTCTATTTCTTCATGGTCAATATATACTGTTTTCTAGTGCTTCTTTGTCAATATATACTCTTTTCTAGTTCTTCATGGTCAATACATACTATTTTCTAGTGCTCCTTGGTCAATATATAGTGTTGTCTAGTGTTCCTCGGTCAACAATACTCTATTTTCTAGTGCTTCTTGGTCAATATATACTCTTTTCTAGTTCTTCATGGTCAATACATACTGTTTTCTAGTGCTTCTTGGTCAATACATACTGTTTTCTAGTGCTTCTTGGTCAATATATACTCTCTTTCTAGTACTTCTTGGTCAATGTGCACTGTTTTCTAGTGCTCCTTGGTTAATACCCCATGCCTGTGACCAGAGAGAGAGAGACGAAGTAGGAACTGGAAGTCGGTGGATCATTCAACATTTCAGAGATCTCCGTTCAGACATTACCGATAGTCTTGTCTCACAGCTGCGGCAGTTCGTCTCTGGTCTGCAGCGCCGCCGCTTGTACTGTTTCTCCTGTATGGAGCTCTGGTCTTGGCCAGGTCTTTTTTGTCTGAGAGGGTTGTGTAATTGGCGAATTCTGGAGAACATGCAAAAAGTCAACATCTTCTCGCGACCCCACCTCAGGCTCTCCGCGACCCTACTTTGGGTCGCGACCTGGGGTTGAGACCCACTGATTTGGAACAATAAAATAACTCTTAGACGTCAATTAACCAAGGAAGAATGTTTAAAAAAACAAAACAAAAACAAAAATCGTGAGATGCAGAGAATACAAGAAAAAAAACTAGTCTAAAAATCAAATATTAAAAGCAAAGAATAAATCAAAATTAACGTGAAAACTATGCTAAACATAAAGAATAAAAAAAAACAACTGGAGAAGAAATTAAACAGTTAAAACCCTAAATAATAACATTCTGAGCTGAAGCAAGAGAGATTAACTTGAAAATAAGCAAACATCCTAGAATGTTACGTTGTTCCGTGCCAGGCAATGTTGTCTTTTCCCGCCATCTTGCTCAGACAACACAAACAAGACGAGAATGTCAAAATAGCAACAGCAACCAAAAAAAAAAACACAACAGCTTACAGGCAACTTGTGCTTCATTCGTCCCACAAACAAAATTACTTCACGCAATAAAAGTCATTGTTTTTTTTTTCTGATATTTACAAATAATATAAGACATGGCTTCATCCATCAGTCGTAATTACACCAGCATGTACGTATATGAAAGAAGACACAAAAGAAAATGTCCACATCAAAACCCGGTTTCCCGCACGCCCCTCCTCGCTCTCAGTCTTGTCTCTAATCTTGTCTCTTTCCCCACTAGTTTTGATATAAAGACTAGTCTCTGCGGATCTCTGGGTTTTCCCCGCTCTATTTACGTGTAATCTTTCGACTTCTTTCTTTCGACTCACTGTTAGATCTGTCTTTGTGACTCCCTTCTCTATGTCCCCTGCCCCCCACCCCCCCACCCCACACACACACACATACAGGTCTCACCGAAGGTTTATCTCAATATGTTTATGGGTCTTTTATATTGTTCCTTTCTAGGCTCTCTCTCTCTCTCTCTTTTTCTCTTTCTCTCTCTCTCTCTCATCTTAGAAAGCAGTGTATATACTCGTGATAAATGTCACAGGTGCCATCCTGTGGACCAGGATTCTATGAAGAATCCTCTCGAAGATCCTAGAAGGATATCGAGGACACCAGTGCGCTTATGGCCTCTTGAGGGCCAAGTGGTTAGTGCACTAATCTCTCGTGGCGAAGGTAGGTGGTTCGATTCCGGCCGGAGGGCGGGCGCCCCCCCCCCCCCTTACCCTCCAATTCACCCAGCTTTAGAAGTTTCTACATCAGATCTGTACTCTCAAGCCAGATTCCCTCACCCCCACCCCAAATTGTAGATCTTTATACTTTCAACGCCCCTGGAAAATAAACCTGGAGAATTACGTTCTAAAACCCGTATTCCCCACCCCTGCCCCCTCCTATAGGTTAACAGTTAACATATTCTGAAGGTCGCTCGAGAACATGTTCTGGAATCCGTACTCTTTCTCCAGTATGAGCAACAGAGTGTGTATGATATCCTCAGTCGGCACATGCGACACAGACGTTATCAGCAACTCAAGCCACGCAACCGCTGCAGCAGCTACACCAGATGGCCAAGTCCGTGAACATCAGTTACAACACACCATCAGACTCGTAAGTAACCAAACATCACAAGCAACATGACCAAAGTGTCTTCTAAGGTCTCATGCTTCCTACGCAAAATATTCAACCCGTCTGCAATTTTTTTTTTTTCAGAACAAAAAATATTTGCGCAAAGGTGTCTTAAAGACAAATTACAAAATATAAACATTCCCACAGAAAATATACGAACACAAAGAAATCGGAGAAAACAAACTCATGAAGCGCTATCACGTTTTTCTTTATCAATACTACAGCAAGATCCTTTCAAAAGGGAAAACACTGACATAATTTGTTCTAAGGACTGTCATAGCCGGGGGTAGGGTGGAGGGTACGCTCTCCACTCCAATTAAATGTATCCAAGGCGTGCGCCTCAAATAGCCTCTGACAGTCAAGTCCAGCTCCTGGCCTTCTCCTGGTGGAGAAGGGGCGAATATCTGGCGCCTGAAATACGGGCACTAACACCATATCCCTATGTACCTCTAAGGCATGACAGCATTACCTTTACCTTTTTTTAACCTAAAAGTGAGAAAAAGAGTATCATAGTGCTATATAGAGACAATATTGCTATATAGTTGTGAAACTCGGACAGGCACTGAAAGGATCACAAGAAAATGGAAGCAAGAGAGAAATAGTTTAGGCAAAAGATGCAAATTTACCCTGGACAAACTGAAAAAAAAAGACAACGAAGTCCTCCACAAAGCTTGAGAGCAAGGAAAACTAGTTAAAATGACAAGAAAAAAAAAGACAATCAAAACTTACTGGACATGTCGTAAGAAGACAGAAGTTAGAGAACCTAGCAATGACTGGAAAATTTCAAGAGGAGGAGGCAAGGTAGACCAAGAGGAGGTGGCGAAGTAGACTAAGAGGAGGAGGCGAGGTAGACCAAGAGGAGGAGGCGAGGTAGACCAAGAGGATGAGGCGAGGTAGACCAAGAGGAGGAGGCGAGGTAGACCAAGAGGATGAGGCGAGGTAGACCAAGAGGATGAGGCCAGGTAGACCAAAAGGAGGAGGCGAGGTAGACCAAGAGAAAAAAATATCTAAGTGGACTGACCAAGTGGCATGGAACAAGAAAAGCCTCGGAAATATCGAAGACTGCACAAGAATGAGAAGCACGATCGTCAACGCTATCCTGCACGACACGTGGCAGATAATAATAATTCTATAGCAGAGACTAACATAAGGAAATATAAAATATATATAACATTTCGTGCGCGGTGTGGTTGTGTGCCTACGGCGGCGCTGTCTGAAGTGAACATCCGTGACGAACTACAATATTATCATCGTCAGAATCATTTACAACAAAATAACCACAACGTAATGACTCTGCGTACCTGTATCATCAGTCTCACTGCACCCTGATGGGCAGACACTGAAGACAGGTATGGGAGCACCTGCGGATGTATTCTGTCCAGAAATATGGTGGTCATATCTAACTATCATCAGCCTCAAAACCAAACTTACCAGTAGACACTTAATAATCCACTTGAAGACTCCCGAAATTGACCTCGAACTGGAATCAGACGAATTTCTTTTGGCAGCCATTTTGCGGTCCTTCATTTGTTAAACGATGTGGAATTTGGTTTCCGGTCGAATTTATCGCATAACTGTCAAAGTTCTTCTCGTCCGGGATCTTTGCTTCGTTTCGTAAAACGCAAGTCAAAAAAAGCTTCAGCTGTTCTTATTTCTTTCACGTGTCGGTTATTAACAAACGTCCAGTATCACTCCTGACAACTCAGGATATCATAATGAACATTCATATCAGTTAATGTATAATCCGTATAATAAGTATTTTTGTTGCTAAAAAGTCAGTTATGATCTTTTTTGAAGTAGTAAATCAATCATGAAATGATGAATCGTTTTTAAAGTAGACCATTTATCAGCTGAAAATAGACTGTTAATCATCAAAAATATTAATCCTGGTTAAAAAAAAATAAAGAATTCGTCTAGTGTTACATGAGGTAGATAGTTCAAACGGAATACAAAATAAACTCTGAATATATACATATAGTATACACATGGGCTAGGACACGCGAGCGTGACGAGGAGAGCTTTCTATTCTTAACTTCATTATTTCAGATATCATTAATTACATCTGTGTCACACAAAGATATATTGCACTCAAACTATAACTAAAGATACCTTGCAGTTAAACTATTAACTAAAGATATCTTGCAGTTCAACTATAACCAAAGATATCCCGCAGTCAAGCTACAGGAATAAGGATACCTCCAGTCAAGCTACAGTATTAAGATACCTCCAGTCAAGCTACAGAACTAAAGATACCTCCAGTCAAGCTTATAATTAATGATACTCTGCAGTCAAGCTAATATTCTTACAGATGAGACGATATTTATCTTTCTGATACAAATTTAATCCGTAAAACATCTTCTTCTTCGTCGTTCATGTTTGTAGTATTTCAGGTCTGTAATCCTATCATCATGGCCGAGACCAGCAGTCTACCTGTAATCCTATCATCATGGCTGAAGCCAGCAGTCTATCTGTAATCCTATCATCATGGCCGAGGCCAGCAGTATCTGTAGTCCTATCATCATAGCCGAGACCAGCAGTCTACCTGTAATCCTATCATCATAGCCGAGGCCAGCAGTCTACTTGTAATCCTATCATCATGGCCGAGAACAACAGTCTATTTGTAAATCCTATCACTACGGTCGAGCCCAGCAGTCTGTCTGTACTCCTAACATTACGGCCGAGCCCAGCAGTCTGTCTGTACTCCTAACATTACGGCAGAGCCCAGCAGTCTGTCTGTACTCCTAACATTACGGTCGAGCCCAGCAATCTGTACTCCTAACATTACGGCCGAGCCCAGCAGTCTCTCTGTACTCCTAACATTACGGCAGAGCCCAGCAGTCTGTCTGTACTCCTAACATTACGGCAGAGCCCAGCAGTCTGTCTGTACTCCTAACATTACGGCAGAGGCCAGCGGTCTGTCTGTACTCCTAACATTACGGCAGAGGCCAGCGGTCTAACTGAACACATTTAATAGGAATTATTCCAAAATTTCATAATTTTATATTCCGTCACATAAAGAAATTATCCCTAATTATTTGGTTTGAAAGCATTATTACTTTAAATTAATAATTCAAACATTTCCATGTCTTAAATGTATTGTCCCCTCCTACAAGGGATAAAGTCACACGAAAGAAAAACTTTGTTCTAGTTTTTTTCCTATTTCCTGAGCTAAAGTTTGTTTTCTTCTGTTTTTACCGAGATATATTTCTATATAAAACTGCTGAATATCTACATTCTTAAACAGACACCACTTCGCTAGCAGCTGTACCAACATTGGTAGATTTAATGCGACCCCAGAATTGGTATTTAAACTTTCCCAGTAGGGCTCAACCAATCGCAGCGCAGGAAAGTTTTATGTTTCAGTGATCTTAAGTGTCTCCTGTATGTTTTTACTTACAACGCCGCTGGCCTGGCCTTCGCTCATTTTCTGTTTTTTTTTTAATACGTCGACACCTGGAATGAATACAGCCAGTTCGTGAAGTTATTGGGTTGTGGCCAAACCTTATTATGAGCATGAATTATGTCTGTAGGTATGTGTTCGTAAGGGACACAGCCATGTGTCTACTTATATGTATTAAAAAATGCATATAATAGAGACCACTCCAGTAAGAATTACTGTGTACTTAGTCATACAAGCTCGTGCGCTTCTGTCAATGTTTTATATACGGTTAATATCTACTCCAAGTTGCCAGTGCAATATCCGTTTCAGCGCTTTACACCATGTTAGCTGAGAGCTAATATACAAAATTTCCCTTTCAGTTCTCTATGTCAGCAAGTGCGAAGAATATGTACATCTGCATCGCTGTTTAAAGAGACAGCTGATTATATAAAACATAACTGGACAGCTTCGGTGAACGAACAATACATGTACATTTTTTAACCGTCTTTATATATTATCTTTTATACGCAAAACCACCTCTGGGTCATGCTTCCTTTCTCTTGTAGGCAAACTTTGGACAATTCAGTGGCAAACGCTAGAAAGGATGCCTTTATGAAAAGGCCACCAATAGAATAATCAAAGTTTAGTTTAGCAACATCAACAATAAAAACTGTTCTATAATTATATGAGTTACGAGGGTTTTCAAGGCTCAGAATTAAACACTTGCTTTAGCGAGCAACATACATTCAGCAATTCAGCATCAATTACTGTGATTTGTACTTTCTTCTAAATCTTTAACATTATCTTTCCTTTGCTGTTTCTATAAGACGTGTTGGACCGTGCGCTGTGCCACTTTTTTAGTCTGTCAGGTATCTTATTTCTTTGCCGTCCTCTGTCCCTTTGTCCCATCAGTTTTCCCTTGTCACTAAGTTGTCCAGTCTGCCTCTTCTCAAAATATGTCCTACAAATCTGGATTGTATATGGGTCAGTCAGTCAGTCAGTCATTTGCATGTCCCTTGCGGAACTTTGCCTCCCTAACAGCACTCCTGTAGGCTTCTCGGTTGTAAGCAAGATCCCTGCTGCTGATGCGTTCATTCGCAGATCATCAACGATGTCTTGCAGCCATCTTGGCCTTAGTCTTTCTCCCTTTCTTTTTCCCCAGTATGTACCCTACCAAGACGGTCTTCTCTAAATTTGCATGACGTTTAATGTGTCCAAAATAGTTACGTTTTCTCTGTTTAATCCCCATTACTGGCCAGCCTTCTTCAACATTAAGTTCTTGTAGTATGGATATATTTGTTCTTTTATGTGTGTGTGTGTGTCCATGATATTTGAAGAATATAAATGTATGGGAGTATATGTGTGCATATGCATATATATGTAAATGTATGTGTATGTATCTGACAGCATGTTTATGTGTATACATGCGTATGTGTATATTCGTATATGTGTGCATGTGTTTGTATATATGTGGCATGTACTTATATTTGTGTGTGCACATATGTACGAGTGCTTGCGTATATGATAAGTTTAGGTATATATACTGTCAAAGTCTAAACTGATTTAAAGTATGGCTTGCATTTCTTAAATACTGCTTTTGTACACATGTGTTAGTGTAAAATGAATGTGAGAATGTAATTAAGTTTATTTCATGTAGTTACATAAATCAGAGAGTGGGGTGTATGGACAAGAGAAAAGTTTATTATTTATTTATGTATTCATTTGATTGCTTCTTCAAGCGTATTATCTTACATCTTCTTGTCTTACATCTTCTTATCTTACATCTTCTTATTTTACATTTTCTTATCCTACATCTTCTTATCTTACATCTTATCTCACATCTTCTCATCTTACCTTACATCCTCTTATCTTACACCATCTTATCTTAGATCTTATCTTACATCTTCTCATCTTACAGCTTCTTATATTACATCCTTCCCGCGCCGTAAAACGTCACATAGAGCCCGCATAGTTCTTTGCCAAGTTTTCCTGTTCTCGGCGAGTCTTTCAGCTTCATCAAGGGATGTTATGCCCACTAAACTGGCTTCTCTTCACGCTTATTATGCTCACTAACAAATGCTGAAAGACTGTGACTGAGTGAAAGCTGTATGATGAAGGGAAGAATGTTAGACGGGCCTGAGTGCCCGATTCTTAACCCTCTGAAAATAATGTATGTTCTTTCGTTCTCTCTCCAGCAGATGATAACAATTTTCTGTACATCCTCTTCTTTGCTGTCTCTTCATCTCCCTGTAAGATTGTGCTATTTATTTCTTACTTAGGTCCAAGTCAATGCCTGGGCATATATAAAAGACCTGACACTAGTGCCCATTGTTTCTTTGACCTGCTGCCGCATTTGAAGTGAATACGGTCAAGATCACAACTTTCCAGGAGGGTCAACACTCATTTCCTTAGCTGGGTTAACTGGGACGATTCGTCTGGATCAAACCACCCACCTTCGCCTCAGTATACAACCGCCCTAACGTAGCTTGCCATAAGCTGTCCTCATTCGCAAAAGAACGTGGATAAACTACTACACTATATCTAATCATCACTGAAAGCATCACAACAACAAGAAAGATAAATGGAATGAGAGGCAAGGGAAGAACAAGAGAAAAAAAGGAACGGACAGTCTAATGCCATGGTACAATAATGTTACCAACTAAGCTGATGGAACATATCATGGACCGAGATCTATAAAGATGTATGATCGCCAATGTTCTACTGGCATGGCACATGATGATGATATATAATCAATTAACTCGCAGTTTTATATATAATTCGACTGATAATTTTCATGACAAATACTTCACAGGCGTTCTATTGCAGCCCAAGAAACCTATACTTATGTGACACCATTTTGCATTCTGTCTTTTGCACTTCTATCCCCTTGCATATATTTTAACAAACATATCCATACTACAAGAACTTAATATGGTTGGCTAGTAAAGAGTATTAAACATAGAAAACTTAAATATTTTGGACACATTAAACGCAGTGATAATCTAGAGAATATAGTCCTGGAAGGGTACACAATGGGAAAAAGAGAGGAAGACCAAGGAGAAGATGGCTGCAAGACATCGTTGATAATCTGCAAATGGATGCATCAGCAGCAGGCCATCTTGCTTACAACCGAGAGGTATACATAAGGGCTGTTAGGGAGGCAAAGTTCCACAAGAGACATGCAAATGACTGACTGACTGATTCCCTCGCATAAAATTTGATAAAATGTCACTCCAAGTTAAAGTAGCCATGCCTGGGATAATCTCGTTTATGAAGTCATGTACGAGATTTCGCGAGAGTTGAAGAGTTGAAACGCCAAATTCTGGAGTATTATGTTAAGAGCAGAGATAAGACTCCTTCTTCTGGTGACCTGTGAAGAATCTGCGTAAAGCGTTTTACCTTATAGTGACTTGGGAAGAATCTATGTAAAACGTTTTACCTTCTAGTGATTGGGAAGAAACCACGTAGGGCGTTTTACCTTCTAGCGACTTGAGAAGAATCTACCTAAAGCGTTTTACCTTCTAATTATTGGGAAGAAACCACGTAGGGCGTTTTACCTTTTAGAAACTTGAGAATAATCTACGTAAAGCGTTTTACCTTCTAGTGACTTTGGAAGAATCTATGTAAAGCGTTTTACCTTCTAGTGACTTGGGAAGGATCTATGTAAAGCGTTTTACCTTCTAGTGACTTGAGAAGAATCTACGTAAAGCGTTTTACCTTCTAGTAACTTGGGATTAAAGATAAAGATAGATAGTCCCATACCAAATGCCGGAAGGGATGAAGAGACCTCATTATGCTGGGCCATCAGCGTATGAGGTAGGGTGGCCAGTTCCTTTCCTCGTTGCCTTTCCTACTCACATTTTCTCTGGTACCCATTTCACGAGGCTGGGTCGACCTGATGGCCGTATTGGTTGGGAAAAAAAATCCTGCTTATCTGGGGATTCGAACCCTCGACTATTCGATTTGCTAGATGAGTGCTCTAACCACTACTTTGGGATTAAACTACTTAAACCGTTTTCCTTTCTGCTGGCTTAGGATTAAACTATGTAAAGCACCTTGATATATACTTCGCTACTGGGTTTTTTTTAAATGCCTGTTTATGAATTACGATTTTGATGAATGTATAACTTTAACTGACACGATCGTTTAACTTTATGTCAGCTGTGGTAGAGCCTCACAGACAAAGCTATGAACCAGGCTTTCTATGACACAGGAAAACTGTAAAATACTGAAAATTTTCAAACAAATTGGAGCTATACGCACGTAAACACACGTATATTAGGATTGTTCAGGCTTCATGGTTCAGTGATTACAGAACAGAGAGGTCCTTTCTAAAAGAAGAATGGGGGCAGGAACTATACATAGGAAAAAATATTTCTGTGTGGTGTGTGTGTGCGTGTGTGTATGTACCCCGAAGTGGGAAGGGAACAGAGTCTTCTTAGTTTGGGAAGTGCCATCCTAGTGACTCGTCTTTACCTGGACCATTGTTGTGCTGTACAACTCAAGTCCTGTGTTACAGTTGTCTCCTCTTCGCTGACGCTTTCTTCTCGCGTTATGGCTTCTACTGTTTGGTTGTCTAGTAATCTCCACCTGTTTCTGTGCACCCGATGTAAAAGTAATCTCCATCCTTTTCTGTGTACTCGAGGTAAAAGTAATCTCCACCCTTTTCTGTGTACTCGAGGTAAAAGTAATCTCCACCTGTTTATGTGCACTCGAGGTAAAAGTAATCTCCACCCTTTTCTGTGTACTCGAGGTAAAAGTAATCTCCACCTGTTTATGTGCACTCGAGGTAAAAGTAATCTCCACCTGTTTATGTGCACTCGAGGTAAAAGTAATCTCCACCTGTTTTCTGTGCACCCGAAGTAAAAGTAATCTCCACCTGTTTATGTGCACTCGAGGTAAAAGTAATCTCCACCTGTTTATGTGCACTCGAGGTAAAAGTAATCTCCACCTGTTTATGTGCACTCGAGGTAAAAGTAATCTCCACCTGTTTATGTGCACTCGAGGTAAAAGTAATCTCCACCTGTTTATGTGCACTCGAGGTAAAAGTAATCTCCACCTGTTTATGTGCACTCGAGGTAAAAGTAATCTCCACCTGTTTATGTGCACTCGAGGTAAAAGTAATCTCCACCTGTTTATGTGCACTCGAGGTAAAAGTAATCTCCACCTGTTTATGTGCACTCGAGGTAAAAGTAATCTCCACCTGTTTATGTGCACCCGAAGTAAAAGTAATCTCCACCTGTTTATGTGCACTCGAGGTAAAAGTAATCTCCACCTGTTTTCTGTGCACCCGAAGTAAAAGTAATACAAGTTTTGTGGCGTGGATTAATGTATGCCGTCGTCGGTAATACGAGACGGGAAAATAATTTTCCTTTGCTGGGATTTTGCTCTTGTCTCTTGCTGTGTTTACAGAACAAGTCACACGGGCATGTTTCTTAGTTAGCTGGCTCGCCTGTTCAGGAAAGTAGAACTGTCCATAACACCAGGGTTAGCAAGCCACATCAAGACAAGACATTCACCGATCTTTCACACAAAATGCTCCTCGGACACAAAATGTCACAGCAGCCTGACAAATTAGGTAGTGACCAGGAAAGTACCTGAGCACAACTGACAGGATCAGCCTCTTAAGATTTGTGGACAAAGCACCTTAGAAACGAAAGAAAGAAAAACGGTAAAAGAACGACTGTGAACGAGATCTTTGACGAGCAAATGTCTAGCCATAAGAGGCCGGCGAACTTGGCCAGCAACATGGAAGCAAGGCAGGTACTGGTGTGCCCCCCCCCCTCACCACATGGAAAAGGATGCTAGAATGTTCGGTAATGTAACTCACTGGAAAGGCATTGCAACTTTTCTTATGTACCTACCCGCAAAAACGAAAAAAAAAAAAAACTCACGTCGCCTGCTACCAGTCATATATTTTTCTTATATTCTGTAGAAGAACATATGTAGCTACTACCACTGCAGCCTGCACAAGAACAGAAGACCACAGAAGTCTTGACATTTCGTGCAGGAGGGACAACCCATAAATCAAGATCTCGAGACAAGGGGACTAAGCAAATAACATTCAGAACGTTTCACAGTAAATACATTCTTTCAGAAAGAACCCTGAAATCTAAGATCTTTATATCAAGCTCTATGTCAAAAGATCCCTGAGGGAAAACTATGGGATATGCATTAATTCTTTCAATCCTGAGCTATTCTCCATGCTCTACCAGAATAAATTTGGTTGAGAAATTTTGGTAGAAAAAAAAAAAAACTGGAAGGAAGTGATTCTGTGATTTAAAAATATGGGCGGGGATTAGAAATGTGCTACGTTTCATTTGACTTAGACTTGGTCTAAATGTCGCTCTAAGCACTGATTTACGAGCCGTGCAAGATCTACCAGTGTTGTTTTGGTGCAAAAGAGTTGGGAACTTTTCTTCGGAAATCACTGGGAACTTTTCTGCTCAAATAATTGGGAACTTTTCTACTGAAATCAATGGGAACTTTTCCACAGGAAATCACTGGGAACTTTTCTACAGGACATCATTGGGAACTTTTCTACGGAAATCACTGGGAACTTTTCTGCTAAAATAATTGGGAAATTTTCTACTGAAATCAATGGGAACTTTTCTACAGAACATCATTGAGAACTTTTCTACGGGAAATCACCAAGAAATCCACATGAAAATGTTTGTTAAAAAAAACAAAACAGTAATGATACAACACACAGTGACTAAAAAATGTGGGAAAGATCACGTACATATAAAGTGATATAAAGTGAAGGTACACGTGTCTCAGAGACAGAATAGCAACTTTATAAGTAATAAAAGCTAAAAACTTCCACCTGTTACAAGTAATCATTGGTTTCAAACTTTCTCATTTAAAGAAAAAGGATCCTATTTCTAAATGGGTCTTCCTTTACTAACGTAATCTCCCCCCCCCCTTCCAACCTCACTTGAGCATAAATCTGCTGTGTAATGAGATTTGAACCTATCTTCTTATATAGAAGTGAATCATGGACAATAGGCAGGTCTGCATAAAAATCATTGGAAGCAGCAGAAATGTGGTTTATTAGAAGAATGTTGCGAATCCCCTGGACAGCAAAAATAACTAATGAAGAATGTATGAGAAGACCTGGAGAGACAAAAAAAAACCTTGTCAAAAAGATAAGAGAGAGACAATGTACTTTCATAGGACATGCAATGAGAAGAGGGGGCATTGAAAATATTATAACAACAGGAAAAATAGAAGGAAGAAGATCAAGAGGAAGACCAAGAGAAATGATACTGGACAGTCTGACGAGATGGTGTGAGAGGAGATCACCAACTGAGCTGATGGCCTGCATGAAGGATCGTGTACTCTGGAGAAGCATAATAGCCAACGCCAGTCGGCACGGCACCTGATGATGATGATGAACACATTACACAACACATTAGCCACCATTTTTTTTATATCTCTAGAGTACTTTGTAAATTTATCAATTTATTTCCAGACGGACATTTTCGCCTTTTGAAAACAAAATAGACCAGAAATAAAAATTTAAAGGGCGTTTCATTTTGTACCTCTTTATGTTCAGACTGTGATTTACATGAAACATATAAATACCATGACGTGGTTGTTCTTTTTTGCGTTTATAGCATGCAACAGTTGTTCTGTTTAGCAACGTCTGGTTCTGAATTAGATCCATATCTGCGAAGACTAATTGTATTCACTTTCACGCAACGCCCGAATGGGAATACCTTCAATATCAGAAAGAAATAGAATTTATAAAGATCGTGAAATGAAGCGTTGCAACATCCTCCCTGCCCCCCATGAACTTTTCATGGTGCTGTGTATATGTACGGCAGTCTACCGTATATTCTGACCCAGCTGACATCAACTGCAAGCAATCTTGATTCTTTCAGACAAATAAAACTATATAGCGCTTGTAATGATGTTATAAGAGGAAGCTTAGAACTAATGCTCTGCAGTCATCCATGATTAATAATCTTTTACCTGAAAGCTCCTGAATCATAGTTTTACGGCAAGAAAAGAAGAACAAAGACAAGCCAGCGATACATCTTTTCGAAATGATCTTTCTTTTTAACGCGACTTTGCTCTTAAAGAACAAGATATGGTTAAATTAAAAGCATGGGTTTTCAGTAAGATCTGCAAATGCTCAAACAGGCACCTTCCATTGATGAGCAAACAAACAGGGGAGGAGGGGACCCACGGACCCTAAAAGCAGAAAGAAACGTTCAGGTTGATGCGAAAATGAGCAACAAAATAGCATCATTCTAACCTGAAAGGGCAAACCTTTTCCACGACATTCACCGCTTTTTTTCCCCCCGACAAGGACGTTTTGCTACATGCCTTCTTTTTTGGTTTTCCGATTGGATGCGTATATACGTAGATCTAATGTAGATTCTCGGGGCTTTCAGTTTACTGAATCAATACTAATGTGAACCTAGTGTACACTTTCCTATTTTAGTATCATGGGCCGGTGCTCCACTCTCCCTAGAGGTTTCTTTCATTTTCGTAAAAGATCAAGCTCCATTATCGCTACAGCTTTCTTCCATTTGGGAGTACAAGATCAAAAGGCTCCAGGCAGTTTACACGTTTCGCTGAAATAAGACTGAACTTTCAGAATATGGAAGATTTAGCCCTTAAAAGTTCTCGAGTCTGAGAGATCTATTCAGGCATCTATTTTTCCGAGAGATCTATTCAAGCATCTATTTTTCCGAGAGATCTATTCAAGCATCTATTTGATATAGGGGCTGGCTTTCTAGATATACATATTTCCCGTTCTACGATGAACGGTAGATCAAATGGCACTCTTGAAAGTGTTCTGCATGTATAGATCACGGGAAGTATATCAAGTTCAGTCACAACAGATAACTCTTATCAGGGCTAGGCCTGGTACGGCGCGCAGAGTACAGTGGGTGCTTTAACTCTTTCACTCTCCAGTTAATCTCCATGTTCTGCCAGAGTACATTTTGATGAGAAATGTTGTTTCAGAGACACTGGAAGGAATTTACTACATAATTTAAAACGTACGGATTGGATTAGAAATATACTACTTTTCATTTTACTTAGACTCTACCTAAATATGGCTCTGAACATTGATTCTCTTGGGTGTACAAAATCTATCAACCCTGTCAATGTTGTTCTGAAGTAAAAGAGTTAATGGCGGCAACAATAACGTTAGAAAAAAAAATCACATGAATGCGAAGCAGACGGCTGTGACGTCATTTAGCCTAGTGTATATACTAATGTGTATATATTACATATG
>CM019716.1:53357349-53362349 GCA_009760885.1 Achatina immaculata
TATAAACACAGTCCATGCCTGAAAGCCCGAACGGGCTGTGAAAGCTGTTGAAAGATATGAGCTAAAACAGAAACACCTGAGTAAACAATGTTGGCCGGTAGCGCAGGTTTCAGACTCGCATAAATGATGTAATCATGGGGAGTTTGAGGACAGGTGTATGGGTGGGTAAGACTTAGCTGCTGACTGCCGACAAAGGTTTGATTGTCTTCTCACACTAAAATGTAACTCTTTCTGTGGTACGCTACATGCCGCAAGACAGGGACAGTTTACCACTCGAACGGGGAAGGGGGGGGGGGGGGGGGGGGGGTCTCAAATAGTGGGGAATATTAGGGTCTCATGGGGATGAATTTGGACAACAGATTGATAGACTTAAGATGCTTCAATGTTATATGCATGTTATTTATAACGCACCTGTCCAGTCATCCAATCTTGGAAAAGGGAGAAAAGGAGGAAAAGGAAGGGAAAAGGGAGAAAAGGAAGGGAAAAAGGAGAAAAGGAAGGGAAAAGGGAGAAAAGGAAGGGAAAAGAAAATGATGAATGATGTTCTGATATACGCTGAAAAGTGCGCATGTAGCAAAAGAAGAAAAGGCTAGCAACACTGCCCTAGAGAGACACTGTGTAACGCCAAGAGATAGCTACGGTACTGGATTTTCTTTTGCGTGAATAACAGAAAAATAGTATGCCTAAAACACGCGTTTTATCCAAGCATGCGTTCTGGCAAACATCTACTGAATGAAGAACTTAATACAGCAAACAGCAGCAGATTTAAGAAATTCCAAGGAAGAGATGCGCTGAAAGTTTCATCCATGCTGTCTTGATGCCAAAAGAACCTGGTGAGATATGGACAACCTTTGCCATGAGCGCCAGGTCTTCACAGCTGTCACTACACTTGGTAGGTCATGCAGACCACAGAAGCCTGTTGATTATGTTTGGAAGTATAACTGATATAACGATGGAGGTGTCATGATCTTCGTGATAAATCGGTGCACACGGTGTGCTAGGTGCTTACGTTAAGTTTCTGTCTAAAGTGCAACCATAGGTGGCATAGTAGATCTTCCCACAGAACAGCAAAGATAACTCTATCTTGCCACAGAACAGCAAAGATAACTCTATCTTGCCACATAACAGCAAAGATAACTCTATCTTGCCACAGAACAGCAAAGATAATTCTATCTTGCCATAGAAACAGCAAAGATAACTCTATCTTGCCACAGAACAGCAAAGATAACTCTATCTTGCCACAGAACAGCAAAGATAACTCTATCTTGCCACATAACAGCAAAGATAACTCTGTCTTGTCAAGGAAAACTTGAAAGATATGACGCTACTTCTCATATTTTTTATTTTCCTTGACCTGTTGGCACACTGTAGGTTGAAATTTCGGCACACTGTAGGTTGATATGTCGGCACACTGTAGGTTGATATGTCGGCACACTGTAGATTGATATGTCGGCATACTGTAGGTTGATATGACGGCACACTGTAGGTTGATATGTCGGCACACTGTAGGTTGATATGTCGGCACACTGTAGGCTGATATGTTGGCACACTGTAGGTTGATATGTTGGCACACTGTAGGCTGATATGTCGGCACACTGTAGGTTGACATGACGGCACACTGTAGGTTGATATGTAGGCACACTGTAGGTTGACATGACGGCACACTGTAGGTTGATATGTAGGCACACTGTAGATTGATATGTAGGCACACTGTAGATTGACATGTTGGCACACTGTAGGATGATATGTTGGCACACTGTAGGCTGATATGTCGGCACACTGTAGGTTGACATGACGGCACACTGTAGGTTGATATGTAGGCACATTGTAGGTTGACATGACGGCACACTGTAGGCTGATATGTAGGCACACTGTAGATTGATATGTAGGCACAATGACGGCACACTGTAGGCCGATATATAGGCACACTGTAGGTTGATATGTAGGCACACTGTATAACAATGTTTTAGTTCATTTATATTGTTCATTATTATTGTTATTATTGAATGTTCTATTATCATCACATCTCACCTTGGTACATCACACGTCGAAGTTTCACATACATGGCAATAGAAGATTTCTCATGAACATTTCACTGATTCATTTTAATTTGACAAATAATATCAATATGATCAATACGTATAGCTGATAACTCACTTGTAATAATAGGCATAGGCAAGATTATACACATTTCATTATTTTCATCATAGTAGCACGAAATCTCACAAAATCACAATATCATAATTCTCATAATTCTACAAGCAGTATTTAAGCAGCGTTCACAATATTCAGTAATACAAAAGCTCTTGGTAACAATTACTGTACGATCTCTTGCTACACTAGTTCAATCTAACCCTATGTCTCTATCTCTACATTTCTCTTGCTGAATGCCTCTTCCCCTCCTCTCTGCGTCTCCTCTCTCTTTCAGAACCCCTATCTGCTCTTCGCCGGCCCTCCTGAATCCTCCTCCCTTCTTTATATTCGTAAGTTCTGACCACGCCAAAACCGGTCGCAACTGGCGTATTCGCTTTAGTCTCTTTCATCTCCGTCGTCTAATTGTTACCTCCCATTAACAAGTCCACCATCTCTTTCATGTTACCTGCTTCGGGACCTAGTCCGTTCTCTGTTCAGTCTTTGATCTACTGGTCAATTGTTCCCCCTGGGCTACTGCATGTGCGCGCGAAGTCGCACCTCTAGAACTGGACCACTCTCACGATCTATCAGATCTATCGATACGGTTTTACCTTTGATCAGGTCTTTGAAGTACCGAGTATCCGTTCCTCGCTCCTCTAACTATAACTTCTCTGCCCCCCATTACATTCTTTATTCCTGATCATGTCACTAATAATAATAATAATAATAATAATTATAATCATTACTTACAAGGCTATGCTACAACTGTATATTGATATGTCGGCACACTGTAGATTGATACGTAGGCACACTGTAGGTTGATATGTAGGCACACTGTAGATTGATATGTAGGCACACTGTAGGTTGACATGACGGCACACTGTAGGTTGACATGACGGCACACTGTAGGCTGATATGTAGGCACACCGTAGATTGATATGTAGGCACACTGTAGGCTGATATGGCTGACTGCCTCTCCTGTTTCCAGCTTCAGAAAGAGCAAGGTCCTGATTTCAACACCTGGATTGTCTCCGGTCGGGATTCGAACCACCTACCTTCGCAATTAGAGACGAGTGCTCCAACTCAGGAACGTATGCGAGTACTTTGGCAGAAAGAGAAACGCAACATTCTGTTACAGCGAGTCACACATAAGCCAGGTCGCTTAGTCTTGTTATATACAACTCATACAACGTGTTTCAATGATGTCCATGCCCCATTTCTCATAACATGAACACAAGAGACCCACTTGTCGCTTACAATGGGCCATGGAAGGACGTAACAAAAACTGCGTTTTAGTTTAGACAATGATGGCATATTAGCAAGAACAATAAAGTCTATGTGCGTCTCTTTCACACACACACACACACACATACACACGCACGCGCGCGCACGCACACACACACTATATAACCGTTGCTGGACGTATTATGTTTTCTTAAACTGCTCGAATATCAATCCCGTAGTGCATGTCCCTTGCGGAACTTTGCCTCCCTAACAGCTCTCATGTAGGCAGGCCTCTCGGTTGTAAGCAAGATGCCCTGCTGTTGATGCATCCATTTGCAGACTATCAACGATGTCTTGCAGCCATCTCAATTATTTACCCTTCCAAGACGGTCTTCTCTAAATTCTCATGACGTTTAATATGTCCAAAATATTTAAGTTTTAATCCTCTTTACTAGCCAACCTTCTTCATTTTTTAAGTTCTTGTAGTATGGATATATTTGTTATTTTTTGTGTCCATGATATTTGAAGAACTCTTCTGTAGCACTTACATTCAAAGGCATTTATATTTCTCAGATATTTTGTTAAGTGTCCAGGTCTCACAGCATATGTTGCGATGGGAATGATGTATGCCCTTAAAAATCTTATTTTTGTGTTCTGTCTGCTCCTATCTACAGCTTCTTTAGTTGTTTTAATTTTTGAGGAGCGATAGATGTCCTCCTTTTAATTTCTCTCATTGTATCTCCATTATTAGTTAGTAGTGATCCAAGATATTCAAAACTCTTCACTTCTTCCAGTTTTCCTCATTGATATATATTTCAACTGCCTTGTTTGTTTTGTCAGTTGTTATCAATTTAGCTTTCCTCGCATTAAGATAGAGGTTCTGCTCTTCGCTGTTCTTACGGACTGACATAATTAGTTTTTCCATTCCTTTTTGTGCTGTGGACAGCAATACTGTGTCATCAGCATATCTAATCTCTGGTATTTCATAACCTCCAACTGTTATGGCATCGTAGTGTTCTTTGTCTACATCTTCTCTAACACTCCTCATTATATTACTTTCTGTAGTGCAGCTTACAGAAAATAACTGACACCAATTCACACCCCGCCCCCCCCCCCCCTTTTCCAAGATTGTCTGACTCAAAGGGTGCATTTCAAATAAGATGAATATAATCTGAAACATCTGACATCAAATCTCGTGATGAGACAGAAGTTTTCGCAAAGAACAAAGATTCAAGGTGAGACACACTGCGGGCCCTCTACGTGATGGCTGGCGAACTGCGACGGAGGCGAAAATGTAAGAATATTGAAACAATTTGAGCCTGTCCAAGTATGGTTACATTCCCTCCCCCCCTCCCTCCACCCTCAACCCTAAAATTCCGCGGCGAGGCGGGTGTGTGGTTGGTGGGGGGAGGGGGGGGGACAGCGGAGATTCCCTAGCGGTTGTTGACAGCCTTATTTCACCCACCGCTCTCAGGTATAAGAGAATGGGGAGCAGAATTGTGCAAGAGTAATCCCTAAAAACAAGTACGAGGGCCACGAGAGAAGGTACCAGTAACAAGAGAAGCTGGTGGTGTGGGTAGGTTGGAGGTTGGAGGTTGGGGGGTTGCTGAGCAGCTTTGTTATCTGTCATCTCACTCTAATGG
>CM019716.1:53369849-53577349 GCA_009760885.1 Achatina immaculata
CGCCATCTTTACAACTTTGTATCGTTTAGTTGTTCCCCGGTAGAAAATTACGTGTTTTTTTTTTGTTGTTTCACTTTTGTTTCTATCGTTACTTTTCTTTTTTTTTTCCTTAAACTGTACATAACGAACGTCTTTCATTCTTTGTCTTCTCAAGATATCTTCTACGGTGCACAAGACGTCACTACAGTGTTTCTCAACATCGGCTCCCCGAGCACCAAGGAGGAAAGGCAGAGTCCATGACTGGCCATATGGGAGGGGGGGGGGCCGGTCCGTATTGCAGTGTGGATTATGGTTAACATGAGAAATGTATGAAGGGGGTTTTAACTTGATACCTAGCTGTAACGAAGAGAGAGAGAGAGAGAGAGAGGGTGGAAGAAAGAGAGAGGATCCCTTCGATTGGGGGGGGGGGGGGGTCTACGACCTGAAACAAGATGAGAATCCCTGTTGTTAAAAAAAAACATGTGCCAGCTTTAATAAGACTAATTAATTCAGAGATGACTAAATAAACACGACAACGTAGCTGACAAAAAGGAAACTATCAAAGCAAATAAAGATATTTCAGGTATGGCTTTTAGAAACTGCACAACTGCTAGTACTACTACTACTACACTACTACTACTACACTACTACTACTACATTACTACTACTACTACTACCACTACTACTACTACATTACTACTACTACTACTACTACTACTACTACACTACTACTACTACTACTACATTACTACTACTACACTACTACTACTACATTACTACTACTACACTACTACTACACACTACTACACTACTACTACTACACTACTACTACACTACTACTACTACACTACTACTACATTACTACTACTACACTACTACTACATTACTACTACTATACTACTACTACTACATTACTACTACTACTACACTACTACTGCTACACTACTACTACTACACTACTACTACACTACTACTACTACATTGCTACTACTACTACATTACTACTACTACTACAACTACACTACTACTACTACACTACTACTACTACATTACTACTACTACACTACTACTACTACACTACTACTACTACACTACTACTACTACACTACTACTACTACTACTACTACTACACTAGTACTACTACATTACTACTACTACTACTACCACTACTACGACTACGCTACTACTACTACACTACTACTACTACATTACTACTACTACTACCACTACTACGACTACACTACTACTACTACTACACTACTACTACTACATTACTACTACTACCACTACTACGACTACACTACTACTACTACTACTACACTACTACTACATTACTACTACATTACTACTACATTACTACTACTACACTACTACTACTACTACTACACTACTACTACCACTACTTGTGGTGAAAGTTCATAAGTGTGCAGAGACTGTGCGTCAACGATGTTGACACACTCGTTTGTGGTCAGCAATTTTTTTTTATCTTAAGGAAAAATCTGAAGATGGCCCATATTTAAGTTATTTGTTTTAAAGATGAGAAAGGCCAACTAACCCTAGAAAACAAATCTTTAAAATAAGAAACGATATTTGCAAATGTTTGCTTAAAAAAAAAAGCATTCACACCATGGCCCAGTTCTCGTGGATACAGTTATCATCATCATCATCATCATCATCATCATCTTTCATTACTAAAGTGGAAGATCTGTAAGTCTTTGCCAGGTCTACCAATATGTCTTATTATTTTTGAAACATTCGGCAACATCTCTAATCCTTGACCTTTTTCCCCTCCCGTCAACCCTCCCCCCTCTCCCCTCCCCACAAGGAATGATGCAGTGCAGCCCGCCTTAAAAAAACAAAAACGTCCTTGGACCGATTTTTGTTTACAAACTATTTCCCCCCAACGCGGGAAGAAAACAGGTTTAACTTCGCCGCCATCTTTACAACTTTGTATCGTTTAGTTGTTCCCCGGTAGAAAATTACGTGTTTTTTTTTTTGTTGTTTCACTTTTTGTTTCTATCGTTACTTTTCTTTTTTTTTTTCCTTAAACTGTACATAACGAACGTCTTTCATTCTTTGTCTTCTCAAGATATCTTCTACGGTGCACAAGACGTCACTACAGTGTTTCTCAACATCGGCTCCCCGAGCACCAAGGAGGAAAGGCAGAGTCCATGACTGGCCATATGGGAGGGGGGGGGGCCGGTCCGTATTGCAGTGTGGATTATGGTTAACATGAGAAATGTATGAAGGGGGTTTTAACTTGATACCTAGCTGTAACGAAGAGAGAGAGAGAGAGAGAGAGGGTGGAAGAAAGAGAGAGGATCCCTTCGATTGGGGGGGGGGGGGGGGTCTACGACCTGAAACAAGATGAGAATCCCTGTTGTTAAAAAAAAAACATGTGCCAGCTTTAATAAGACTAATTAATTCAGAGATGACTAAATAAACACGACAACGTAGCTGACAAAAAGGAAACTATCAAAGCAAATAAAGATATTTCAGGTATGGCTTTTAGAAACTGCACAACTGCAGACTGGACAAACACAAACAAATCTGATTCCAACATAATTATCACAAATATAACTACTACTACAAACTCGACTACAATTCACTGATATACAAATGTAACAGACATACAAAAGTACCTTGGTGTTGCTATAGATACACCTGTAAAAAAAAAAAAAAGAAGAGGCACTTTATGCCCTTGTGTTGGATGGGGTCCTTGATAAAAGACATTTGCCGAAATATTGAATTGTAGTATGCTCTTTATTTATACGTTCTCATCTTATTTTCTGCCACTCTTGTTTCTGCTCACTTTCATCACACTTTCTATCTTTTTGTAAAACTGAACCGAACACTTCTATCCTCTTTTATTCGCTGGTTCTCCCCGTTTCAAGCTCTGAAGTTCCCTCGGGCCACTCACTGTGACAAGCTCGAAAGTTCCCTCGGGCCACTCACTGTGACAAGCTCTGAAGTTCCCTCGGGCCACCAACTGTGACAAGCTCGAAAGTTCTCTCGGGCCACTCACTGTGACAAGCTCTGAAGTTCTCTCGGACCACTAACTGTGACAAGCTCAGAAGTTCCCTCGGGCCACTAACTGTGACAAGCTCTGAAGATCCCTCGGGCCACTCACTGTGACAAGCTCTGAAGTTCCCTCGGGCCACTAACTGTGACAAGCTCTGAAGTTCCCTCGGGCCACTAACTGTGATAAGCTCTGAAGTTCCCTCGGGCCACTAACTGTGACAAGCTCAGAAGTTCTCTCGGACCACTAACTGTGACAAGCTCAGAAGTTCCCTCGGGCCACTCACTGTGACAAGCTCTGAAGTTCCCTCGGGCCACTAACTGTGACAAGCTCTGAAGTTCCCTCGGGCCACTCACTGTGACAAGCTCTGAAGTTCCCTCGGGCCACTCACTGTGACAAGCTCGAAAGTTCCCTCGGGCCACTCACTGTGACAAGGAAAATATTTGTAGAAACATTTCTCTCTCGCTCCCATCAGAGATAAGATTTATTTATGTTAAGTTTTCCCTGGTAGAAATCAGATAAGATTCTTAAGGATGATTCTCGCCTCCTGTTCAGTTTCAAGTTTAGATTCATTATGGATGTATCTCTCTTCTTGTTCTTTGTTTAGATTCATTATAGATGTATCTCTATTCTTGTTCTTTGTTTAGATTCATTATGGATGTATCTCTATTCTTGATCTTCGTTAAGATTCATTATGGATGAATCTCTCTTCTTGTTCTTTGTTTAGATTCATTACAGATGAATGCCTCTTCCTTTTCTGTGTTTAGATCCATTATGGATGAATCTCTTCTCCTTTTCTTTGTTTAGATTCATTATAGATGAATCCCTTCTCCTGCTCTGTTATGCGTTTAAATTCATTATGAATGAATCTTCCTTCCTGTTCCGTAACGTGTTTAGATTCACCACCATACACCCCTCCCCGTCTCCTATTTTTCTATAATCGCTGAGGGGTGGGGCAGGATGGCAGGTTCAGACATGTTGTAAACAAACGCTTTGTCAGGGCTGAGAAGATAACCCATCATGTTGAGAAGCGGATCTGACTTTTGTGAACTCAAGCGTTTTTCTGTGCCGCCTTACTTATTTATTCTTTTTTTTTCTGATGGGGAAATGTCACAACGAAATAATAAGCAGACGTGCTCAAGCCAAGTCAGCATTCCGGAAAGTGAGAAACATCTTTTGCAACAGATCCATACTAATGGAAACAAGATTCCGAGTACTTAAATGTTAGATCGAGCCAATTTTGTTTTATGGATGTGATGCGTGGTCCATGAATAAGAGAGTACAGTGAGAAATGGAAGCCATGGAAATGTGGTCTATAAGAAGGATGTTGAAGGTACCATGGACAGCTAAGAAAACCAATGAAGAAGTTTTAAGAGAGGCTGGAGTTAAAAGGCAAATTTACAGCAAAGATAAGAGGCAGACAAGCGAGATTTGTAGGACATTTTCTGAGAAGAGGAAAACTAGAATACATTGTGGCAACTGGAAAAATTGAGGGAAGAAGAGACAGAGGAAGACAGAGAGAGAGAGAAGTTACTGGAAGGGCTGTCAGTGTGGCTAGAAAGAAAGTCACCGGCGGATCTCATAATCACGTGTAAAGACAGGGACTTATGGAGAGAAATGATCGTCTACGCCACACGGCACGGCACTTGATTGATTCATTCATTATTTATTTAACTTGTATACTGAAAATATAATGAGGAATGTTAGAGAAGATGTAGACAAAGAATATTATGATGTCATAACAATTGGAGGTTATGAAATGCCGGAGATCAGATATACCGATGACACAGTATTACTATCTACATCACAAAAAGGAGTGGAAAAAAACTAATTATATCAGTCCGTAAGAATAGTGAAGAGTAAAACTTCTATCTTAATATGAAGAAAAATAAATTGATGACAACTGACAAAACAAATAAGGCAGCTGAAATATATATCAGTGAGGAAAAAACTGGAAAACGTGGATAGTTTTGAATATCTTGGATCATTAATAACTAATAATGGATATACAATGAGAGGAATTAAAAGGAGGACATCTTTCGCTTTTCAAAAAATAAAACTAAATAAGATGTGGAGAGGAAGAGACAGAACTAAAAAAAAAAAAAAAAGATTTTTAACGGCATGCATCTTTCCCATCGCAACACATGCCTGTGAGATTTGGACACTTAACAAAACAGGTAAGAAACACATAAATGCCTTTGAACGTAAATGCTACAGAAGAGTTTTTCGTATATCATGGACACAAAAGAGAACAAATATATCCATACTACAAGAACTTATTATTGAAGAAGGATGGCTAGTAAAGAGGATTAAACAGAAAAAAAACTTAAATATTTTGGACATATTAAACGTCATGAGAATATAAAGAAAACCGTCTTGGAAGGGAACATAATGGGGAAAAAGAAAGAGCGGAAGACCAAGGCAAAGATGGCTGCAAGACATCGTTGATGGTCTGCAAATGGATGCATCAGCAGCAGGGCATCTTGCTTACAACCGAGAGGCCTACAGGAGAGCTGTTAATGAGGCAAATTTCCGCAAGAGACATGCAAATGACAGACTGACATCTAAATGCCATGAACAAGCTCTAACAGCCTGAATGTCTCACGTACAGCACAGCCTTCACACAGCTCAGCTACTAAAAGGAACAACGGAGCTCTCCTGCAGTGGACCACTCTTTCAAAACAGCAACGAACAGGCGAAGGTGGCCATGACTGACATCACCTGACCTCCCTTTCCTGTCCCGGCTCCAGAGAGAATCGAGTACCCATTTCAACAGCTGGGTGACTGAAGCGTCTCCGACCGCAATCTAACGCATGAGAGACGAGTACACTATTCACCTAGCTACACCGGACTCCATGATGTTTTTATTAGCCTTCTTGATTCACACGGTGCTTTTCAATGCTATTTACGTGCCGTGCTCAGCAGCGTTTAGGACCGTGTTACACAGTCCAGTGTGTTCACAAATCAGTTAGAATGATATTCTCTTCCTGACATTACTTCTACATTTTTAAAAAAAATCGCCTCTTTTCTTCTTCGTCATCATTTATTCTGTTCTTTAGGGAAAAGATTAACCACCTGTCGTGAGATAAAGACAGTCAAGTGCACCAGTTTTCTGTCACATGATTGGCTACCGTCGATTCTTTTATAGTACCCAGGTAAAGGGCGACTGGCAAAACCTGAGAAGAAAACTTTAGATAATTTATTTCCTCGTACACAAGGCAACCAGGATGGAAACGATAGGGCACAGCTTGAGCCTTAGAATAACCGTGTAGGCTGTAGAAGAGTGCCTGGTCTGTTGACAGATGGTGCCGCGTCTTCGTTTTATCAGACCATGACATCCACTCCCTTGAGCTGTCTGATACCCGAACGAAATAAACAGTTCAAATAGCCGACCCGGGGAGGGGGGGGGGGGGGTCACGAAATGAGATAATTTACTCGAAACGTTAACCATCCTTGATTTTATACTGCAGAATTACAATAGCCTGCCTTGATAATATAGATAATAATATAATATAATACATTAAATTAAATTAAAACAGGGCTACGTATTGTCACCCTTACCATTTATAATTATAATCATGACCTCCCTCATCTTCTATTTCCCTTGAAATTTCCAGTCAAGTTCTGTCTTCTCATGACCTCCCTCATCTTCTATTTCCCTTGAAATTTCCAGTCAAGTTCTGTCTTCTCATGATCTCCGTCTTATTCTATTTCCCTAGAAATTTCCAGTCAAGTTCTGTCTTCTCATGACCTCCTTCTTATTCTATTTCCCTAGAAATTTCCAGTCAAGTTCTGTCTTCTCATGACCTCCCGCTTATTCTATTTCCCTAGAAATTTCCAGTCAAGTTCTGTCTTCTCATGACATTTTGAAATGTCTTTTTCCTGTATTTTGTGAACAGTTTTGGTTGTTCTGAAATTTCTCTGGGGGCCTCTTGGTTTGTGTTTGTGTCTGTCCGGGGTATTTGTTGCATCTTTCTCCAAAACCATATCTCTCTTGCTTCTAATTTATTCTTTTTCTTATCTGCCCAACTCTCACAACCATATAGCAATATTAGTTCTATATAGCACTGAAATACTCTTTTCCTCAATTTTAGGAACATTTTCGTGTGTTTTTTACATTTTCTGTGTTGATGGAATCTAGCATGAAGTTTGCTTTTCTAAGCCAGGTCTCGTGTGGCACAACAGCTAAGATAAGTTTCAGGGTTCAGTGTCACGCAGGAGGTGGTTGGAGTTTAAATCTCAGAAGGAATTTTTTTTTTAAACCCCAGAAAGTGGAAAAACATTAATTATTAGTTACCTTCCCCTGTTTCTGTACAAAATAGTAGGGAGCTTTCAAGGAAAGGCAAAGCTATAACGTTTTTTAACCATTGTGGCAAAACTTGTCTGCCCGCCCTTGGATACATGATCAGTTCTCACTAGAAATGCTAACACATCGTTTATACAGCACTTTGCAGTGTCTCTAAGGCTCCAGACTGGCGTTCCAGAGCACCAGGTATTCTCAGGTATTCACATTTACAACCGGCTGACAGGAATGACGAGATCATAAGTCACTCTGAGAGAGCAAGTAGCTTTCAAGTGGGCTACTTGTGTGTCAGATTTCTGACATCATAATTTCCATTACCTCGATCCCTTACCCTTACAACACAGATACGAAGTATCCGTTACTTTCTGTATGTAAAGACTACAGGTTACAATGTGCTGAAGCCCGCGTACTTACTATACTCACACACACACACACAAACCCAGAAACTTACACTGGTTTTCCAGCTTGCTTTCTGCCCGTATAATGAGAAGCTAAGGAAAACACAAACGTTTGAACAAAACAACAAGGGCAGATCAGGCAGTCAGTCAGTGAGTCATTTGTAGGCCTCTCGGTTGTGAGCAAGATGCCCTGCTGCTGATGTGTCCATTCGCAGATCATCAACGATGTCTTGCAGCCATCTTCGCCTTGGTCTACCTCTCTTTCTTGTTTCCCAATGTGTATCTTTCCAGGACCGTCTTCTCCAAATTCTCATAATCTGTCCAAAATATTTAAGTTTTCTCTGTTTAATCTTCTTTATTAGCCAACCTCCTTCAATATTAAGTTCTTGTAGTATCAGCAGCAGGGCATCTTGCTCACAACCGAGAGGCCTACAGGAGAGCTGACAGGGAGACAGTAAAGTTCCGCAATGGACATGCAAATGACTGAATGACATGACTTCATTACTTCGTAAATGTTCTTGCCTTGTAGTCCGATCAGAGAAAAACAAAAAGAACACAATCTAAAATAGCCACAGCTTTTTGTTTTCTTATACATTAACAAGAGGCTTCACCATCATGTCCTCTGTACTCCCAGTAGAGCATAAGGCATCAACAAAGGTTCTGCACCCTGTCCTGTCTTCAGCAAGTGTGGATACCTCAAGCCACGTCTTTCCCGCTTCCTTTAGTTCTTCCTGTATTGTGCGTCTCCATGTCCTCAATGGCCTGCCCCTCTTTTTTTTTCCCTTGAGGTGTCCGAGTCAAGGCGGTATAGGGGTGTCTTGTTCTTTCCATTCGTAGTATGTGACCCAGCCATTTCCATCTCCGAACAAAATATTATATCATCATCATCATCATCATCTCTGCAGTGAGGGTAAGTTGAATATCTCTCCAACCAGCATTTTCGTCAGACGTGCTGTTCTTTTTTTTTTCATCTAATGATCTGTTCTGTTGTCATTCTTTTGCTCTTTTACCATGAAATTTTCTTTTGTAAATCTAAGACAGTATTGGTCGCACTGCTCTTCTCCCTAACATGTTCCAAAGTAAGTATGATTACTCTCATTTGACAGTATATAGGGGCTGCTGACACACTAGAGTCAGGGCTGGGACACCAGTGCTGACCAAGACCCTGCCCCCATCTTTTCGTTGGTACTACCACTAACAAATCTAGCCTGGCTAACGGGATAGGGATCGCCAATGTCCCCATGGCGGTGGAGCCTGCTAAAGAAATACTGCACATCTGCTGCTTTTTCAAACTCCTCTCAAAGACTGAAAGGATAGCCGCCACAACCCGCTCCCAATCCGACACGATGCTGTTTCTCAACATCTTCACCACATCGACTGTAAAGGACACCAGCTCGAAATCCAGGGTGATAAACGAAGATGATGATGAAGAAGAAGAAGAAGAATATGAAGAAGAAGAAGAAGAAGAAGAAGAAGAATATCAAAAACATTTAGTGTAAATTTCATTGGCTTCACACATCTACAACACCTTATATACCAGGGATGTCCAGTTTGCCCGTGAGGACAACTGCAACCCGGGAGGTTATCATGAAAGCGTAAATTATTTTAGTAAAGCTAATACTGTTAGCTAAGAGGGGTGCTTTTATACTGCGAAAGAAAGGATGAATCAGAGTTCTGATTGTTTAGTCAGTTCCCCCCCCCCCAAAAATAACTCTCTCTCTCTCTCTCTCTCTCTGAACCTTAAGTACCCAGGGCACACGGGGCTTCCGCAAGGGTTTTCCACAAATGCCTGTCCTTTGCCTTTTTTTCTGCTCTTGCCCAGGTGAGCCCTCTATTGCTCAACATCCTCTATGTTGTTCTTCTCCATGTCTCTTTTGGTCTACCCTTACTTCTGTTCCCCTGTGGTGTCCATCTTAGTGCTGTTTTTGGTAGTGAGTTGTCAGTCATTCGGAGCACATGTCCCAGCCATCGCCAGCATTTTTCCCCAAGAATAACTAGGTTGATTTAAATACGGCCTGCCACACGACTCGTGGGTGCAGCCGTGGGTCACGGGTCCTCTAAAGTTGAATAAAGATCATTCATTCATTCATTCATTCACCCTTGGTCATATAGTATTATATACTGTATTAAACTGGTCACATAATATACGGTTCCATTAATACACAGAAACAAAACTTATTCATTAAATTTCTCGAGTTATCAGCAAAAAGGTTAGACAGTGTAGTATATAAAACTTAACTTAGGCATGAAACAGAAGCAGCAACATAGAGGATAAGACATCAAAGATAAAAGTAGAATTTCAGAAAGAATGCGGATACTTGGATTCACAGTTGCGAATTTAATAAACGACAGTAAACGCATCTTTGTTTAACCCAAAGCACAGAAAACGAGTGAGCGCAGGTGCAGTCTAGTGATCCCCCCCCCCCCCCCCCCGCCCAACCCCGCCGTTAGCGTGTTGAGGTCACGAGCTAAAAATAGCGCCAAGACCTGGGACAAAGAACGAGGAGGTGGGGGGGGGGGGGTGGACACATAGTCTGAGGTTGAGAACTTAGACCAATGTTTTTGTCTTAATTCAAATAGTCTGCACGTTGTTTAGTTTCAAAATCTCCCGCCTGGACTGAACGTTAATGAGGCCCAAGTATCGAACGTTGGGCCTGGTTTTTCTTGAGATTTGTCTGCAAATTTGTCAACATTGTGAGCATGCAGAAGAACACACTTAACATGTGTTTTATTAACCATGGAGGGCGGGCAGGAGGTTGGGGGGAGGGGGGAGGGCACAATTTCTATATTGTTCTTCGGATATTTTGAAATATCAACTGGGATATCTGAAGAGAACGGTGCCCCAGTCTGAGGCCGATGACTCGGCCAAGGCTTGACCTGGACTGTTGACTGTTAAGGTCGACCCTAGCAGGTGTTGCTGACCTGTCATTGTTCACAGTGCCACAGACACACCGGTCGTGAAACCATTACCAGCAGATGCTGCCTACAGAAGCCTAGGGGCTCCATTTATTATAATTAGTAATTATTATTATTATTATTATTATTATTAAAAGTACGTATTTCTGGGTAACACAAGTGTTCAAAAGAGTTTAACATTTTTTGTATACAGGTGTCATGCCAGCTTAAATTTTAAGAACCCTTGTCTTGGGGCGTTTCTCAGCCGTGTCACACAAGGCGTCTTCAAACTATATCTGACTCTAGATACTGCTGTCGACTCCATACAACTTAGATTTATACAAAAACTGACGCCGCTGTGGTGACTTTGAGACTCAAGCACTGTATCCTTTAGGCAGCTTTTCGCCCATATTCCTGGACGCGCCCATCGACAACGGGGTCAAGTCTAGTACTCATATCCTACAAACAACAGCAAGTCTTCAGTTCTCGCCATATTTGTAACCGTGTCTTTGTTTGGTACGCTATAGCAGTGGTTTCCAAACTGTGCTCCGCAACCCATTGTCAGTTTGGTGCTAAGTCCTGCCTATCGAATAAAAAGCTTTATGGTGCTGCTATACTGCACATAAACTGGTGGTCCGAACATAAGCTGGTGGTCCGCATATAGGTTGGTGGTCCGCATATAAACTTGGTGGTCCGCACATAAACTGGTGGTCCGCATATAAACTGGTGGCCTGCATATAAACTGGTGGTCTGCACATAAGCTAGTGGTCTGCACATAAAAGTTGGTGGTCCGCATATAAACTAGTGGTCCGCATATAAACTTGGTGGTCCGCCAACTTACACGCAGCTGTTTTAAAGCTGGATGTGAAAAAAAAAAATTTGGGAACCTCTGGTCTGAGATGCCTTGCCTGCTGTGTTTGTGTCAGCCTAAGCCGTTCTTCTCAAGTTGCCGCTGACTGGTCGTTCCTTCCCATTTTTCTTCAAGTGTCCATGATATGGCTATTATTATAGTAAAGTTTGGATCTAGTCTACTCTCTTTTAACCCTATGAAGGGACCTAGCTTTTGTCTGAAATCTTACCCGTTCTGATACACGCACTTCATTTCTTCAGTATAAATTTAGCCAAATTTCTAGATTTCCAAAAGCAAAGTCTTCTAATTTCACTGTCACTAGTTTCGTTACGGTTTTTAGCAGCATCAACAGGTCCACATTCTTTATCATCAACAAAAACATGGAACTTTTAATCTATCATCTGTGCCCACAATCGTGCGAATTCTATTCTGAAGACAAAAGTTCTTTGAATATGGGCAGTACTGTTTTAAACTGTATTTGGAAGTACCTCTCTCTCTCTCTCTCTCCCTCTCTCCTCTTCTCTTCTCTCTATCTGTCTTGTTTGTCTGTCTCCATATTAAAAGAGAAGATAACTGAATGAAAACAGAGTTGGGGGTGGCGGGTGGTTGATGTGTACCAAGGCTACACTGGGGTCTAAATATGGCTAGAGATGGTGTGACGCAAGTGTGTACTGTACCCCGTAGACAGTGCGTAGTTAAATGCTTGTGCAAATGTGTATCTAATCTCTTCAGTCTGAAAAAGTTTTGGCGAATTTATTTATGTATTCATATTGTACACCTCTCTCCTTCTCTGTCTCTCTCTCTTTCCATTTTACTCCAGGTAAAAGATCAACGCTTAATTGATTATTTAACCCCATTATGTAACAAAAACAAGAAAACTGGACCGACAAAAAAAGGACAAAGAAACACGCGACTAATGCAACGATAACAACAACAGTAACAATAACTAAAGAATCTTACCTGACAGTAGTTGATGGAGCAGGTAAGAAGACAAGTTGTGTTCCAGTCCTCCATTTCTCAGTCGAACGTCGATTTTCTATTTCTTGTGATAAACCAGCAACAGACTTGAGTCTTGGCCGAATAACGACTATTATCGTTTCAACGTCCTCTGTTTAAAGTAACTATTGGCAAACTTAGCTCATAAAATCATCAAAACTTTCCAAAATAAACGCCAGCTTTACAACAGTAGAATTCGTTTCTTTGAAACAAGTTTATGGCACAGGAAACAGCTTCCATAAATTCAGAAATGCCGCGAAAAACGCCTGTTAGTCACGTGGTTCTAAGAAAAGACGACCCGGAAGAGAGAGATAGATACACGCGCACTCTGACCCCCGAGAAGTAAAACCGGGAAAATCCCCAGTGACTATTCGCACGGATCAGGAGCAGTGCTGTGAGGCTAGCGTCGGTTCTATTCTTCCTTTGTGAGTTGAAGTCTTCCTACAGATGTTCGTTCATTTGCATGCGAATATAGTTTTGTTACAGATCAGTTCACACCCCCCCCCCACACACACACACCCACAAACCAAACCACACCAACCCTGTTTTCAGTCCTTTATTTGCTATTGTAAAATGGAGATTGATTGGGTTTAAGACTGAATGATCGATTGATTTGATTGATTGATTCAATTTTGTTTGGAAAGGGTGAAGAATTGGACACGCAGGCCCGTCTCCCATCATTCACTCTTCTCAATCATTCAGTTTAATTTAAATACATAAAAAAGAGGAAAATGTCTAAAATGTGAAATAACAAAACAGTTATACTTGTATTCATACATTTACTAATATAAAAGGTAAAATCCCCGTTTCCACACTATTAAGTCGTACCTGGGATACGGTGTTAGGCCCGCATTTGCTAAGACCTTCGGCTCATGAAAGTCTGATGTGGTCAGTCAAGCCTGGCCGCTTTACCTTCCCAGATTTCTCTGGTACCCATTTTTAGGGGCTGGGTCAACCCCGGGGCCTTTTTTTTTTAATGTGTACCAGGAAAAAAACCCCACCGGACTAGTAAACCGAGATATTTACAAATACAATATTTCAGAGTGGATGAAAAGATGAATGGGTGGATGGATGAACAGATGGATGGATGGATGAACAGATGGATGGATGGATGGATGGATGGACGGACGGAAGGACGGATGGACGGATGGATGGATGGATGGATGGATGGACGGATGGACGGACGAATGGATGGATGAATGAATGGATGGATGGATGGATGGATTAACAGATGGATGGATGGATGGATGGATGGATGAACGGATGGATGGATGACGGATGGATGAATGGATGGGATACTCAGGCCTATTTAACATTACACCCTTCATAAAATACCACACACACACACACACACACACACTATCAGTCTGACCCAGGATGCGCGTAACAAGAGTGCATAAAAATTTAATTAACAAACTCTTACATTCATCTCTTACATTCATCTTTTAATCACATTTTGGACAACAAGACTTTCTCGTTCAGTTCTTCTCTACATACTCTCAACAACCTGTACTGGCTATGTACTTGTAATAACAGATGCTACTTGTAATAACAGATGCTACTTGTAATAACAGATGCTACTTGTAATAACAGATGCTACTTGTAATAACAGATGCTGCTTGTAATAGCAGGCGCTACTTATAATAACAGCATAATAAATGACACCGGTTGCTTCGTTACAGAGAAATTATATACGAGTATATTAAGCATTAGTTACTAGATACTTGTCCTGAGAGAGAGAGAGAGCGAGAGAGAGAAAGTGAGAGAGAGAAAGTGAGAGAGAGAAAGAGAGAGACACAGGGAGAAAAAGAGAGAGAAAAAGAGACAGAGAGAGAAAGAAAGAAAAAGAAAGGGAGAGAAAGTGAGAGAGAGAAAGAGAGAGACACAGGGAGAAAAAGAGAGAGAGAAAGAGACAGAGAGAGAAAGAAAGAAAAAGAAAGGGAGAGAAAGAGGGAGAGAGGGAGGGGGGATGTACTTCCAAACACACTTTAAAACATACTGCCCACAGGATTGTAACCAAAACATATTCAAAGCACTTTTGTGTTCAGAATAGACTTCACACGATTGTGGACAAAGATGATAGAGGAAAAGTTCCATGTTTTTGCTGATGATAAAAAGGTTGAAGACGCTGTCGGACGAGGCAATCAGCAACCTACAGCTGTATGCTAGCGTCAGGGTTAACGAACCATAGCTGACCAAGACCCTGTCCCACCTCTCGGCTGCTACCCCCAGTAACAGACGGGGCAGGGGTCGCCATAGTCCCCGTGGTGGTGGAGTCTGCTAAGGAAGCCCTGCACACCCCCCCCCTGCATTTTAGCCGGTCTTGGGGAACTGAAAAAGTAGTTAACATAACCCGCTCCCACGCCGATGTGACGCTGTACCTCAACATCTCTACAGCATCGGCTGCAAAGAACAACAGCTCGCAGTTACAGGAAGACAAGACAAGACAAGACAAGACAAGACAGTACAAGACAAGACAAGACAAGACAAGACAAGCTGATGATAAAGAATTTAGACGTTGTTGATGCTGTTAACGACTATAACGAAACTAGCGAAAGTAGACGACTTCGCTTTTGGAGAACTACAAATTGGGGTTAAGCTGATACAGAAAGAAAGAAGCGTCTGGCCTGGGCCAGAATTCACATTATAAACAATTGTATTTTTTAAAAAACATTTTTGAAAATACTTTCTGCTGTTTTCTTTCAAGTTAATATTTTTTTTTAATGGGGGGGGGGGGGGGGGGGAGAAGGAGGACACTCTAGTACTTTCACATGTAGCGTTACAAGCAGAGGGGAGGGAGAGGAGGACACTCTAGTACTTTGACATGTAGCGTTACAAGCAGAGGGGAGGGAGAGGAGGACATTCTAGTACTTTCACATGCAGCGTTACAAGCAGAGGGGAGGGAGAGGAGGACACTCTAGTACTTTCACATGTAGCGTTACAAGCAGAGGGACGGCAGTCAGCGTCCCATGGCTGATAAGCTAACATCAGGCTTGGCGAACCATGGACGACAAGACCCTATACCACCTCTCCGTTGGCGCTTCCAGTAACACCCTACTTACGTTAGCCTGGCTGACGGGAAAGGGGGAGGGTGGGGGCAGAGATTGTCGTAGTCCCCATGGTGGTGGAGCCTGCTGAAGAAGCAATGCACACTCGCTGCTTTTTTAGCTCCACCCAGGGGCTGAGAGGTTAGCCGCCATAACCCGCTCCCAATCCGACACGATGCTGACTCTCAACATCTGCGCCACATCGACTGCAAAGAACACCAGATGAATGAAGGAATGAATGATCTTTATTTTAAAAAGTGTAAAGAATTCAGCACCCAGGCCCGTCTTACATTCTGCCCTTTATCATTCCATCTTCTTTCCACACTGTCGATTTAATAAGGTATAAACATTACATGGATTTTATATCTCTCTCTCTCTCTCTATATATATATATATATATATATATATATATATATTCATTCAATCATTCATTTGCATGTCCCTTGCGGAACTTTGCCTCCCAAACAGCACTCCTGTAGGCCTTTCGGTTGTGAGCAAGATGGCCTGACGCTGCTGCATCAATTTGCAGATCGTCAACGACGTCTTGCAACCATCTTCGTTTTGGTCTTCCTCTCTTTCTTTTTTCCCATTATGTATCCTTCCAATACGGTCTTCTCTAGATTATCATGACGTTTAATGTGTCCAAAATATTTAAGTTTTCTCTCTTTAATCCTCTTTACTAGCCAGCCTTCTTCAATATTAAGCTCTTGTCGTATAGATATATTTGTTCTTTTTTGTGTCCACGATATTTGGAGAACTCTTCTGTAGCACTTACATTCAAAGGCATATATATATATATATATATATGAAACTATGTGAAATATAAGTTTACAAATATATTTTCAACGGAGTTCTTCTGACATTCCACGCTCGCACATTTACTAAGATAATTTCTAACAAGATATAAGATCTAACCAATTATGTTTAGAACTATGTTCTTCTACTTATTGACATCTTCTCAATTCTTCAGAAGAAAAAGCGCAGGAAAAAATGTAGATGGTGAAGATTACACATAAATAAATACCTGAATACATCTGTTACAGCGGTTACATGAAGTAAGAGGCCTTCACGCACATCTTGACATCACAAAGACTAACAACAACAACAACAACAACATTCTCAAAGACAACCGCGCTGCAGAACGCATCAAATCAACGGGAAACAGCCATTCAAAGCACACACACACACACACAAAAATTATGCGATTTTGAAGTTCTTAAAAAAATGACATAATTTCATCTATTTAAATTTTAAAGAGAAATCTTTTCAGCAAATTCACGTCGATTGTATGACTTGAAAAATATAAACGTTAGCTAAGAAGCTGAAGTTTGTAACTGGCTACAATATAAACGAATTTGTTTGAATTCTGCTTGTTAATCTGCAGGGGAGTGAATTCATTCTTCTCGTGACGTTATTCAGCTTTCCAGAAGAGAGTCTGTTCTCTTCGCTCATTTTACTTTCTCCCGTCTTCTCACGTCATCTCCTTCTTTAATGATGTCAGAACAGAAGAGCCTGGCAACCAGATGCGATAAGAATAAAGACAGCCCCAGGGTAAGTAAATAAATCAAAACGCTGTGGTGATATGGCAGGTCGGCTTCATGGCTTTTGGGTCGTGACGGAGCTGCTGATGAGATGTCACTGTCACATGGTCTAGAACAATCTTTACAGTAAGGGGCGGGGGGGGGGGGAGGAGGAAGGAAGAGGGGCGGGGGTATCATATCCTTTGGAGGTATCCAAACCCCGTGAGGGTGTGTGTGTGTGTGTGTAAGAAAGAGAGAGAGAACCCAAAAGTCGGGGGTACGGGAAGTGATTTGATCTGCAACCTGTTTTATGTAAGCACATATTTTCAAAACTATTGTTAGATTAGAATGTGTTTTGCCCAGCTTTTATGTTTCTAGTTTTCTGTATGTAAGAAATAGAGGGGGGGGGGGGGTGATAGGCCCAACTAGTTATTGACATTGACATCTTTTTGTAATCATACAACAGAGATGATGATGATGATGATTATGATGATGATGATGGTTATGATGACGACGACGATGATAATGACGACTGCCTAGAGAGAGGGTTAAGGACATATTAGGTTATTCACTTGGAAGGGGGATGTGAAAAGGTAAGAACCCCTGCAATAACCCAAAGGTCGCCAGGCTTTTGGATCTTTCTTTCTTTCTTTCTTTCTTCTTTCTTTCTTTCTTTCTTTGCTTTTTGTCTATAAACATTTCACTGTTTTTATACAGAAGCTGGTACTTGATATCAAATCAGTAACGCAGCCGAGAGCACATTATATTGTACCTTACCCACAGTTTGAGAACCACTGGTGTAGAAGACCTTCTTGCCTGAATGAACTTAACGAGGTCCTATGATTTAGGTCCAGGCAAAAAAAACATGGTGGGATTAACTTGACGTAATGCAGGAGGTGGTTATGGCGGTTAAGAAGCAAAATGATGAGATCTGAGAATGCAGAAGAAGAAGAAGAAGAAGATGAAGAAGAAGAAGAAGATGATGATGATGATGATGATGATGATGATGATGATGATGATGTGCACATCTGATGAAAGACGCCAAAGATTGTTAACAACCAGATAAACCAACGAAGCAGGGCCTGCTTACTTCCAGAAATGACGTAAAACTGACATGTGTCATGATTTTAAAAAAAAATTATGATCTGAATTTTAACGAAACTGCAAGTGTTGATTTTTTTTTTTTTAGTATGAGGGGAGATTGCGCAGGAAACTGACCAATATCTGTGAAAGAGTATCTTCCTCAGCGAACCAACCTAAACATTCTGAGATCTGGTCGACGTGCAGATACAAATTGCAGAAATAATGGAACTAAAAAAATTAAGCTCGGCCCAGATTGTGGAACGAAATACTGTCCACGCATTTCCGCCATAAATGATGATTCTAAACAGAAACTCAGTGATAAAGACGCTTCGTGAAATGTCGTAAGAGAAAGATCACCTAAGCATAAATATTAAAGCTCTGTGCGCCCCGGTGGGGGGGATACGAACCACTATCGTGCAAGTACCGGCATGTTTACAGGAATTTCTCTTTACAATATTAATACATACATTATCCCTTTATTAAAAATGTGTTCAAAACGCGAGGAAGGAGGGAGGGAGGGAGAAAGCGAGGGTGGGTTTGAAAGTACTTTCACTGTCTCGTATAATTTATACAATACATACTTTGTATAGGCATTTCAGTATCGCTGGCGCATGACCGGGTGAAACTTTAGACACGGCCCGTTGGCGTTTCCTTGTGTTCTTTTGTTTGATACGGCTTCTCGAGTGTTCTCAGCCAGGGTAAAACAAGACCCTGTCACTTTACGATCAGTGACCCTGTCACTTTACGATCAGTGACGCTGTCACTTTACGGTCACTGACGTTGTATACCCGACCTTTTTATTTCTACCTTTTTGCGTCTCGGGTACATGTTCCAGTACGTTCTGTCATTGAACTCGTGGAAGGGTGCAAGTTCAGGCGTGACTAATTTAGGTCTGTTTTGCAGGGTCCCCATAAAAGAGTTTATAAACGGAAGAATTTGGTTCAATGTAAAGATGCGCGTTTTTTTGCTCCGAAACCGTGTATAGCGCGCAGCAAAAGAAACAAATATATTGAAAGGATTAAAAAGAATATGAACGATCCCAGAACGAGAGACCTCTTCTTCCGACTGCAGAAAGCATTTAACGAAAAGGGATTTCAGTGTACACGAAATAGTTAAAGTGCTTTCATATACTCTTAATCAAGTCTTCTCACTGTTACTTAAACACGCGTAAACAATATGAATTAACCGAGGGTACGTGATGTTACATGAGCGAGATGCCAAGCGTATCCTTTAGGATTGCGTTCCTCGTCCAAGAACATCTCCGTCAAACTTGATTAATCGTGATGTTTCACCATCACAAAGAAAGGTGTATTGTGTCTGTTGCTGAATGCTTTCTGGTGGAACCAAGAAGAACAGGAACATGAGGGAACCAAGAAGAACAGGAACATGAGGGAACAAAAAAAACAGGAACATGAGGGAACCAAGAAGAACAGGAACAGGATAGGGCAAAAGTGATGGCATATACAGAAACATCAACTCTATTCAAAACTGAATAGTTACAAAATATAGTAGGATTGATATATTCTATGCTAAACAGAACTATCTATCTATCTATCTATCTATCTATCTATCTATCTATCTATCTATCTATCTATCTATCTATCTATCTATCTATCTATCTATCTATCTATCTATCTATCTATCTATCTATCTATCTATCTATCTATCTATCTATACCCATCTTCCTGTCTGTCTGCAAAGACGGGAGGCAACACTTGTTGATCATAAAACGGAAGATTACCCCATAGGGCTGCTGTCTGAGCTGGAAGGGAACTCCAGTCTCCTTCGAAGCGCAGAATTACAGATCTAACAAAACTGAACAACTCACTTAAACATCAAAGAAAATCAAACATGGAAGTAAAATCATCATAATAATAATAATCATCATCATCAGGTGCCGTGCCGACTGGCGTTGACTATTATGCTTCTCCATGGTGCACGATCCTTCATGCAGGCCCTCAGCTCAGTTGGTGATCTCCTCTCACACCATCCCGTCAGACTGACCAGTATCATTTCTCTTGATCTTCTTCCTTCTATTTTTCCTGTTGTTATAATATTTTCAATGAGCTGCAGGCAGAGAACTAAATCGAATCAATATCGTTCTCCACAAAATAAACTTGTTTATTAAAATTCATCACTGTTTTATTACAAAGAAGTGCTAATGTATACATTTTAGATATACAAATTTTTAAAAAAGTAATCAGGGGAAAGACAATCGTCAAATAATCAATCGCTTTAATTGATTGAGTACTGGAGGTTTAACTGGTTGGAGAAATACTTCATTACTGAAGAGAGCAATAGAAGAGGGATAGAGCTAAGCAGCAATAAGACATAAAATTATGGTAATATCGAGAAACAGTAAACATGCCAAAATGCAACATCCTTTCAAACGACAAGACACTGAAACAATTTAGATCAGTTTAATTACCTTGGAACAACAGTAACAGCTGATGGCAAGTGCCCAAATGAAATAAAATCACAGGTAAGGCAAAGGCAGCTTTTTATGACACGAAGAAGGTAACTAATAGACAGGAAAGTGCCCCTAAAAGTGAGGAAAAGAGTGTGACAGTGCAGTATAGAACCAACATTGCGGAACTGTTGGCAGTTAAAAAAAAAAAGACGACAAAGAATCTGAAAGCAACAGAGTTGTAGTTTTTGGAGAAAGATGCAACAAAAATTCTGAATGGAAAGGAAACAAACAAACAAACAAACAAACAAACAAACGAGGAGGCCATAAGAAAAGTTTCAGAACAACGAAAATTGGTTAAAACGATAAGAAAAAAGATAATTAAAAGTTCTTGAACATGTCCTGAGAAGACAGACGTTGGAGAAAGTTCTTGAACATGTCCTGAGAAGACAGACGTTGGAGAATTTGGTAATGATTGGGAAACTCAAGGGAAAGGAAGAAGAGAGGAGGGTCAAGAAAAAATATCTCGGTTAACTGATCAAGTGGCATGGAAGAACAAAAGCATCTGGGATAATCGGAAACACCAAGGACCGTGCAAGATGGAGAAGCATGAAGGCCAACGTTATCTGACACACGATGATGATGATTTTTAAGGGCATGCATCTTTCCCATCGCAACATATGGCTCTGAGACCTAGACACTTAACAAAACACATAAATGCCTTTGACTTTAAATCCTACAGAAGAGTTCTTTAAATATCATGGACACAAAAAAGAACAAATATATCCATACTATAAGAACTTAATATTGAAGAAAGCTGGCTAGTAAAGACGATTAAACAGAGAAAACTTAAATATTTTTGACACATTCAACGTCATGAGAATTTAGAGAAGACCGTCTTGGAAGGGTACATAATGGGAAAAAGAAAGAGAGGAAGACCAAGAAGAGGATGGCTGAAAGACATCGTTGATAATCCGCGAATGGATGCATCAGCAGCAGGTCATCTTGCTCACAACCGAGAGGCCTACAGGAGAGCTATTAGGGAGACAAAGTTCTGCAAAGCTACATGAGAGCTATTAATATACTTGATGCACTGCACTCCATTTTCTTACATTCTCCAGTTTAACACGTTTCAACATCACTTAGAATTCATTTTACCACTGGAGATAAAATCAGTTGTAAGTCACATCCTGGACATCTTTTGAGCCAGTAGAATTTAGTTTATCTAGAAACCACGTCATCACAGTCATAAAAAAAGAAAGAAATTGGCAAAAGAGTGTATTCTCTCTCTCTCTTTTTGAGCCTTAAGTGCCCAGGGCACATGGGGCTTCCTCAAGGGTTTTCCACAAATGCCTGTCCTTCGCCTTTTTTTCTGCTCTTGCCCAGGTGAGCCCTCTATTGCTCAACATCCTTTCTGTTGTTCTTCTCCGTGTCTCTTTTGGTCTACCCTTACTTCTGCTCCCCTGTGGTGTCCATCTTAGTGCTATTTTTGGTAGTGAGTTGTCAGTCATTCGGAGCACATGTCCCAACCATCGCCAGCGGCTTTCCTCAATAATTGTTGTCAGTGGTTTCATCTGCATTTCTGCTAATAAGATGTTATTTCTTATGGTGTTTGGCCAAAATATTTTTCTAATTCTTCGTAAACATTTAGTCTGGAAAGAATTCAACTTGTTTTCTATGGTTTTGGTGGTTTTCCAGCATTCACTTCCATAGAGTAGTACATTTAGAACATTAATCTTAAATATCCTGATTTTCATGTTTATGCTTAGTTTTTTTATGGTCCACATCTCGTTACAGGTGGACCCGGCTTGCAGTACATCCGGGTCACGGTCTGTTGTTGTCGTCACAGGTGAAGAGACTCGACGTCTGCAAACATTTGTTCCGCTCACTTCTCACATACGGTTAAGCACAACGCGAACTGGTCACCTTAGCGACCCACAGCCTTGACCTTATTTGACATATGACGGTCAAGCCCTCAACGTCAGACATCAACACTGGTAATACAGACAAAAGCTATCGTTAAAAAAAAAAAATTATAAATACTTTCTAGTGTTGGGTTTTACGTGTGAGTCATTGTTTCTGTAATAAAGAGCTCATATTTAAAATGCCGATGAAGTTAGTTTTCTGAGGAAAAAAAAAGTACATACAAAAGAATCTATACTGTGATACGAGAGTGAGAGAGAGAAAGAGAGAGAAAGGCAAGCAAACAAACAAACAAACAAAATGTCGTAAGGTCGCAGCCATCATTAATACGGTGTATGGCCCCTTGAGGCGCCAATGCAGGCTTGACATCGGCGTCTCTCACTGTTGCAGAGTGTTTGAAAAAAGGTTTAGGGTACGGCGTTCCATTCTGCAATGAATGCTAGCTCCAGATCATTCTTAGGTTGGTGTCATACTGACCGCTCCTTCTGTTCAGTTCATCCCACGCGTGTTCAGTCGGGTTCATGTCAGGAGAGTTTGCAGGCCAGTCCAGCACAAGAAAAGGTTGCTGGGCTAAGAAATTCCTGGTAACGTTAGCTGCGTGAGTTCCAGCGTTATCGTGCTGAAAGATTCTCAGATCTGGATGATTCCGGAAGAGGAAAAAAAAAAACAAAAACGAAATGTCGCAGTATCTGATTAACGTAAGCGTCAGCGGTAACATTAACTCTGAAAACTGGAGTATAGTGGTCATGGGAGAATCCACCCCCACAAATGTACGCTTTCTCTTCCATACCCGTCATGCTGGACTAAACAGGCATCGTCCTATCTTTCTCCATGGCGACGTCACACGCGATTTTTCCTGTCAGCCACGGAGACACTGAGGCGACTTTCATCTGAGAACATCGTCGATCTCCATTCTGCCATTGGACGACATTTTGCTGGTCTGATGACGTCCAGTAAAAACAAGGTCCGATAATTAAGTAATGAGACTAATTCCATTAAAAGAACAACAACAACAGTTGAAGATATAACCTGTATTTTATTCAAAGTAAGCCCCTTCTGCATTGATATAGCGAATGGCACGATCTAACAAACACTGGAACGACCTCTACAGTTCATCTGTTAGTATGGTACTTAAACTCGATATTACGGCCCTTTGGATGTCATCAGTATCGTCAAAGAAGCGTCCTTTCAATGGTAACATTAATTTTGGGAATAGAAAATAATTGCAGAGAGACAAATCTTGAGAATATGGTGGATGGTTGAGAACACACACTTGTTTCTGGGCCAAAAATTCCTGTACATCTACCTCCCGGTGAGCCGGTGCATTATCATGAAGAAGGAAAAAAACTGCCAGGTGTTGAATACTCGGGTTGTACTTTGAGAATCCTTTTCAATAGGCGTTTCACAATACTTAAATAAACTTTGCCAGTAATAGTCTGTCCCTCTGGAATAAATTATTTGTGAATAACTCCTTTGCTGTCGTAGAAGCATACCAACAAAGTCTTCACTGTGACTTTTGAATTTTTTGCCTTTTGGTGATGATGACTTCCACTGAGCACTTTGGCGTTTAGTTGTAGGATCATAGCGGAAAATCCATGTTTCATCCTCTGCAACAATCAAATTTAAGAAATGTTTATTTCTGCGATACGTTTTGATGATGTCTTTTGCGTACTCAACACGCTGATGTTTTTGGTCATCAGACAACGCATGTGGTACAAACCGGCAAGCAACTTTTTTCTTGCCCAAATCTTCTACTAACATTTTACGAATGGTCTCTTGGTTAACACAAAATTCATCTGCCATTATCCTCACAGTCAAACAACGATCTTCGTGTATCCGTTCTCTGACTTTTGCAGTAAGTTCCTCATTACGAACAGAAATTGGGCGTCCATGTCTAGTTGCATTTGTAATTGTCTGTGAATATCTGTGCACGAGATAAACAATTATCCCCATAAACTTGTCGCATCAATTCAACTATCTCAATTTCACTTTTTCCGAGTTTTAAACATAATTTTTTGCTCCATGCTGATTACATGACATTGCACCTCTGACTAGGTCAACAAGATGGCGGATTGTTTGTCGTCTGCTTATCAGGCGGCGACAAAAAGTTGCTAGATCATAGATGATGATTGCCTATTTGGATTCCATGCTTTGCTTCATAGATGGCATTTTTGTCTCGGTCATAATAAAATCAATCTCATTACTTAATTGTCGGACCTTGTAGAAGGCCAATGTTGAGATGCCTTTTTTTTTTTGCAAGCTGCAGGTAAGAAGTCTCCGTCGCACAGTGTTTGCGCTATCAAGTCCTCGAGTACCAGGTGTATTTTCCTCTGTCTGAGTTGGTGTTTGGAAACGGTTGCGTCGTGTATCAGTAGCATCTGGCGATCTTGATCTGGTGTTGTTACACGAGGTTGACCAGACCTGTGACGGTCATTCGAAGTACCTGTTGCCTTAAATCGCTGGTTCACCCTCATTATAGTCAAATGGTCACAATGAAAGTGTCTGGTAACATTTCTGGCCATCATCCCACTGTTAAGCACACCAGCAGCTTGCCATCGCTCTTGTAACAACAGTCGGGACATGACAGAAATATTAACAGACATACTTTCGATGGAAACAGATGGTTTTCCTAATATGTGTTGCCAAATTTCAAAGTCATGCCACTTTTAATAAGCCATAAATTAAGAAACGGTTGCTTTACACGCGCTGCACGCCAGATTTAACTTCCACACTTGCACGTTTTCGGAGCTTGAAAATCGCTCATGTACATACACATTTCAATCTTCACAATAGTTCAGTAAAATGGTGCGGTTTTTTTTTTTTACATGAGAACACACAACTCAATGATTTTCTTACTGAATGAATTTGTTATTGACCACGCTTACTCAGGGATTGGGCCAATTGACAATGGATAAGGGGGACATTGCTAGGGCTGTACTGGACAGACTGCGGGAAAATGAAGATCTGGAATGGAAGAACAACGTAGCTGTGAGGAGACTGCTGGAGCTAGGACAAATTAAAGGTGCTGGCAGGAAATCCGAACTGAGTGGCTGAAAAAGCATAGTAAACAGTCAAAACTACAGCAAATCTACTCTTGGATGGATGCTGCGGCTTGCGGTGGGGCATGTATCAGGTTGTCCCGAATGCAGTGAAGCCGGAGTCTGTATTTTGAACTTTGGCCCAACGTTGTCTTGGGGAAAATGATTCAAAAGTTATTGATTTCTCTCGTCTCTGTGGTCATTAAAAACACAAACAAGTTTTCTATGGTACAGAATCTAAATATTATAGTACAGTTACAGACTGATAGTTTCTATGGTACAGAATCTAAATATTATAGTACAGTTACAGACTGATAGTTTCTATGGTACAGAATCTAAATATTATAGCACAGTTACAGACTGATAGTTTCTATGGTACAGAATCTAAATATTATAGCACAGTTACAGACTGTACTCTAGATGTATGCAGGAAACTCTCTACTGTAGAGAGCGGAACAACATAACTCCTTCAGATCATCAGAGGAAGTACCCCCCGACCCCTAGACAAGTGTTTCGGCCCTATTAAACTCCTGACACTCTAAGGGGGGTGAGGACTTCTTGTGAGCTGTTGCTTTTTTCGTCCCGGGATTGAGTTGGCATTGCACTTTGAAGTGCGTCTTCAGCGATTTAGCTACGGAGGACTGGTATTGGTTGTGGCAAACGACATTTATGCTCTCAATGCTTGTTTCGCATACTCCACAGCCAGCATGAAGCCTTTTCTACTGTTTCTGAAAGGCTTTTCAATGCCCTTGCTCATGCTTGTCCCTTTACGCGCAGCTGCTTATATGGCAGTATTCGTGTAACAATGATAGTAAGGGCATTATTATAGGTTTTGTTTTACTTTTCTCCTGTTGAGATTCTTCGAGAAGGTCACGTGGGCTGCAAAACCCGTGACAGGAAATTGTAGGAGCAATGCTGAGTCCGTGGAGTTTTAGTCTTGGTTTGAACGTGGAACTGTGTGGACGTGTTTTGTCGGGCTGTGTGACGTCTTCGTGGAACAGATGAACATTTTAGTTGTACGTATGAATGGACTGCCCACATGGCAGGGATAACCAGCCGGCAGTCGAATTTAATGTTATTTTCATCAGCATTGTCATCATTCCATCAATAAATGTTCCAAGTCACCGTTACCCAGGATTTACTTGAGTATCTGTACCAGTTGTCGTCAACGTGAGGTTTTGAACGAGCCTGGATGAGAAGTATGTCTGGAACAGTGTGTAACTAATCCAGCAGGTGAGAGTGAGAGCTGGAATTATGTGTGTAACTAGTCCAGTAACTTCAACTCACGAAGAGCAAGATGGAAGTCGACCCTGTCATTCACGTGCGTAATGTGAATCAGCACAACTCTTGTCGACACAGCCCAGCTAACGAGTGTCATATACACAGCAAAGTCTGTGTCACCAAAAGATTACCCTGTTATTTTAAGATGCACCACGGCACAAAATCCTGTTATACTTACATAAGCAAATATAAGTCATACCAAACAATTAAACAAGTTTTGCAAGATTTGTTAATACAGATCCTGTTGATTATCAGTGTCCATGTCTTAGAGACTCAGAGACTGCCATCAAGAACACAGGAATGCGACCGGACATTGTAGTGTACGCCACAGAAAAACAGGAATTAATAATGATCGAGCTTACGGTCCTGTATGAAACTAGAATAGAGGAACAGCATTTATTCAAACTTGAGAAGTACAATGATCTGGTCAAGCAACTGAGGCAGGGGGCAGGAATCAGGGCAAAAGTGATAGCTGTAGAAGTGGGAGCAAGAGGATTTGTAGCAACATCAGCATATGACCTATGTAAGCAACTGGGCATAAAGGGACCAGCAAGAGCAAGGGCATTGAGAAGCCTTTCAGAAACAGCAGAAAAGGCCTCATGCTGGTTGTGGAGTATGCGAAACAAGCATTGGGAACATAAGTAATTTCATTTGCCACAACCAATACCAGTCCTCCGTAGCTAAATCGCTAAAGACGCACTTCAAAAGTGCAGTGCCAACTGGAAGATCATGAGTTCAATCCCGGGACCGGGAAAGAAAAAAAAACAAACCAACAACTCACAAGACCTCTGGGAGTCATGACCCAGAGGGGCCCACCCCCCTTAGAGTGTCAGGAGTTTAATAGGGCCGAAACACTTGTCTGAGGGGGGGGGGGGGAACTTCCTCTGATGATCTGAAGGAGTTATGTTGTTGTTCCGCTCTCTACAGTAGAGAGTTTCCTGCTTGGTTTCATCCTGTAGAAGCCACTATAGGCTCAATTTCATCCTGTAGAAGCCACTATAGGCTCAATGTTAAGTGAATGTATTCACCAGAGACAAAGCAACAATGAAGAATATAAGAAAACCAAGATCAACTCCCAGTCCAGCTTCATATCTATGTGTGTCAACTGCTCTCTCTCTCTCTGTCTCTCTGGTCCATGTCAGCCAGATGTTGGTTGTCAATGATTTCCACAACCATCTATCCTTTGTCCTTTGCTCTTTCTATAAGAAATGTGTTGGACCATGCTCCATGCTAACTCTTTTAATCCATCAAGTGTCTTCTTTGTCTTCCTGCCCCTCCAGTTTTACCTTTGCCACTGTATGTTCCAGTTTGATTCGTCTCAAAACATGTCCTACAAATCTGGATTAACAGTTCAAGAAGACAACAGTGAAGGGTTAAAAGACAACATTGAAGGTTAAAAGACAACCAATGAAGGTTAAAAGACAACAATGAAGGTTAAAAGACAACAATGAAGGTTAAAAGACAATAATGAAGGTTAAAAGACAACAATGACAGTTAAAAGACAACAATGACAGTTAAAAGACAACAATGAAGGTTAAAAGACAACAATGAAGGTTAAAAGACAACAATGAAGGTTAAAAGAGAAAGTCTTCTGTAGCTTCTAGGAATTTATTGTTTGAGATCAACAGAATCATCCGTTCGTGTGCCATAAAAGATGAAAGTATGAAAAACTATCACCACAATGATATTTTTCATAAATGTAACAGATATAAAATCAACAAGACAAGTTGATTATTAAACATCCATATAACTCAACATAACATGATATATCATCATCTTAACCACTGTGGATGATAATGATTACAAAATATATCTTATTACGAAACTGCTGCAATGTAACCAAATAGAGTGTGACCAACTATAATGTGACATTTGCAGTACCATTATTATGACTTTTAGTAATGTGTCGCCAATGTGACACAGTGTCAGTGTTACTGTTACAAGTATCACTGAGATAACTCTATGATACTGTGACATTTTTACCTTGGAAATGAGGCTGTAAAATATACTTTATAGTATTAACAAAACAGCAGCATTCAAACCTAATGAAATAGTTTTAATTTCTTCTCAGTAACTATACTACGGCACATGGACCAAAATATAGGTGCAGAGCATGATTACAGTAAATACAGCAGATACAGTCTTAATATGCTGATATCTTCACAGATACTGGATTGTCTTCAGTTCATATGGCTAATTAACTAATTTCTTCTTCTTCTTTGCATAATTTTTAAAAAATGATTAATCCAGTTTCAGAAAAGAGTTTTGCTGTGGCCCAAGAACTGTTAGACTGTCAAACAAGCTTTACTGTGGTCTCATGAAGTGTTGGATTATTACCATATAGACTTTAATGTGGTCTCAAAAACTGTTAGATTATCACCAAACAGACTTTACTGTGGTCTCAGGAACTGTTAGATTACCATACAGACTTTATTGTGGTCTGAAGAACTGTTAGATTATCACCAAACAGACTTTACTGTGGTTTCATGAACTGTTAGATTACCACACAGACTTTACTGTGGCCTGAAGAACTGTTAGATTACCATAGAGACTTTAATGTGGTTTCATGAACTGTTAAGATTATCATTAAACAGACTTTACTGTGGTCTCATGAACCATAGAGGCTTTAATGTGGTCTGAAGAACTGTTAGATTACCATACAGACTTTACTGTGGTCTCATGAACTGTTAGATTATCACCACTTTACTTTGGCCCAATGAACTGTTAGATTACCATACATATTTTAATGTGGTCTGAAGAACTGTTAGATTACCATACAGACTTTACTGTGGTCTCATGAACTGTTAGATTATCACCACTTTGCTTTGGCCCAATGAACTGTTAGATTACCATACATATTTTAATGTGGTCTGAAGAACTGTTAGATTACCATACAGACTTTACTGTGGTCTCATGAACTGTTAGATTATCACCACTTTACTTTGGCCCAATGAACTGTTAGATTATCATCACTTTACTTTGGCCCAATGAACTGTTAGATTATCACCACTTTACTTTGGCCCAATGAACTGTTAGATTACCATACATATTTTAATGTGGTCTCATGAACTGTTAGATTACCACAGAGAGTTTATGTGGTCTGAAGAACTGTTAGATTATCACCAAACAGACTTTACTGTGCTCTCATGAACCATAGATTACCATACAGACTTTAATGTGGTCTGAAGAAGTGTTAGATTACCATACATATTTTAATGTGGTCTCATGAACTGTTAGATTACCACAGAGTTTATGTGGTCTGAAGAACTGTTAGATTATCACCAAACAGACTTTACTGTGGTCGCGTGAACTGTTAGATTACCATACAGACTTTAATGTGGTCTCATGAACTGTTAGATTACCACCAAACAGACTTTACTTTGGTCCCATGAACTGTTAGATTACCATAGAGACTTTAATGTGGTCTGAAGAACTGTTAGATTATCACCAAACACACTTTAGTTTGGTCTCATGAACTGTTAGATTACCATAGAGACTTTAATGTGGCCTGAAGACTGTTAGATTACCATAGAGACTTTAATGTGGCCTGAAGAACTGTTAGATTACCATAGAGACTTTAATGTGGCCTGAAGACAACAATGAAGGTTAAAAGACAACAATGAAGGTTAAAAGACAACAATGAAGGTTAAAAGACAACAATGAAGGTTAAAAGACAACAATGAAGGTTAAAAGACAACAATGAAGGTTAAAAGACAACAATGAAGGTTAAAAGACAACAATGAAGGTTAAAAGACAACAATGAAGGTTAAAAGACAACAATGAAGGTTAAAAGACAACAATGAAGGTTAAAAGACAACAATGAAGGTTAAAAGACAACAATGAAGGTTAAAAGACAACAATGAAGGTTAAAAGACAACAATGAAGGTTAAAAGACAACAATGAAGGTTAAAAGACAACAATGAAGGTTAAAAGACAACAATGAAGGTTAAAAGACAACAATGAAGGTTAAAAGACAACAATGAAGGTTAAAAGACAACAATGAAGGTTAAAAGACAACAATGAAGGTTAAAAGACAACAATGAAGGTTAAAAGACAACAATGAAGGTTAAAAGACAACAATGAAGGTTAAAAGACAACAATGAAGGTTAAAAGACAACAATGAAGGTTAAAAGACAACAATGAAGGTTAAAAGACAACAATGAAGGTTAAAAGACAACAATGAAGGTTAAAAGACAACAATGAAGGTTAAAAGACAACAATGAAGGTTAAAAGACAACAATGAAGGTTAAAAGACAACAATGAAGGTTAAAAGACAACAATGAAGGTTAAAAGACAACAATGAAGGTTAAAAGACAACAATGAAGGTTAAAAGACAACAATGAAGGTTAAAAGACAACAATGAAGGTTAAAAGACAACAATGAAGGTTAAAAGACAACAATGAAGGTTAAAAGACAACAATGAAGGTTAAAAGACAACAATGAAGGTTAAAAGACAACAATGAAGGTTAAAAGACAACAATGAAGGTTAAAAGACAACAATGAAGGTTAAAAGACAACAATGAAGGTTAAAAGACAACAATGAAGGTTAAAAGACAACAATGAAGGTTAAAAGACAACAATGAAGGTTAAAAGACAACAATGAAGGTTAAAAGACAACAATGAAGGTTAAAAGACAACAATGAAGGTTAAAAGACAACAATGAAGGTTAAAAGACAACAATGAAGGTTAAAAGACAACAATGAAGGTTAAAAGACAACAATGAAGGTTAAAAGACAACAATGAAGGTTAAAAGACAACAATGAAGGTTAAAAGACAACAATGAAGGTTAAAAGACAACAATGAAGGTTAAAAGACAACAATGAAGGTTAAAAGACAACAATGAAGGTTAAAAGACAACAATGAAGGTTAAAAGACAACAATGAAGGTTAAAAGACAACAATGAAGGTTAAAAGACAACAATGAAGGTTAAAAGACAACAATGAAGGTTAAAAGACAACAATGAAGGTTAAAAGACAACAATGAAGGTTAAAAGACAACAATGAAGGTTAAAAGACAACAATGAAGGTTAAAAGACAACAATGAAGGTTAAAAGACAACAATGAAGGTTAAAAGACAACAATGAAGGTTAAAAGACAACAATGAAGGTTAAAAGACAACAATGAAGGTTAAAAGACAACAATGAAGGTTAAAAGACAACAATGAAGGTTAAAAGACAACAATGAAGGTTAAAAGACAACAATGAAGGTTAAAAGACAACAATGAAGGTTAAAAGACAACAATGAAGGTTAAAAGACAACAATGAAGGTTAAAAGACAACAATGAAGGTTAAAAGACAACAATGAAGGTTAAAAGACAACAATGAAGGTTAAAAGACAACAATGAAGGTTAAAAGACAACAATGAAGGTTAAAAGACAACAATGAAGGTTAAAAGACAACAATGAAGGTTAAAAGACAACAATGAAGGTTAAAAGACAACAATGAAGGTTAAAAGACAACAATGAAGGTTAAAAGACAACAATGAAGGTTAAAAGACAACAATGAAGGTTAAAAGACAACAATGAAGGTTAAAAGACAACAATGAAGGTTAAAAGACAACAATGAAGGTTAAAAGACAACAATGACAGTTAAAAGACAACAATGACAGTTAAAAGACAACAATGAAGGTTAAAAGACAACAATGAAGGTTAAAAGACAACAATGAAGGTTAAAAGAGAAAGTCTTCTGTAGCTTCTAGGAATTTATTGTTTGAGATCAACAGAATCATCCGTTCGTGTGCCATAAAAGATGAAAGTATGAAAAACTATCACCACAATGATATTTTTCATAAATGTAACAGATATAAAATCAACAAGACAAGTTGATTATTAAACATCCATATAACTCAACATAACATGATATATCATCATCTTAACCACTGTGGATGATAATGATTACAAAATATCTTATTACGAAACTGCTGCAATGTAACCAAATAGAGTGTGACCAACTATAATGTGACATTTGCAGTACCATTATTATGACTTTTAGTAATGTGTCGCCAATGTGACACAGTGTCAGTGTTACTGTTACAAGTATCACTGAGATAACTCTATGATACTGTGACATTTTTACCTTGGAAATGAGGCTGTAAAATATACTTTATAGTATTAACAAAACAGCAGCATTCAAACCTAATGAAATAGTTTTAATTTCTTCTCAGTAACTATACTACGGCACATGGACCAAAATATAGGTGCAGAGCATGATTACAGTAAATACAGCAGATACAGTCTTAATATGCTGATATCTTCACAGATACTGGATTGTCTTCAGTTCATATGGCTAATTAACTAATTTCTTCTTCTTCTTTGCATAATTTTTAAAAAATGATTAATCCAGTTTCAGAAAAGAGTTTTGCTGTGGCCCAAGAACTGTTAGATTATCACCAAACAGACTTTACTGTGGTCTGAAGAACTGTTAGATTATCACCAAACACACTTTAGTTTGGTCTCATGAACTGTTATATTATCATCAAACAGACTTTACTGTGGTCTCATGAACAGCTAGATTACCATACAGACTTTAGTTTGGTCTCATGAACTGTTATATTATCATCAAACAGACTTTACTGTGGTCTCATGAACAGCTAGATTACCATAGAGACTTTAATGTGGTCTGAAGAACTGTTAGATTACCATAGAGACTTTAATGTGGTCTGAAGAACTGTTAGATTACCATAGAGACTTTAATGTGGTCTGAAGAAGTGTTAGATTACCATAGAGACTTTAATGTGGTCTGAAGAACTGTTAGATTACCATAGAGACTTTAATGTGGTCTGAAGAACTGTTAGATTATCACTAAACAGGCTTTACTGTGGGTCCCTGTTAGACTGCCAAATAACTTTTCATGAAAGAATATCTGTGTGGGTCAGAGCTAAGACCTGACTTGCATGTAAGAAACCATTATAGTAACTTAAGTTCAACATTCACAGATAAGCACAACCTTTCCTTTTATGTTAATATTGAGATAAGCACAGCCTTTTCTTTTATGTTAATACTGATATAAGCACAGCCTTTCCTTTTATGCTAATATTGATAACTATCAGCGTCTTTTTAAACTAGCAGCAACATAAAAATTTTTGTCTAACTTTCAGTGACTGAGCATCTCCAGCTCTGAGCTCCAGAATGACAACACTGACAACAGTTAACACTGACAAAAGTTAACAATGATAACACTGACAACAGTTAACACTGACAAAAGTTAACAGTGACAACACTGACAAACAGTTAACACTGACAACATTTAACACTAACAACAGACAACACTGACAAAAGTTAACACTTAACTCTAATGCAGTGGTTCCCCAGTCTGGGCCTAAATTAGAGTGACAGGGCTGTGTCTGAGATAGGATCCCATGAAGACATTTTGAAAAATTTCTAAAAAAAAAATATCTACTACTTTATGTTTTCAAATCTAATTATTAAAATAGCAAGAATCATAGTTACTGCAATTCACTGAAATAACTTTGCACTGAATTTCAACACTTAAAAAAAAAAAAAAAGAGTTTTTTTGGTTTGTGGGGGCACACACTAATGCCAGTTTAGAGCTGCGCTCAGAAAACCTGGGAACTGCTTCTCCAGGGCAAACTTCTGTGCCTGGTCAGCCATGTTCAACCTTACCTCCTCCAAAATCGGACCAGACTATTTTGATGTGGTTCCGTGACTGCTGCTAGATTCTGTTGCCGAGACTGAAGAACTGAGGTGCAAACGCATCGTTATGCCGGGAATTCAAGGAAACAAAAAAAAAAAGTGAGTGCAAAATTTGTTTTGACATGTTGGCCGAAAAGAGTTAACGGTAACCAGAGATTACCTGCACTTCTCTCCCAGACTAAACAACAGATGCAAGAGAAAACCATATTAGTGGCAGAAAATTCTTCAAGACTAGGCCTTACCATCCACAAGGGAAAGAGTAAAGTTCTTAGAGTAAATTAGGTCAATGAAATGCCCATTATATTGGAAGGAGAGGAACTGGAAGAGGTTGAAAAGTTTATGTACCTGGGAAGTGTGATAGACAAGCAGGGAGGAACAGAAGCTGATGTAAAAGCAAGAATGGGCAAGGCAAGAGTAAAATTCCATCAGATGAAGAAAATATGGGGAACTTCAGCCTTGTCAATTAAATTGAAGATCAGAGTATTTAACACCATGATAAAGCCCATTCTGCTATACGGTTCAGAAACTTGGAGAACTACTGTTACGATCATGAAACGAATCCAGACATTTATTAACACATGCCTTAGAAGGATTCTACAAATACGATGGCCAGATACCATAAGTACCAATAACTGCAGCAGCGAACTGGCCAGCAACCAGTGGAAGACGACATCCTACGAAGAAGATGGGAATGGATCGGACACACCCTACGGAAATCCGCATCCAGTACTACAAGGCAAGCCCTAACATGGAACCCACAGGGTAAAAGGAGGAGAGGGAGACCAAGGAACTCCTGGCGCCGAAGTCTGGACACGGACATCATTTAACACTAACAACAGACAACACTGACAAAAGTTAACACTTAACTCTAATGCAGTGGTTCCCCAGTCTGGGCCTAAATTAGAGTGACAGGGCTGTGTCTGAGATAGGATCCCATGAAGACATTTTGAAAAATTTCTAAAAAAAAAATATCTACTACTTTATGTTTTCAAATCTAATTATTAAAATAGCAAGAATCATAGTTACTGCAATTCACTGAAATAACTTTGCACTGAATTTCAACACTTAAAAAAAAAAAAAAAGAGTTTTTTTGGTTTGTGGGGGCACACACTAATGCCAGTTTAGAGCTGCGCTCAGAAAACCTGGGAACTGCTTCTCCAGGGCAAACTTCTGTGCCTGGTCAGCCATGTTCAACCTTACCTCCTCCAAAATCGGACCAGACTATTTTGATGTGGTTCCGTGACTGCTGCTAGATTCTGTTGCCGAGACTGAAGAACTGAGGTGCAAACGCATCGTTATGCCGGGAATTCAAGGAAACAAAAAAAAAAAGTGAGTGCAAAATTTGTTTTGACATGTTGGCCGAAAAGAGTTAACGGTAACCAGAGATTACCTGCACTTCTCTCCCAGACTAAACAACAGATGCAAGAGAAAACCATATTAGTGGCAGAAAATTCTTCAAGACTAGGCCTTACCATCCACAAGGGAAAGAGTAAAGTTCTTAGAGTAAATTAGGTCAATGAAATGCCCATTATATTGGAAGGAGAGGAACTGGAAGAGGTTGAAAAGTTTATGTACCTGGGAAGTGTGATAGACAAGCAGGGAGGAACAGAAGCTGATGTAAAAGCAAGAATGGGCAAGGCAAGAGTAAAATTCCATCAGATGAAGAAAATATGGGGAACTTCAGCCTTGTCAATTAAATTGAAGATCAGAGTATTTAACACCATGATAAAGCCCATTCTGCTATACGGTTCAGAAACTTGGAGAACTACTGTTACGATCATGAAACGAATCCAGACATTTATTAACACATGCCTTAGAAGGATTCTACAAATACGATGGCCAGATACCATAAGTAACCAATAACTGCAGCAGCGAACTGGCCAGCAACCAGTGGAAGACGACATCCTACGAAGAAGATGGGAATGGATCGGACACACCCTACGGAAATCCGCATCCAGTACTACAAGGCAAGCCCTAACATGGAACCCACAGGGTAAAAGGAGGAGAGGGAGACCAAGGAACTCCTGGCGCCGAAGTCTGGACACGGACATCAAAATAATGAACCAGACATGGAGACAGTTGGAAAGAGTGGCCCAGGACCGAACTGCCTGGCGAGCTCTTGTTGGCGGCCTATGCTCCAAGAGGGGTCAGAGGCATAGATAGATAGATAGAATAGATAGATAGATAGATAGATAGAGATTACCTGAACTTACGACAAGCTCCAATTCAGTTTAAAATATCAGTTCTTTTCAAAAGATCAAAACATGAAACCCAAGTCACTCTTATGAGGATATGTTTGGCACTTGATGACAATTTCCAGTCAAAAGATTCTGGTCTCTCACCAGGCTCAATCTTCTGGGAGGGCACAACATGGTAGGCAGAGTTGATAGAAGGTGAAATATTGTGTCCCCTGTTACCTAGCAACTAAAAACTTCAAGCTATAAATAGATCAGAAACATGTCAATTTGAACAAAGCAATTGATGGTTTTTATTTTTTTTTTAACAGATGAAAGAAAAAAATATGACAAATCAAAGTGGTAAACTTTCATATATATATATATTCTTGTACCAGTTTCCACTATCGTGGTGTGGATGCTTTAAAACCGAGGGATTAAATCTGCTTCCCCAGAGCAGCTACCACAAAGTATGTTGGCCAAATTTAAAAAATTTTTCCCCACACACCCTGAATAGAAAAAAACAAAATGTAATCACAACTACAAAAAATAATAAAAATAAATGGAAACAAACTGAAACTTGAAATGATCTGAAAAAAATAAAGTAGGAGAGACAATAACAGCCGCCAGTTCCGAAGTAACGTACTTATATTAACAATGTAATGAGTGGTCTGCATCTAAAGTTATATATGGTCACTGCAGCATCATGGAACTCAAGCACCGGGTGTTACTGCAAATGGCACGTTGTGTGACAGCCTCTAAGTCACTGAATTTAACCAAAATTTAACCATCTTGTTTTTATAAAACATTATCATCATCCACATACAAGAGTCACTTTCAGGAGCACAGAGTCCCTACTTTCACATTTCTTTCAATATACAATATACACAGGGGAAGCAACCAAGAAAAATAACTACCTTCTCCAAATACAAATGTACAAAGTATATACACGTGAAACTGTCTGTAACACTCACAACACTTACTATAATGCAGATTATAATTATTATATTGTCTGTCATTTGCATGTCCCTTGTGGAACTTTGCCTCCCTAACAGCTCTCCTGTAGGCCTCTCGGTTGTAAGCAAGATGCCCTGCTGCTGATGCATCCATTCGCAGATTATCAACGATATCATGCAGCCATCTTCGCCTTGGTCTTCCTCTCTTTCTTTTTTCCATTATGTACCCTTCCAAAACTGTCTTCTCTAAATCCTCATGAAATTTAATATGCCAAAAAATATTTAAGTTTTTTCTGTTTAATCTTCTTTATGAGCCAACCTTCTTCAATATTAAGTTCTTGTAGTATGGATATATTTATTCTATATATATTTAATATATATATATATATAGGGGCATGCACGCAAATGCACGCGCGCACACACACACACACACACACACACACACACACACAAAAGAGCATATATATCAAAGATTCATGCCTTTATTTATGAATGCCATCAACTGCATAAGGGAAAGTTAATGGCCACTAACCAAATGATAAGAAAGTGTTAAGATTTTTATCAACACTTATATATCCCACGTACAAATGCAAATAACAAGATTATGAAGATTCTGAAAACCAAAACCAATGTGTAAAGACAAAATAACAAACAACAGTCACTGAGAAAGAAAATGCTTACTGATACAAAGTTAGAATGAAAATACTTACTGATACAAAGTTACTGTAACAAACTGATTTTCATTACATTTTAATAAATTATTGAAATGTAAGAATACATTACTAGATAGGGAATAACTTTCATGCTATACTGATTATTTAAATCTGCATTTTCAGCCTGCACTGATTACTTACATCTGTATTTTCAGTTTTTAATCCTTCTGAATTCTTCACTGTGTTACTATAGGAAGATTAATAAATAATGAAATCTCTCTTTCTCTCTCTCACACATATACACAATGTATGGATGGCAGGATTAAAAAAAAAAACCTTATCTAAATGTGTAAATGTGCAAGAAAGGTACATTACAACCTTCACCTTCATCAACAGAAAGTTTTACCCTCTAGCACTGTAAACAGCAGACAAAAACTGCAACAAAATGATCACACTTCCAACAAATATACACACACACACACACACAGCCTTCTGTTCACCCAGCATTTCTTATGATAACTTAATATCATTGCATACTACAAAATAAATAAAAACACTTTCTGTCTCTAGTTATGACACTGAAGGTACACTGCCCCCTGAAGCTTCTGTCTGTGAAGTCGATGGTTCTGAAGGTTCCAAGTCTTTTGAGTGGTCAAAGAACTCCTCCGTTGAGAAAATCTTGGGCGGGACAAACTCGTTTCTCTTTACCCTTGAACTTGACTGAACGGATGACTTCTTCTAGTATTGGGAAGAGAAAAAAAAAAGAGAAAGAAAATAATAAAAAAAAATTTGCAAGACTGACAACTGTAACCAAATCTCTTCTGAAGAAACTTGGTTGCTGTGATACATTAAAATAAAAGAAAAAGAACTTATAAGACATGTAATCTTAAATGCCTTTCGGTTCACCTCTTAGACAAATCTGATCATACCGCACACATTTACCTTGGACACAAGGGAGGTAATCTTCTTCACCAGTCCGCCCACGGTACCCAGTTCACTTTCTGCCTTGGTGACTTTCTCTTCTGTTGCAGCCACACACTCCTTAACCACGTCCACAAATGCCTGCATTACAATGGCACAACCAAGTTAAATTTTTGTTTAAATCAAAGAACAATAACGCAAAATATAGTCCCAGAAAGCTATGTCCTAATGCATCTCCTTTAACTGTGTGCTCAGAACATTTTGCCCCAGAACAACATGGACAGGGTTGGTGCATCTTGCATGACTACGCAGATCAAAGCTCAAAGTGATATTTTTTTTTTATTTAAAAAGGAAAAGAAACACATTTTTAACCCAGCCTTTGTTCTTAAAATATAGATTTACTTCCTTCCAGTTTCTTAATATCAAAATTTTGGTTCATCATGAAAAATAGTTCAGGAGTGAAAAAAGTTAAATGTTTTGGCTGTGGATGATCTTGCAATCTGACATTTTATCAGATGAAGAATGAGCTACAGCAGATGGATCTGTGAAGCAATGAGCTACTATACTTCTCTCTCTCTCTCTCTCTGCACAGGAAAAGCTGCAGGTTTAATACAGGCTGTTTACCAAGAGCAGCAAAGAACAAGTCTCACATTTTCTGACTGAAGACAGAATCATCTTTTATATTAAATGTCTTCACCACTTTAATCTTTGCTGCCATGCACTCGAAAGAAGGTCTGACATACCGAACAAGCTCTGCTTAAAAGTCTCCAAGTCTACAGACCAGCTCCATGTTCCTGGTGAAATGTGACACCATTTTCTTCATGTACATTGTAATATATACTTAAGAGTTTGATTTATGTTTAAAACAAAAATGCACTGAAACCCCATTCTACTTATAGATAAGTAAACAAGATCACTATCTAAAGTTACTTAATTATAATGCTAACAAAATGTTACTGCCATTTTAAAACTAAAATTTAGACAAAAATTACCATTTTAACTTTCATAAACGTACTTCTAGTTTGTCTATTTTCTCAAATATGGCTTCCATCTCTGCACACTTTGCTTGAATGTCTGGAAGAGTTGTCGACAAACACAGTGTGGTGTCACTACGAATCTGTACATGGAGGAAGCAAGATAAGACATGAATTCTACTTCAAATAAAATATGTGACATTTTTTTTTTACAAAAACTTCAAATCTATTCTGTTCCTGTAAAAAATAAAACAGATGTAAAATTTGTTTATGTATCCTAAATGCTACCAATGCCAGGTATGGATGTTGACAGCAAAAGAGAAAAGAAAAATTACAACAACTGAAATGAGATTCTTGAGAAGAATTCTTGGAATATCAAGAATGGACAGAATCAGAAATGATGTAATTAGAAATAAGGTAGGAGTCGAACCCATTCTGAGCTATATAAAAAAAAACAGCAAATAAAATGGTTGGGTCATGTATCACGACTACCAACAGAACGTGTACCACAGAGAGCAATGTTTTACAGACCACATAAAGGCAGAGGAAGGGGGCGCCCATGCAAACAATGGACCCATGGTATAGCAGAGTCCCTGAACATCTCAATGTACGAAGCCAACAGACAATTGCATTTCACCTCTACACCTAACAGTAAATGAGGAGGGACAAGACAAGACAAGTATCTTAAAAAGAATCTTTGGGCCCTTAAAGGAAACCAACAGTGGAGAATAAAGAACCAGAAAGAACATGAACTTAACAGCTTATTTAAATCCCTATGAATTACAAATGTTTGGAAACTGAACAGACTACGCTGGTTGGGCCATGTGGAAAGAATAGAAGAGAACAGACAAACAAAAATGATGTTTATACAAGAGATAAAGGAAATAAAACCACAGGGTAGACCAAGACAGAGATGGAAAGACAACATAGAAGAGTATATAAAAGAAATTGGTGTCCCCAACTGGAGAGAGAAGATTAGAAATGGAGAGGAATGGAGGTGAGCTTTATCTGCAGCAATGAGCATTATTGGGTTGGAAAGAAGAAGAAGAAGAAGAAGAAGAAAAGAAGAAGAAGAAGATCAATATGATGAAAAATATTTCATTAATTTATGAACTTCTGTTTACACAGTTGGTAATATTCTATTTTTAACAACATAAAACTTGCAGTATTTGTTGTACAAGTATGCACAACATGAATGATAATTTATTGTGCAATTGTGTTCACTGTTTTTCTAATGACAGCTTTGGAATACAAGCAATAAGTTTAACAAATTCCACTTCATAATGTAAAAACAGGCTTTGGCCATTACATACAAGGGCCGATCCAAAAAAAAGGTCACATGTGCAACTATGCAAAAGAAACAATCCACAGGTAAAAAAATGAATATGGAATGTTAAAAAAATGCACACGCATTATTTTTCAACATAATCATCAAGTTGATTAAGACATGTCTGACCATGTTGCAGGACCAACATTTCCATCCCAACTCTGTCACTGCTGATAACCCATTCTTGCATGCTTGGATAATGCATGTGGCACTCATCTGGCGCAAACCTTTGTGTAGCGCCACACATCCACCACGAGATGTTGTACACTGCTGCAGCTGAGTCCTAGCTGGGATGCAACATGACATGCTGTCTGCTTTCCACATCATCCTTGCTGGACTTTAAGCAAGTGACTCCATTTTGCCATGTGCTGTCATAACTTTTTTCACCATAAATCTCAAAGAGCTGGCTGTGAATTTCAGCTGTGAACATGTTCTTAGATAAAAAAAAATCTTGGCACACCTCTCACTTCAACGAGAGACCACTTTTCCACACATTGTGATATGTAACTGTGCATCTGTGGCTCACAGCATACAATTAAAACAGTTACACTGACAACTAGCACCACCTACTGAATATCCAGGTTAAAAATTACATACATCAGTTAATGCATCTTTAAATATGGCTCTTGTAACCTTTTATTCTGATAAGCTTACGAATTTTACTTGTCTCATATGATTTGACCAACAAATACACATGAAATGTTCAACTTGGCATATATGATTTGTCCAACCTGGCATACATGATTTCATCATCATCATCATCATCAGCATCAGGTGCCATGGTGATACATGATTTATCTAACCTAAAAAAAAAGTGTAAGATAATTTTGTCGCTTACCATGTCAACTAACGAGAAAAATTCATCGAGTTTTGTCAGTATCATCTCCACGCTGTCATTGAACTTCATCTCCTGAAGAACGAAAGTGATTAGTCTCACCATGAATTTGTTAATTACACTGAAATATAACCAACCTTATTCTTACTGTCCAGTGACATGTGTGCTAAATTAACCAGAAATACAAAAAACTACATTCAATACAACATTCTATGGTTCTATGAACAGTCTAGAATGATTACAGTGGCTTTGTGGAATCTAGACAGCTATCTAGTAGCCTGGTTGGCTAAATGGTTATGTGTTTGGTCTACTAATCTGGTGGTAATGGGTCCAAGTCCCAGCAGTGTGAGTTTTCTCTGGTACCACCCCACCAAAATGGCCCCGGGGTACACCCAGTCTCTAAAAATCAGCACTTGAGAAATCTAGCAAGGTAAAATGTGGCCAGGTGTGACACTGTTCACACTTTCATGTGTTGAAGGTCTTGGAAATACGGGCATAACACCACATTCCACCATATGCCCTAATGGCACGGAAACAGGAGTTTTACATTTACCTTACTCTGATACAGATAGATGGTTGCTGCTCCTGGAAGTTGCCAAGTTCTATTCTGATGGACAGCTTTTCTCACAGCTATTTCTATAATTATTTTCTCATAACCATTTCTATAAATTGCCCGTGTGGTTACCGGGACCCAGATCTGAGGAGAAAAGCACAGGACCACTACCACCTTCCACATATGTCATAAGACGCAACTACAGAGGTTGGGGGATAGGCCAATGACCTGTTCTCTGTAAAAAAAACTGGAGCGTTACAGAAACACTGAGAGGAATACCAGGAAACTTTGTCTTGGAAAAGGAAGGGACTCTGATAACAGAACGCATGACGTTATGCAGTCAAAGCCGAAAGAAAGCTGCAGAACCGATATCCCACCTGGGCACCGGGACACTTTTTACCACTTTTACCATTTCTATAAGAGGTAAAATTGTTCCCAGGGAACAAACATGATCCTGTCTGTGGTCGTTGTTCAAATCCAACCCAAAATACAGTCAATACTTAAGCAATTGTATTCTCTCAAAACCAAGGCGTGACATGTTCGTTCTTATAACTTCATACTTTGTCAAATAGTAGATCTTGATTTTGCTGATCACACAACTCTTATTAGCGACAATGTGAAATCGATGTGAAATCACAGGAAAAAAACAGATTCCTTGTCTTCCTTGGCTTGCAAAATAGGTCTTGAAATTAACAAAGACAAAACAAAAATAATGAAATTTCTCAATAATTAAGAGGGAAAAATTTACGTAGAAGGAACAGATGTTGATGAAGTAAACCGATTTGCATACCTTGGCAGCTACACAGACCAGGATGGTGACACCAGGAAGGAAGTTAATTGCAAAAGCAGCATTGTTCTTCAAAAATCTTGAGAACATATGGAATTCAAAAGTTATAAGCATAAAAACCAAGTTAAGATTATTCAATTCAAATGTGATATCCACCCTCATTTATGCATGTGAAAGCTGGAAATCAACTAAAGAAAAAGACAAGAAATTAGACTCTTTTGAAAACAAATGCCTAAGGAAAATACAATATATAAAGTGGAACGAATTCAAGAACAATGCAGAGATAAGACAGATGAGCAAAACAACAACCTGTCTCATGGGTGATCAGAAAAAGAAGATGGACATATGTAGGCCATGTGATAACAAGAAATGATTAGAGAATACCAAAACAAACTATCAAGTGGAGCACAACAGGCTAAAGAAAAAGAGGTCGACCACATGAAACTCTAAAGAGGACATTGTTAAGATAAGCCAGTTTAGTGGGCATAACATCCCTTGATGAAGTTGAAAGACTCGCTGAGAACAGAAAAACTTGATAAACAACTATGCGAGCCCTATGTGACGTTTAATGGCATGGGAAAGATGTAAGATAAATATATGGATTTTCATATTCAACCATGTTTGTAATGCAAGTGTTTCTGCAACTTTCTGTCTTTAACTCTAGCCTATCATGAGCCATTTAAAAGGCTTTTTTTTTCACTAAATTAAAAATAAAATAATTGTCGTTTCTACAGTTGTTTGTGTTTTATCCTGCTGTAAGGGATAACAATAAGAACTGCATCACTTCCTAGTTAAATATAGGATCCAAAATCTTTGATCACAAAAAATGTGTGTGTGCCATGTACTCTGTTTGGAAGGTTAAGAGTTAAGTTCAATTTCATTTTAAAATGAAGAACTGTTTTATGCACAGTTGCCTTCCAAGTGCCATGGTATTTTTTGTTGTTGTAGTCATTTCTTCCCATTTCTTGTGGTTATGCAAAAAATAAGAGAAAAAGCTCTCACGGATGCCTTGCAGATATAAACTTTTGGTCTACCATGTGGATTGTTTGTTTTTCTGTAGAAGACTATTATAAAATATTTTTTTTTAAGATAATGACTGTTATCCATTTTTGCAACATGTCCAAAGTATCTTCTGCTCCATCAAGGTTGGAAGTTTTAGCATGAAGTAGCAGCTCTGACCTGGTCACTTTTGTTCTCTCTCTTGGTGAACACATGCCCCATGTGAGGCTTAATGCCACTTGTTTACCTTATGGCACCCTTTTATCATCCTTCTTTTACCTCATTTCTCAACCAATTGCCTGTTTCCACCTTGCATTTACCTACTTCTATCTGGGTGCATTTTGTGCCCTTTTCCTATCTTACAAGGAGGATACTAGATAAGGTAAGTATTTAGTTTTTCATCCATTTTTCATGTTCTTATCTGTTATGCTGTTTTTGTACGTGATCCTTGAAAAAAAGGTATTTGCCAAAATATTGAATTGTTGTACGTTCTTTATTTATATGTGCTCATCTTACTTGGTCTCTCAGCTTCAATGTTAGTTATGTTTGTTATATGAACAGCATATTTGCAGAATGTCTGGAATAGAGTGAAAGATGTATGATAAAGGGCAGAATGTCAGACTGGCCTGCGTGCCCAATTCTTAACCCTTTTGAAATAAAGATCAATCAATCAATCAATCAATCACCACTTTCCTCACTCTTTCTATCTTTTTTTGAAAAACTGAACCATACACCTCCATCTATTTTATTGCTGGAATCAGTTTAACCACAGCTATCATTTATATTTTAAAAAAAAAAATTTTGAGGATGTTGTAGAATTTATTGCATAAAATATGCACAGTCATCATTTTACAAGCCACTCTATGATTCTCTATCCATAAAAACAAGGCACAGTGCTGGTCAAATGAACATGCATGACTTGATCACCATTTCTCTTGTCCGAGACCTGAACACTACAGACTAAATCACTGTTTTCATCTTGAAACAAAGTACATAAAACAGTAACAAATGTTTCTCGTGTGAGTGGAATCCTGCTACCCAATCATCATGGATTATACAGGACAGTACTGTATTTTAAAATTATTATACAGGACAGTACTGTATTTTAAAAGTATTATACAGGACAGTACTGTATTTTAAAATTATTATACAGGACAGTACTGTATTTTAAAATTATTATACAGGACAGTGTTAAGGAACAATTTTTTATAAATAGGAAAGTACGAGGTTTTGGTGCTAGTTGGCTAAGTCAATAGTACGCTGTTCTCTCATGGCTAGACGGCTGCTTGTCCTACTGGAGTCCGTGTTCGAATCCCAGGTAATTCTCTTGTGATTTTTCTTTCTCTCACGTCTCACTAAAGTGCTTTGTCTACGATTTTTTCGAGGTTTAATCCTACAATATTTGTTATCTTACTATACAGGACAGTGCTGTATTTTGAAATTATTATACAGGACAGAACTGTATTTTAAAAGTATTATACATGACAGTGCTGTATTTTAAAATTATTATACAGGACAGTGGTGTATTTTGAAATTATTATACAGGACAGTGCTGTATTTTAAAATTATTATACAGGACAGTATCATATTTTAAAACTATGTCTTACTTTGGTCAGGCGCTTATTTTAAACCGTGCATCCCAGATTGTCCTGTATTCTCATCTTTTGATCACTGCATGTTTAGAAATACTCATAATTTTGTAATTTGTGAAATTTTTCGAAGAAAAATTCACTCTGTAAAGAAGTATAAGTAGGACTGACGTAGATTTTGTTTAGTAAAGTTATAAACGTGCTCTAGTGGTTAAAACTTTAGGTTAAAGTTTAAATTTTACTTCCCACCCTGGGTGAGAATCCCATCTTAGAAAAGATGGTAAGGCAGAGAGAGAGAGTGAGAGAGAGAGAGATATGTAATTACGCTAAATCGAGATTTCTGCACTATAAATGAAACCGTGCCTCCTTCGCTGTACCAAGCAGCAGCAGATGCGTAGAGAGTGAAGAAATATTTGTATTTTGTTTCATTCAAATCCCAAGTCTGATTTCCTCCCGAAAACTATGTATCTTACCTCTTTCGCAACGTTGAAGTTTAAAAATTTAGCAAAATCTGCAGCTATTTCATTCGCAATTTCTTCGTTCCTCTTTTTATTCATTTCCATAGTCAAACTTGACAAACTTGTCTGTGACTGCAGCTGTATCTCTGTGGATGTTGATTCTGCCATTTTCATGTCATGTGACACAAGGAAGGGAGGTAATTGTGAGATACTAAAATGCTATCACGAACTACTTATTTTGCCTCTTTTTTTCTCCCTTGACTGTTGCATACCAGATATCCCCGCTGTTTACACACTCCAACATCCCACTCTAAACTAACAGAAAACTATCTAATCGCATATTCCTACCAACGCTGTGCTACCAATGCCAGACATGGGACACAAACAACAGAATAAAATAACCACATGTGAAATTAGATGTCTTAGGAAAGCAGCAAATGTTACCGGGTTTGATAAGGTAAGACAGATGGTTGGAAGTACATCATGTCTACGACACATAGATAAGCAAAAGAATCGAGTGATTCGGCCACTAAATGAGAATGACACACTCACAAAGTTCAAAATTCAGACTCTGGCTTCACCGCATTCAGGACAACCCCATATATCCTCCGCGGCATCCATCCAAGAGTATGTTTGCTAACAGTTCCTGTCAAGTGTTGATTGTTTACGATGCGTTTTCAGCCACTCAGTTCTTCTGAAGAAGATGTTCCGCTATTTTATAATGACATAGAGACAGCACTAAAACACACAAAGTCACATGAAGTTACCAGAGTCATGGGAGATTTTAATGCCAAAGTTGGTAAAGGAAGAACTTCAGACATCGTTGGTGACTATGGACTGGGGGAGAGGAATGACAAAGGTTGTAAATTAATTGAATGAGCAAGAATACACAGCATGGTTGTAGGAAACACCTGGTTTAAACAACATCCTCGAAGACTGACAACGTGGTGCAGCCCAGACAAAAAGACTTTTAACCAGACAGACTACGTATTAATCAATAAACGATTCCGCAATGCATTACTGACAAAAAAAAAAAAAAACATGCCAGGAGCTGACTGCAATAGTGATCATGACCCACTCTGTGGAAAAATTAGAATAAAGCTAAAGAAAGCAGGCAGAAAAATGAGAAACATCAAACTGAATACAGAACTCCTTAAAAAAGATTCTATCCACCAAACTGTTAAGGAGGTAATACTACCAAAAAAAAAAAAACCTCTAAAAATAAATGGATGACAGACGACATCTTAGGACTGATGGACAAGAGGAGGAGGAGTAAAAATAACGAGGAAAAATATAACAAGATAAATAAAGAAATACGACGCAAATGCAGAGAAGCAAAAGAAGTGTGGTTAAATGAACAGTGCAGACAGATAGAGGTCTATCATAATAAAGACAGCAAAAACATGCACAGACGAATTAATGAACTCACAGACAGGAAAACAAAATATACCACAGGATGCCTGAAATCGAAAGAAGGTAAAATGTTAATGGGAAAAGAAGACATTGTGGACCGGTGGACAGAGTATATCGGTGAGCTATATGGAAGAGAAAGACCAGAATTAACACCAGATACTGAAAACTGTGATGGACCACCAATACTTGAAGATGAAATCATAGATGCCATCAAACACATGAAGAAAGGAAAAGCGACTGGGCCTGATAATATAACAATAGAAGAAATAGAGGCACTAGAGGAGACAGGAATAAAAATAATAACCAAGTTACTGAATGACATTTACAACAGTGGTTATATTCCCAGTGACCTGATTAAATCCACGTTTATAGCACTACCAAAGAAACCAGGTGCAAAGGAATGTGACGACCACCGGACTATCAGCCTCTCATGTCACATAAAGAAGCTACTTCTGAGAATCATTATGAGAAAAACAAAGAAAAAGATAAAAATGGAAACTGCAGATGAACAGTTTGGATTTGTTGAAGGAAAAGGAACACACAATGCCATTTATGCTTTACGAACACTAACAGAAAGAGCTTTAGAAGTACAGAAAGATCTCTAATTATGCTTCACTGATTACACCAAGGCGTTCGACAAGGTGAAACATAATGAAATTATTAAAATGCTTGAAGACATCAATATAGAAGGCAAAGACCTGAGGATTGTAAAACATCTATACTGGCAGCAAGAAGCAGCAATTCGAGTTGAAAACAGAACTGGAAAATATCAACCTATAAAACAAGGGGTGCGACAAGGATGTGTACTATCTCCAGACCTTTTTTCTCTGTATAGCGAGAATATTCTAAGAACAATCATCACAGAACCAGGCATAAAAATTGGAGGATACAATATTAACAACCTTCGGTATGCTGACGACACAGTACTGATAGTTGAGAACCAACAAGACCTGCAAAATCTCTTGGATAAAGTCGCCAAAGAAAGTGAACAGAAAGGCCTTACTTTGAACATCAAAAAGACAGAGACTATGGTTATATGTAAGAAACAGAATCCACCAGCATGCAGTATAAAATTAAACGGAACTATTCTAAAGCAGTTCCAGAAATTCAAATACCTTGGAGCAGTAATAACTTCAGATGGGAAATGCAGAACAGAAATTAGGAACAGAATAGGCCAAGCAAAGACTGCATTTCAGAGAATGAGAAACATATTAGCTAACACATCTTTATCAATGAATGTTAGAAAACGAGTACTAAAATCCTATATTGAACCTATCTTGTTATATGGAAGTGAATCATGGACAATAGGCAAGTCTGTACAAAGATCAGTGGAAGCAGCAGAAATGTGGTTTATTAGAATAATGTTGCGAATCCCCTGGACAGCAAAAATAACTAATGAAGGATCGTGTACCCTGGAGAAGCATAATAGGCACCGTCAGTCGGCACGGCACCTGATGATGATGAGTTCGGATTTCCTGCCAGCACCTTTGCTTTGTCCTAGCTCAAGCAGTCGCCTCACAGCTACGTTGTTCTACACTCACATCCAGGCCGGGAGAGCCTTCAACCAAAGAACCACGTGACACAAACCAAGAGGGAGACCTAGAAAGAAATGGACAGATGGTATCTGAGAGACACTCGCTAATTATGGCATGACTGTCACTGAGGCCACCCATTTGGCCCAAAAACGCCAATTGAATCTCATCTGGACACTTCAAGGTACACGAGGAGGGATAGTCAGGTAAGTCAGACAGCCTGTTCTCCCTCAGAAAAAAAATATTTTTCACAGATTTACTATAGGGAGTTTTATATGCATAATCACAAATCATTAATTAATGGAGGTGCGAGATAGTGTAGTTCGTTAGTACGCTGCTCTCTCGTGGCTTGACGTGGTTCGAATCCCAGGTAACTCTACTGTTATTTTTCTTTCTCTCACATCTCACTAAAGTGCTTTGTCTACGATTTTTTTTCCAGGTCTAATCCTACAAATCTGTGTTCTCTTGATTGATTGACATTCCTTTTGGGCCAACATTGGCTCACAGGTCGGAAATCTTTCCATGTCTGACGACTCGCCGCCGCCCGCTGTAGGTCTTGGATAGACTCTTACTTAACCATTAGTACAATCCCCTCGCCTTTTCTCTGTCAGTTTCGGTTTAGGTACACAATTCAGTCGTATCCCGACCACCATCCTTCTGATCGAGTTACGGCCCTTCGTACCTCCGGCCGAGGCCCCACAGAAAGAAAAAAATCAATCAGACAAAATTCATTTTGTGAATTCGTAAAATTCATCTCAGGATTCTATTCTCAAATGTTTGTACTCCATGTTTCTGGCCTATATAGCACAACTGGTCTAATCAGTGTGTTTTGGGACAGAATTATTGATTGTAACAATTGTCTTAGGGGCAAAATACGTCCCGTTTCCAAATTGTATTATAGCCCTTATCTCGTATAATGCTGGAGCTATTGAATATTGTTCCTAGGTATTTATAAGATTCTGTTCTGTTAATCTCTATACTTTCTATTTGTATATGATCTTCATGTTTATCTTTTGATCTTGCTATTCTCATATATCCTGTTTTCTCTTGGTTTATCTTTAGTCCCACATTTCCTGCTTGTCCTTTCATGGGGATTTTAGTGGCATCTTGTCAAGTTTCTCCTGCTATATCTTCTGCAAGTCCTAACATTTTCACCTTATCATTGGTGTTTCGTTTTTTTATCTATTGTTTTTACGATTTTTCCCCAAGACCAGATTGAACAGCACTGGGGACAGCGTACATCCTTACTTCAGGCCTGTTCTTATTTGGAATGATTTTTTTATTTCCTTCCTTTATGTATCAAATATCGTGGACACAAAAAAGAACAAATATATCTATACTACAAGAGTTTAATATTGAAGAAGGCTGGCTAGTAAAGAGGATTAAAGAGAGAAAACTTAAATATTTTGGACACATTAAACGTCATGAGAATTTAGATAAGACCGTATTGGAAGGATACATAATGGGAAAAAGAAGGAGAGGAAGACCAAAATGAAGATGGCTGCAAGACATCGTTGACGATCTGCAAATGGATGCAGCAGCTGCAGGCCATCTTGCTCACAACCGAGAGGCATACAGGAGGGCTGCTTGGGAGGCAAAGTTCCGCAAGGGACATGCAAATGAATGAATGTATCACCATGTGCTCTAGCCTTCCACACATATCTTAATTATGAGTTTTCCCTGGTATACCAGACTCCATAGGCCGTTTCTGTGTTGGCTGTTGTATGCCTTTTTGAAGTCTATGTTATGGGGACTTCCCTTCCTTACTCCCAACCTTTTTTTTCTGCTGTTTCAAGAAAAATAACTGATCAACTGTAGATTTGTTTCTCCTAAGATTTCTTCCACTTAAGGTTTTATTTAGTCTATTCAGTAACATATATTCAGTATTTTATAGCTTGATAATATTGATGTAACTCTGTAATTTTCACATATTCTCTTATATATCTCCTCTCTTATAAACTGGAACAATCAATGCTTCTTTCCATCACTGGGGCCACATGTGGTTACTTCTGTCTGTTGTGGGGTCACCACAGTTTAACAGCTGTTCAAAATATTCTTTGTTTCTTCCTCTCAGATATTTTCATCTCATTGTTTATCACGACGCCTTTATTGTCTGTAACTGATATCCCTTCTTTATTGCTTTAACGTCTCTGAAAAATTTTCTTCCTTCCATGTTTTGGTGGTTTGTTTCTATCTCAAGTAGGCCTGCTTTTCATATATACTCATTTACATTATTCTGTTGCAGATATTCAACTAAAAATTCTTTAAACAAACTTTACTGCATTTCTTAAAAGTTTAAGCAGGTGAAATCTTGTTACTGACCATTCATTTCTTATGAATTGTGCTACATACATGTTCTCTCTTTTGATGTAGTGGGGTGCTGCAGTGCAGCTTTCTCAACCGGGCACCACAAGGTAATTGAAGGGGCCACAGGTGAGAAAAACTTGTAAGGGAAAGGGGTGCCACAGGTGAGAAAAACTTGTAAGGGAGAGGGGCGCCACAAGGTAATTGAAGGGGCCACAGGTGAGAAAAACGTGTAAGGGAAAGGGGTGCCACAAGGTAATTGAAGGTGCCACAGGTGAGAAAAACTTGTAAGGGAGAGGGGCGCCACAAGGTAATTGAAGGGGCCACAGGTGAGAAAAATGTGTAAGGGAAAGGGGTGCCACAAGGTAATTGAAGGGGCCACAGGTGAGAAAAACGTGTAAGGGAAAGGGGTGCCACAAGGTAATTGAAGGGGCCACAGGTGAGAAAAACTTGTAAGGGAGAGGGGCGCCACAAGGTAATTGAAGGGGCCACAAGTGAGAAAAACTTGTAAGGGAGAGGGGCTCCACAGGAAGATCAAAATGTATTATATTTTAAATACTGCTGTGCTGATGCCTATGAATATACCTGTTATCCATCCCTGTCCATATCTGAAAAAAAGAGAACCTTGCGTCATCACCAGTCTACCCCTTGATGCAAACTTTTCTGCTGCTCAAGTGTCTGCATTTCTTTTGTCCTGGTCAGAATCCTTTTGCCACTTCATGCTTTCAGCAGGGCTCTGACTTTCCTGGAGAACATTTCAACTCCGCTCTCAGTGTCTGACCACAGATTTAAGCTGGCTTTACCCCTGTGCTCAACGGAACACACAGGGATCCTGTTCCTATCACAGTTATCAACACTAGAACAACTGAACCATATTTAATCAATTATTGAGGTTAACTTGATTAACAAAATTAAAGTAGATCACTGCCAAAAAGGTGACCAATATCAACTGTAGTCTTTTATTTTTTTGTTTTAGTACAGCTGCTCTTATTTTCCTAGTTTCTTTAAAGGGAAACAAATTTTCCATTTTTTAAAAAGTTTATGTTATTTAATAGTAGCAAAAACAAAAAAAAAAATCAATATATAAAAATAGTATGCACTGTTATTTTCTTTTCTTTCTTATCATATCAGACATGGCCAGGTCTGCACAGAAAATGTATTGATAATACTTAGTTTATCATGCAAAGAGAATATCATGGCAGTTCTTGGAAAACTGAAACTGAACAAAAACATTACTGGACACTGGGATGAGAATGTGCCCAGTTTTCTTTTTTTGGTGGCAGGAAATTCTGAATTAAAAAAGACGATGACCTACTCCTCCTTGCGGTCCACTTGAAGCAGCTAAATTATGAGGGGTGACTGATAAGTTCTCGGCATAAAGTACAATGGATTATTTATAGACAACTTTTTATTTCTCAACATAGTCCCATTGCAAGTTTATGCACTTAGTCCAGCGATCCTGGAGCATACAGATCCCTTCTTTGTAAAAGTTAGCATCTTGTGCCAGTAGAAAGTGGTCTACAGCATGAATGACGTCATCATTTGAAGCAAATTTGTGAACACTGAGCTCCTTTTTGAGTTTGGTAAACAGGTAATAGTCCGAAGGGGCCAAATCTGGGGAATAAGGAGGATGTTCAAGAAGCTGGAAGCTGTATTCATGAATGGCAGCCATTGCCACGGCTGACTTGTGAACTGGAGCATTGTCTTGCTGAAAGATGACTACTCTCGTCACTTTCTGTTGATGCTTTTCCTTCAATTTGACCCGCAGTTGCTTCACAAGATTAGTGTAATAGGCCCTGGTGACCGTTCTGACCTTTTGAAGATAGTCTACCAATAGCACACCTTCTGAATCCCAAACGATGGAAGCCAGCACTTTGTCTGTAGACAGAACCATCCTTGCTTTCTTTGTAGGTGGGGATCCATGATGTTTCCACTGCTTTGACTGTTCTTTGGTTTCTGGTTGAAAATGATGAACCCAAGTCTCATCCATAGTCACAAATTGCTGAAGAAACTTTTCAGGATCTGCAGAAAAATGGCCAAGATTGTCTCTTGATATGTTGTCATTTGTGATCAGCTCCAAGAAGTTTCAGGACCCATCGAGCAGACCTTTGTCATTTGAAGATCATTGTGAATAATGGCATGAACACGTTACTGGGAGATGCTCAACTTAGTAGCAATGTACCACCCAGTTAGTCATCGATCCTCCATTATCATGTCATGGATTCTGCCGGTGGTTTCAATTCTTGGCCTTCCTGGACGGGGATCATCTTCCAGACTTTCCCTTCCATGTTTGTTTGAAATGAGCTGCCCATTTCTTCACTGTGCTGTAAGAAGGGGCACTCTCCCCTAGAGTCTCCACCATATCCTCATGGATCTCCCTCGATGATAAGTCCTTGATGCAGAGGTAGCGAAAGACTGCTCGATGATAAATTTTATCCATTTTCTCAATTTCTGCCACCCCTTACCACTTCAGTAGCCTGTAAAAAAAAATTGGTTGCAGTTAATTTCTTGAAACTTGATGTTTAATCTTACATTAACCTGATCTACAAATGCACCTAATATCAACTGTGTGTTTCAAGCATTTGTACCTTATGCCGAGAACTTATCAATCACCTCTCATATGACATGGAAGTTCATTTTCGTGTCCGCTCGGTATGATTATTCTGGGGGGGGGGGGGGGGGGGGGGAGAGAAATAGTCGATCCATTTGTGATGAATGATGCTGATGTTACACTACTGAGCTACAGATGACATAACCAGCTCAAGCAAGTTCTAAATGAAAAAAAAAAAACAACAAACTGTTTTTGAGTTAACACTGCAGTTGTCAAGAAAGTTTCCACAGTTTTTGAGGAAGAGAAACCTGGCATCTCCCACAGCATGTCTGACAGAATCAGCTTCCAGTCGAGTGAGGTATTTCTTAACACAAATGCGCACATGCCTGGACACAGCTGTGAGCAGAAGTGATTTCTGTAAATCACCTGACACACTGGAACTTGATTAAAAAAAAAAAAAACCTGCATCACTTCGCCAAACTCAAGGGTCACATTGAACAAGTAATAAAAAACACCAACAGTAAAACTGTGTATGTTAATTATGTGCTGCAAATCACATCTCTAAAAGTAGCATAAACAGAAACATACGGTCTGTTTACAAGCCAAGTGTATTATAAGTGGCTAGTTTTTCACTAGGTTCAGAGAGAGAGAGAGAGTTTTTCACTAGTAATAGGACCTGTTAGATGAGGGGGGGGGGGGGGGCACAGAAAGAAAAAAAGCAAGGCTGGAGGGAGCCAGAGGTTACAAAATTGAGAAACATTGGTGTAGCACATTCACCTGCCAATCAGAAGGTTCTGGGTTTGATTTCTCACTGAGGTGCAATTTTTTTCTCAGACTGACCAGCCTGGCCTCATGAAATGGCTTCCCTGGAAAAACAAAGGCAGTTGGGCCAGGCACTGGCATCCCTACCCCACATACTGTACTAACCTAGAAATATGAAGGCACTGGCATCCCTACCCCACATACTGTACTAACCTAGAAATATGAAGGCACTGGCATCCCTACCCCACATACTGTAGTAACCTAGAAATATGAAGGCACTGGCACTTCACATCTCTACATCATGAAAATGCCATGGGATATTGGCCTTTTTTTTTTTTTTGGAAGGGGGGGGGGGGGGGGGACATACCCTCTGTTAATGTTTTTGTGAGAAATTTGTCGGTGTTAAATGATTGAAAGTAAACATAACAAAACTATGACAGATTACAATTAAGAAAGGCTTGAGATAATCAGATTAAAGAAGAAAAAAACGGGAAAACACCAACTGTTTAAATCAGAAAACTGCATTTATTACCCAAATCTGACAACTGCCAGATAACATATGATTCAAATCATTCATACCAAAAGGTAACATTTCTTTCCATACTCATCTGTTTACTGTCACTCCCCACTATCCAGTTGTATAAGTAAAGTGTTCTATACTTCTGTGTCTCTACGCTGTTCAACTTCAGCCATACAGCTTTCAGAACATATGTTGCAAACATCAACTTCAGACAGACCAGACTTCACTAACATACGCACATCATCTTTACATTTCTTGCAGCTGAAACACAACATTTACCCAGGTGGCAGAGGCATACAAACAAAAACCTATGGACATCAACAGCTGTGGACAACAATGATCACATCTGCTCCAGTTTCTGTTCTATAGATCCAACGTCTGGCATTTCCACATCTGATAGGGGCAGCTTTTTCTGCTGATCACAGGAAAAATATATATATATATATACACAAAATTTACTTTGCTGCTTCACCAAAAAAATGTTTATAAAACATAAGTGAAACAATAATTCTTGCATGCAGATAAAAAAATCATTTATGTAAAATTATCCGTTTGATGAAATAAAAAAAAATGATCTATTCACCTTCACTGTCATTTTCTTCTCATTTTTATGTAAGCTGCCAAAATCTAGTTGATTCAGATTCAGTTTCTGTACAGAGTTATGGCTCTTGAGGCCAGAGAAGTTGGGACGTGCCAGGTCCACAACTTCACTGGTCCCAATTCCAGTGTCTTCTCTTTGACATGGCCACCACTGCTCCCTCTTAAACTGATGTCCAATATACACTCTGTTACCCACAGTAACATAATAACACAGCATATCTGATGCCGTCTTATGACAAATGACATAAACTATATATTAGTTCATGGTGCTAATCCATATAAACTCATGACGCTTAACTTAGCAATGACTGACTAAATTCGTACTATGCTGTTCCATCATTCCTGCTATACAGCACTCAAAGGACTAGAAATAATGGAATCAAATAAGAATCTGCAACAACAGACTTTTTAGAAATATAAATAAGAATAGTACTTCTCAAATAACAAATATGAAATAATAATTGTGGTAAAAGTAGTGCAACAAATAATGCTGCTTCACAAATGATAATACAAGAAACAAACAAACAAAAAACAGCCAATATTTCAGCTAATTATTTACTTTGGGGCAAAAAAAAAAAAGAGCGAATAAACCCATAGAGGATTCTGGTTGCTAGCATTCTGACAAACAATCTTGAAGCTACATTCTTTCTGTATGCAATTACATCATGAAGTATTAATAAACTCTCACAGAAACAAGCCCATGAACCTGAAATGGCATGTAGCAAAGACTGGTGAACAACAACAACAACAACAACAACAACAACAACAACAGCAACAACAACAACAACAACAACAACAACAACAACAACAACAACAACAACAACAACAACAACAACAACAACGCTGACAAATCCCACTGTTTTAACATTCAAATGATTTAAAATGCATGTATCTAATAAGCCATTTGACCATAATGAAAATGTAAGCACATGCTTTACCTGAGGTTTATCAGAAGAAGAGTTGGTTGGTTTGGATGGTGCCATCAGGACTCTGGTGATATCTGCATTGAGGACATCAATCTTCTTGCTGTTGTCAAATGTCATCTAAGGAAAGATGATTGTATTTGACAATACTGCACACTAGAACTAGTCATCATCATGAGATTTCCTTTCTCACCTCACATTTCAAAGCTTGTGTGGTAGTTTCCATGACCAACTGCTTCAGCCATGTTTCTGCCTCTTACAAAGACATACAAACTAGACAGCTGAGCCTACTATTATGTATTTATGTTTCATGCTGTAAGTGCCTACATCATATACAGTACTGAATGTCTGCATAAACTGACTATGCAAATGGGGAAACTTTCTGAAATGTCAAGTACTGAGAAATATACTATGTCAAGTACTGAGAAATATACTTTAAATACACCCTTCATGAAAAGATCAGCACTGGCAATCTTGAATGTAAAGATTTGAAAGGACAGATGGTCAGGCATTCAGTGATCTAAAAGTTGCCCATATATTAGGAATGTTGCAGGCTGGAAATTCACAAAGTGCTGCTGGTGCTAGAAATTTTGGAGCCAACAGAAGGATGATCCACAATCTTCAGAAAGTTCCAAGTAGCCATGAAGTTTTTTACAATAACATTTCCTGAAATTTAAAAAAAAAAAAATACAAAACCTATCTTCATTTCAATACGAATTATCTGGGAACAAGCTGTGATTGGTTACTAAATTTACTAATTTAGGATAAAATGAATGTTTAAAAATTATTTTACTTTCATTTCATTTTTGTATGGTTTACATATAAAATGTTATTGAGTTTGAAACATTAGCTGCTAACTAACGTGAGAAATTCCCTCTTGACTGCTACAATTTGGTGCAGTTATAAAAGAGCAACTTGACATGAAATCCAGCTCACCTTTTTGAGGTTAGTCCTCACAGCCTTGGACTGTGTCTTTCTTGCCTTAGCTTTAGCCTTCATGGTAGCTTTCTTGACTTTCTTGGCTTTTTGCTGCGCTTTGGCTTTAGGGCCCTGCATTTTCTTCTGTCCCGTGCGGCCTTTCTTTCTTGCCATTTCTTATCTGTGGTATGTATGTCAGGTGAAAAAAAACAATTCACTTGTCAGAATGAAGAGGTGACAGAACTGAACTATTAACAGCCAGAGGGAGAACAGACGCTGTCAGATTTGACAGCCACCTATCCATAGCTGCCATGCTAAGTTGGCTGGTGTCACGGTTGGCTGGCGTCAGTGCTGGCGAACTATAACCAACACCCTGTCTCATCTCTCTGCTGGTACCCCCACCAACTAGTCTGGCTAACGGGGAAGGAATCTCCATGATCTACAAGGCGGAGGATTCTGCTAAAGAAGTAGTGCACACTTCATACTGAAAAAAAAGCCGCCATAACCCGCTTCAAATACAACGTGATGTTGTGTCTCAACATCTTCACTGAATTGGCTGCAAAAAAAACTACCAGATCGCAGTTCCAGGGAGGGTAGAAAAAGAATTAACAGGACTGGTTCGACTGCTGTTAGTTGTAAGCAGTGGCTTCCTACTTTTTATATCCAAGGAACACTTTTTCCAACTGCATATAGGTTGCAGGTCATCACTATATAGGCAAAATCTGAATGCCACATGCCCTTAATTAATGTTTTTATTTTTTTTTTCTGTTGCTGTTAACAGCCGCAGACACCTGATAACGCGCCATGCACCACAGGTTGAGAACCACTGCCTCAGGGCAGCGGTTTCCAAACTTTTTTTTTTTTGATAACACAAATTTCTGTCGCGGCACACCACATGTATTTGTAATTCTGGGCTCATTTTTCAGTATAAAGTGTGCATTTAACAATGCATTTTTAGCACTTTCAAAGAAACTTCATTTACTATCTTATTACTAAAGTTACTACAGAGTACAAAACAACTTTTAAAAAAAATTCAAGACTTTATTTAGAAATAAGAACTGTTTCAACAACGTGACACTTAAAACTAATGCAACCTGCAAATCTTTTCAATCCTGCTTGAACATAACAAACTCGTAGATCGACTTCAACGTTTGAGAGATGAATCCTGGAACTGGACCTTATATTATTCAATGCTGAAAATGCCTGCTCACACAAGTACCGAGGATGAGAAAGGTAGCAACAATGCATCAGCGCCGACTTTATGCTGTGACCAAAGCTCACACGTAGGCAGAAGTAAAAGCTAGCCACAGAGAAACGAAATGCCGTCTGTTATATCCTTCCATCTGGTGTCCAAATTAAAAAAAAAGAGCTAAAACAATACGGGGAGAACGGGAGAAATAGAAGCTGACTACCAGAAAATGGAACTATGCTAGAGCAGAATGAGCTAGATACTTATTAGATTATTAGAGTAAGTGTGCCCCCCCCCCACCCCCCTCAACAAATTCTAGAGTGAAATTTTACGGCACAATTACAAAATTTTGCGGCACACCGTTTGGGAATCCCTGGGTTACGGCATCCGTACCCAACCTGAAGTCCGCCTAGAATCATGGGACTAGCGTAACAAGTCCAGATTATGTAAAAATCTAGTAAACAGGAAACAACGCACAGGACTGCCCCACAGTAAAGTGACTGAGAACGGTGCTGCATGCAGCTCAGCCTGGACAAATACAAAGCGCTTAAGACGTGACAGAAAGAAAGATAAAAAAAAACCACAGTGACTGGCGGTGACTCGAACCACGGACTTCGGTAAGACAAGATGGCCGAGTGCAAAGTGCTAGTCCTCTTGCGGCTGGACGGTTGCTCGTCCTAGCGGAGTCCGTGGTTCCAATCGTGTCCATTCTCTTGCTACAGAGTGGCGAACTTAAAACAGGCCCAGCATGAACATCGGCTAGAACTGTTTCCGGCTGGTTTCATATGCGCCACCTTGTATTTTTCCTTCTCTCTCACGTCTTATTATATGTGCAACTCTCTCTCACGTCTTATTATATGCGCCACACATACACACTCTCTCACATCTTATTATATGCGCCACACACACACTCTCTCTCACGTCTTATATGCGCCACACATACACACTCTCTCACGTCTTATTATATGCGCCACTCTCTCTCTCACGTCTTATTATATGCGCCACTCTCTCTCTCACGTCTTATTATATGCGCTTCACACACACACACTCTCTCACGTCTTATTATATGCGCCACACACACACTCTCTCTCTCACGTCTTATTTTTTCCGAGGGTAAAATATACACTGTGCCGTATCACTTTACTAATTATGCTAAAACATATAACACTGTGTTTTATCACTTTACTAATTATGCTAAAACATATAACACTGTGTTTTATCACTTTACTAATTATGCTAAAACATATAACACTGTGTTTTATCACTTTACTAATTATGCTAAAACATATAACACTGTGTTTTATCACTTTACTAATTATGCTAAAACATATAACACTGTGTTTTATCACTTACTAATTATGCTAAAACATATAACACTGTGTTTTATCACTTTACTAATTATGCTAAAACATATAACACTGTGTTTTATCACTTTACTAATTATGCTAAAACATATAACACTGTGTTTTATCACTTTACTAATTATGCTAAAACATATAACACTGTGTTTTATCACTTTACTAATTATGCTAAAACATATACACTGTGTTTTATCACTTACTAATTATGCTAAAACATATAACACTGTGTTTTATCACTTTACTAATTATGCTAAAACATATAACACTGTGTTTTATCACTTTACTAATTATGCTAAAACATATAACACTGTGTTTTATCACTTTACTAATTATGCTAAAACATATAACACTGTGTTTTATCACTTTACTAATTATGCTAAAACATATAACACTGTGTTTTATCACTTTACTAATTATGCTAAAACATATAACACTGTGTTTTATCACTTTACTAATTATGCTAAAACATATAACACTGTGTTTTATCACTTTACTAATTATGCTAAAACATATAACACTGTTTTATCACTTTACTAATTATGCTAAAACATATAACACTGTGTTTTATCACTTTACTAATTATGCTAAAACATATAACACTGTGTTTTATCACTTTACTAATTATGCTAAAACATATAACACTGTGTTTTATCACTTTACTAATTATGCTAAAACATATAACACTGTGTTTTATCACTTTACTAATTATGCTAAAACATATAACACTGTGTTTTATCACTTTACTAATTATGCTAAAACATATAACACTGTGCCATGACACTTTACTAATTATGCTAAAACATATAACACTGTGTTTTATCACTTTACTAATTATGCTAAAACATATAACACTGTGTTTTATCACTTTACTAATTATGCTAAAACATATAACACTGTGTTTTATCACTTTACTAATTATGCTAAAACATATAACACTGTGCCATGACACTTTACTAATTATGCTAAAACATATAACACTGTGTTTTATCACTTTACTAATTATGCTAAAACATATAGTACTGTGACCTGTCACTTTACTAATTAAGGTGAAATACTAGAAATCGACTAGAATGTGTGGTTTTCAGCATCGCACCACGTGATCAAGGGAAAGAACTTATCACTGGTTTCTGTAGTTCGTGATCTGGAGCCACTTTATACGTGTATATATATATATATATACACACACACCTACTCGGGACACAGACAATCAACATGGGTTCTCCATTTATTTCTATCCTGGGCTGTTTCTTCTATCCTTGTCCAGGTGTAGTCCATCTTTTTTTTTCTTCTTCTTATCCCTGCTTCAAGACTCCTTCGCCAGGTGTTTCTATGCCTTCCTTGTTTCCTCTTTTCCCTGGGGGATTCCAGGTGAGAGCTCGCCTGGCTATGTTTGTGACCAGGCTTACGAAGTGTACGCCCCCGTCCGTCTCTAGCGGCTTTCCAGGGGTTTCTGGCTTTCATCACACCGCGTCATAGATCTCTGTAAGGAAGTTCCGTTCTCCTCAGTGTTCTAAATGTTCCCCCCCCCCCCACTTCCTTAATGATCTATATCGTGTATGTGGAATTCTTTTTCTTTAAAGTGCTTTAGGAAAGTATGCATGTTTTCCTGTACTCAGAGTACCCTACATCCGTTCTGCACCCCATGCAGACAGAAAGCTGGCAGCCACGGACTAACTTCAACCTTACCTAGTCTCTCTCTCTCTCTCTCTCTCTCTCTCTCTCTCTCTCTCTGGGGGCTGGGACTGCATAAAAGACAGACGACAGTACTCGCACGAAACGGAAACCCATTCATCAGTGTCGCTTGAATGAAACTCGGGGCCCGACATGACGACCCAGCCCCAAACCCGTGTTCACAGACTGGAGAGAGTAATCCCTTCTTACCGTGTCACCCGCTGGCGAGCAGCAACAAAGACGCTTTGCCACAGAAGTGAAGACACCAATTTAAATATCGCTTTGAGTGTGACGGATACGCTTGGTGAAAGCGCTGAACCGTGCCGTTTCTCTTTCTTTTATATATACTTTTTTTCGTTTTCAGTTTATCTGGTAATCTGCATAACCTTCAATGTTCAGGGTTTCTCAACATTTCACTGCTCGTGTACTCTCCGTGTATTAACATTTTACTATGCTCTCTTCCGCCATCCCGTCTCCACACTATTATATACAAACGATTGTTACGTCCTTTTGTTGTGGTAGCAAAATATTCTGCATTTCTCTACGCCCCTACCCCAGGGGCCGTATACCTCCTGCTCTCGGCTGCTTTGTTCTCGGTTCCCCCCCCCCTTGTCTGGACTACACGGAGAAGTGTGGAAGTCTGCGAACAAATTAGATGAGTCTCAAACTGTCAAGCGTGAAGATCTGTCGCACGATACTTTGAAAAGTTGCTGTGAATGAAAAGAAAACTTACTCGTGCAATATAAGAGGCTCTTAACTTACAATGAAGAGAACGTGGGCTTATTGTAGAATTTAATTAATATGCAAATTAAAAACGCTTATGACAAGACACTAGCAAACAGGAGAGAGTGCCCTCAATAGAGTAATATTACAGAGCACCAGGTTTTGGAGGATTTATCTCTGCTAAAGGTAAAGCAAAATTCCCGTTTCCATGCCATTAAGGCAAGCTGGGTATACGGTGTCAGGCCCGTAATTTCAAGATTTCTCTGGTACCCATTTTTTTAGAGGCTGGGTGGACCCAGGGGCATTCTTCGTGTGGTGGTACCAGAAAAAAAAAATCCCTACTGCCGGGACTTGAACCCGATATCACCGTATTGGTGCACAGAGCGATTAACCACTCAGCCAACCAGACCGCCATATTTTCTGGTAAAACTCGGGTAAAATAAAAGGGGGAAAAATAACCGAAAGAAATGACAGCGTGGCACAAGGAAAAGACGACAAATCTGATTTAAAATACAAAAAGAGCGCACCAAATGGTGAAGCATGGTGGCCAAAATCTCTCGGACAGCGCCTCATGATGATGATATTTAAAACTGACTTTGCTAGGACATTAACAATCTGCAGAAATGAGGATTGTTCACAATAACCAATTTTGTTGTTGTTGTTGTTGTGTTTTTACTTCATCCCTTCGAAATTCAGTGATGTGATCTCGATTTCTCCTTCCCTCTCCGTGGCGTTCGCATGCTGTAGGATGTGAACTGCTTGTATCTTCACATTTCTAGATCACTACAAACAAGCATTTCGGGGGTAGGGATGTCCTGGCTACCCTTGCTTTTTCCCCGGAAATCCCCAGGTACCCATTTTTTTTTTCTGAGGGTGGGTTGACCCTGGTGCCGGTCGGGAAAATTAAAAAAAAAAAAAATCCGCCGGTGTGTCAAATCGAACCAGGGATCTTCTGATCTGCAAGAGGGTGCACGCCATTCATCACATTTCAATATTTGATGACACAATAAATGTATGGCAGAGTTCAATGAACAAAAATGACGGCAGTATCTGTCCTTTTTCTTTTTATAGAAATGTTAGTGATGGCTCTTCCAGTCTTAACCAATAGCCCTGCTGCTGGCAGATGTTATTCCTTTTGTATAAATTTCTGGAGCACAGCACTGTAGGGTTAGACTAGGAAAAAAAAATCATAGGAAAAAGCACTTCTAGAAGTGAGAGGAAGAAAAATTACAAGATACGAGCAACCGCCTAGTCACAAGAGAACAGCGCATTAATCAACCTAGCTATCTCGCACCTCCTGGGTTTTTGTTTGTTTGTTTTTGGGGGGGGGGGGGTGCTCTAGTTTTCTATCAATGCCTATCAGGTCGGGAATCGTGACACCCGGTAAAGGGAACGAGGTCATGTCACAAAAATTCCGTCGCTCAGATTCAATCTCCCGCATGTACCAAATTTTTGAGAGATAAACATACACGCACGGTATCCTGCAAGTGTCCATGCATAATGGACAACAATTACAAGAAATAAACGAATACTTTCTACATAAAGCTAGTTTCGTTTAGTACAGTTGCTCGTCCTACAGGAGTCCGTGGTCCAAGTCCCAGGTAGTTCTCTTAAAAAGTGCTTTGGCTATGATTTTTTTTTCACCATACAATAGTATGTTTATTCTCTTTACTCTATGAAAGTCTCGATGTTTTATGTTTTGTAAACATTTGTATAAGTTTCTGGGTATCATTTCTCCGAACGTCTTCTCTCGGTGGCTGCTTCTACCAACATTTGACTGGTAAACTGGGTCGCAGTGACCATAAGGCATTTTTTCTTTGTTTTTGTTTAGCTAAAAGATCAGCTATCTTTGTGCATGCGTTTTCTCTCTTTAGTTTTGATCTTCCTTTCTTACTTAAATGATGCTGCGACCCGACGCTGAGTTGCCCTCCACGTGGCGCGGTCCTGTGCAGGCACTTTTCGGTCCTCGTAGCTGATTTTGGGGGGGGGGGAGGAATCTGTCAGGGAGTTAGGGATGTCGTGCACTATCACTATACCGTAGTTTCAGCTTCCTTCGATCTTAACATTTTCGAAATAATCAACTATTTAGTGAAACAGTTATTACCACCAAATTTCCTGCAACATGCCATAGTCGTTGTAGTCTTCTGATTTTGAAGGTTGTCATCATGGATGGAAGCCTAGCACGCGCTACACCGTCTCAGAAGTGCTCTCCTCCACTTCACACTGTTTAATGAAAGCAAAGAAGTTTCTGGGCCATGTATCTGAACGGGATGATCGAGTAGAGCAGTGTCTTGTCCTCTATCTCCCTGGAAATGAGACGTTTTATGCAGTCGATGCTACGAAAGTGTCGGTTTGGGAGCGGGTTATGGCAGCTATTTTGTTCAGTCCTTGAATGCAGCTAAAAAGCAAGACGTGTGCAATGCTTCTTTAGCAGACTCCACCGCCACGGGGACTATGACGACCTCTGCCCCATTATTCAGGCTATGCCTGTTACAAGAGGTACCAACAAAGAGGTGGGGCAGGGTCTTGGTTCGCAATGATCTGCTAACCGGCTAGCACGTCAGCTATGGGTTTCTGATTGCCAAATCTTACAGGGTCTTCACCTCCAACTGGAGTTAAAAAAATGCACAATGCAGAGAAGCGTAGCTCGACAACACTCACATGAAAACGACAGAACAAAGCAGCCACACCAGTCACCGGAACATGATAAGCGGACAAGTGTCGCGACCTTCTCATTAAAACATAACATACATTTTATTATAGGTAATAAAACCATCAAGAGGGCAACCATGGCGTGTTTTAATTCTCCTAAACATAAAAAACCCCCTAGCAATATCAATAAAATAAATCGTGTTCCTGCAAGTGAACCGTGAATGGATCAAAGACGAAAAATCGCATTCTATTCCCTCTTCTGAACTTTCCTTTTTTAATTCCGAAGATCGCTTTGAGAGCGGTACCTAAAAATCAAACAAGCGTTTCTGTAAAATCTTGGAAACTTCTCAAAGACGACAGCGGAGCATTGGCGCTTCAAGTCTTCCTAAGTGATTTAAACTGGCAGGACAAATATTTCCCATGAGTAAAGACACTGGAGACAAGCTTTCTACATTCAGTGTCTTTGTTCAAGACTTCTTCAGCAGACTTGCGGGTTTTGGATTTTCTGAAAAAAAAGGGGGGGGGGGGGAAGAAGGGGGTGGTGGTGGTGAAACGACGACGACTTTCAAGGCTCACAGTATCGGGTAGGGTCTCCCATTAAAAAGTCATAAATTCACGGTCTGGACATTTTATCGTCAACTTATTTCACTGTTTTATTCACTGAAAGGTCCTTTTCTCTCTCTCTCTCTCTCTTTAAGTCCCTCAATCCCCATGGTTCATGAAACATCTGTCTAAGGCCCCCATCTTTTACCACGATGTGCTTACACCAATGAAAAGAAATGAATCTACTCGCAACATTCATACAAGCTATAGTCTATGATATGATTTATGTACAAAATTCTATACAACACCACCAGCAAAGACTTAAACATTAAACACAAACACAGCACGAGAAGTGCCAAACAAAACAGGCAGACTACGCCATTTCAGGCCTCTGGCAGGAAAGTGCTGTAGAGAGCAAACCAACAGCGCAACTACTCAGATCACCAGAGAAGACCCCCCACCCTTCCTTCCTCCCACTCAGGCAAGCGTTCCCACTATGATGTTACTATGACTGCACGTTAGGAATTTCAATGGTGAGGTAATATGAGATGAGTTTTGTGGTTCTTTCGCTCCCAGTAAAGTGACAGAACGTAGTGTGGATGGTCAGTTTTCTAAGAACAGTAGACAAGCCACTCTAGACGTGAGTGGTGGTACGTGACTGACAGTAGCTAGAATTACAATGTCCGGTAGGACAAGCAACCGCCTGCTCACGAGAAGGCAGTCCACTATCCATTCAAACAACTCACATCCGAATCTTAGTGACCGTTCCTTGTTCAAATACTGTAATGCTTGCTCACATATTATTTTCACGATTCATCCATATTTTCCTGAGAATTTATCGTCTCTTTTGTATGGGGTTACTACTTCAGATGTCTATTAAACGTGTTCTCTCATTCTACAGAAGAGATCTTACCTATTAAAATTTCCAAGCACACAATCGATCTTAACTATTAAAACTTCCAAATACACATAAAAGACATGCAACATTCTTTAATAAACGAAACAAGGATTAATTACAGACCCGTGTCTAACCGCCCCCCAATGTATAAACATTTTATTAGCTGACATCAGAAACCCTAACGAGCTATGCTAGCCTGGCTCAGTGTTCCCCATACTAAACGGCTCTTTCAAGTATCTAATCTGATAATTACGAGAAAACGGATACACATTCAACCACACTGAGAATTTTATGTACAACGATATCGTTTACTTTATCTGCAGCTTTTCTCATACATTTCTTAACTGCACGCACACGGTTACAAAAGGATTCCTCCGTGTACCCCAAATTTCTTCCTTTTTGTGAACTGTTTTTCCTGCAACATTTATTTGCACTTGTTTACTCTCTCAACGAGAACCTGCACTAGTTACATGTCGTTTAGTGTTTTAGCACATTAATCAGAAAATGAATCATGAGCTACCATACCTGTAAAGTAGAAAGTATCAGAGAACTTTGGCCAGAGCTTCTATATTTGGTTCACGACAGGCGATCTTCACTAACAATAGGTTCCTCTTCTTCTCTGTCTGCTTATGCCATTAGCTCAGACATCGGTCTAGAGAAAGATGAGAGGCCTGGTTATCTATCATTCTAAGTTTCCTCGGTGTCTTACACTCCATCTATCCACTTTTTCCCTGGGCCTCCTCACCCGTTATTATCCAGATATGTTCAAGATGTATGCACGTGTAGCTGATTGTTGTGGATTCGTGAGCATCAAATGCCTGAACCAGATAACTCTCTGATTTACGATGTACGTCCCTGACAGAAGCAACTGCCCAAGTTTATAGTTTTATAGGCGTGTGTGTGAGGGGGATGGAGGGTGAGAAAGATGGGGCAGGAAGGAGAAAAACACGTTCTTTACTATATCCTTCCCCGTGAGGCGGTACGCACCGTGGGAGGAGGTGAACTATACGGTCCTGTGCCAGTAGCGTGGCGTATGCCAATGATATTCCACGTCTCTATAGAATCACATCACGTAATCTTCTCGGGCGATCTCCTGACCCGACGCAAGATCTGCTGCTGAATTCCTCGGACGGTAACTAGTTTGTCGCATTCCAATGAGGTGACCGACCAACTCTTATCCCTCTACCTCTCAGTCTGTTCCGTGCACGGTCAAAGTTCCCATAATTTGTCGCACAACCGTAACGTGGCACAGGCGGTATTTTAACTTGCGTATGACTTTCTGGTCCTCCAAGACAAACAAATGCTGTACTGAAGCTACCTTGCTACTTCGCTCAAATTAATAACAGACCATGCAAGAGTTTTAATTAAGCGATCGCTTGACAAGGAAAAGGAACATTAAATTAGCTCACATGCTGAATATCATAAACATTCTCAACGTTAAAATAGCTTTAAAAACAATGACCTTGCAAAGTTAACGAAACAAAAGCATTATTTTTTTCTAAAGCATATAATAATAAAGAAGTTTCAACGAAACAACCCTATGTAATGTATGTATGTATGTGTGTGTGTGCGTGCGTGTATGTATGTGTGTATGTGTGTATGTATGTATGTGTGTGTATGTATGTATGTAAGCCACTTTTAAAAACCACATTGCGAAACCTAACCTGGGGTTGTTTTTTTTTTACATGTGTAACCATAAACCATTTACTGTGCTTAATGTAAGACGCATATTATGTTATCAAATTTAACTCATTTTTAAAACTGTAACTAAAGGACAACAGTAATATACTGTATGTAACAGAGAGAATATTGCACGCGGCTACACCCTCTAACACTGAAGCGGTCATCACAAAAAGTGCTCCTAGGAGCATTATCAAGTGGTCAGCCGTAGCTGTTGTCAATTTAGTACTGTGTGTCACCTATTATGTGACAACAATTTAAGGGCTCACTGCGTTAAGATATTACACATAAAATGGTGGTCATCTACTTATGTGCATTATGCCCTTTAAGGTTTTGCCTTTTTTGTGCAGTTTTAATCTCATGTGCAAAGTAATGCCAAATAAGTATAATTTAAGTCTTCATAGAAAAAACAAATGCTTATAAGAAATAATAATAAGAAAAGTAAGGCAATCATATTTTTCTTCAGTGTTACTATAGCACAGAATAACATCAGGAAACTGAAAAATAAAACTACTAATTTATGTGTATGTGTGTGTGCGACCGCGCTATTGCTATAATACTGTTTGTTGTGTACTACCATATTACTGAAGATGATGTTCTTTAATCAAAACATCACACGTCGAGGTTTCACAAACATTACAAAATTCGCTAGACCTGAGCAAGTCCAATGAAGTGTTCACTGAATTCTTTATTTTGACAGATAAGATCAAGATGTATCGTCGATAACATCACTTAACATGTAATATGACATCAAATCCGTTCGTTTCGTCGTTGAAGCACGTAATCTTTTGTTCGCTGTATCAGACTCTAACATATTCTACATGCAGCATTTCAGCAATGTTCTCAACTTCACAATATTCTACATTTGATACGTTAACATTTCCTAACTCAGTACTATATCAGATCTGCAGTACATGGTCAACTAATTCCTCGACTAAAGCGCGGTATTCGAAGTTTCAAGGTAACAAAACTTCACTTGATTTCACATCTTCAGTCTAACAATACTTCTCGTTCTCTTTCCTGTTCTTCTACTAGACTGCTTGTGTTCTCCTTTCGCGCCCCCCTGTCTTCCTTCTCTTGCTATTCCTCGAAAACTATCTCCCTGACTTATATGTCGTAAGTCAATTGTCCAATAGGCCACGCCTCTAAATATTTAACTGGTCAGCGGCCTAGTCGGTCTATTTCTTTGTTTCAAAACCCTGTGCAAATAGCGTATTAAAATTAGCAACCGTGCCCTATGTGTTAGTCGCTTCAATTCTGTCTATCTAATTGTTATTAGACAGAAGTACACTATCTCTTTCATGGCGTATGCTTCAGGGATTAGTCCGTTCTTTATTCTATCGCTAACAAGACCCTTGGCCCTAACTACATCCGTCAAGTGTCAATGTCTATTTTTCCACCTCAGCTACGTGTTCTTGAGTGTTCTGGGTCATCTCGTTGCTAGTACTGGACTAATTTACTTCCGAGCGTCTTTCCTTAGTATTTCCTACCTCTCGGCGTCACTGGGTCTGTATTTTGGCGCCTCTGTTTACCTTTGATTAGCGTTTGGCATTTCTAAGTATCTACTCTTCCGAGCATCCTGTCCTTATAGTATGTCGCGGGAGGTTTACCTCTCCCACCTTTGTCAGCATTTTGCGTTTCTAAGTATCTACTCTTCTGTCGCTGTTTGATGTCACTATTTTTCGTACAACATATTCATAATTATATTCATAATCATATCATCAATAATAATAATACTATAATCAATACCTACAAGGCCATGCTACCTTGCGCAACTTAGGGGGAACACTGCTTATAAGTAATTGAAAAAAGTGGTCTTTGAAAGTAAAATAAGTTTGGGAGACACTGTTCTAACTCAATAATTCCCAAAACGGAAAGGAGAAGGAAGGAGAGAGAGAGAGAGAGAGAGAGAGAGAGAGAGAGAGAGAGAGGGGGGGGGGGAATGAGTAGAAGTGAACGGTAGGGGACTTCAGAAAGCAATGATGTTAAAAAAAAACAAAACATTTTTTGGGGGGGTACTAGGGCAGTGACCAAGGTGCCAGGCTGAAACTGTTTGGGAATCACTGCTGTAACTGAAGCCCAAACGCTAGTTAAAGAGAGTTGCGAATCAGGCACACATACACACAGAGACGCGGGGTAAGAAACGCCCAACCCCCATGCACAAAACCCAGCAAGGACAAACGAGACGTGAAACATACGGCCTGAGCAAAATCTCATTTGTTACTCTTCTCTCCAGTATATCACTGCATGCCTGTCTGTGGCTGACATAGTGTAAACAGCTTGTCTGGAGCTTCTCTGCTTCAAGGTAAGATAATCTATCAAAGAGTTCATAGCGAGATAACCCGCGTACTATTTCTGATAGGAAATTGGGGGTTTGCGAGCGACTGAATATCAAACTGACGAACGCAGGCACGAGTAGATAGGAATAGATGGAATAAAAGAAACCCAACGAGAGAAAGGTGTGACTCGATACAGTGCCACACACGAAACTGACAGATGTAGCAGTTTTACGCTAAACCGGGATCAACATTTATCTACACCTAAAATATATTATTATTCGACGGCACTCAAGTAACAACAATCACTGTCGCCTGACAGCATTCACGTAACAATCACATAACTACATGATAGCATGCACGTAACAACAATCACATAATTACATAACAGTATTCACGCAATAATAGTTACAACAGTGATCACGTAACTGTGTATACATATATATATATGTATATATATATATACGATGGATTCACTTAATTATACGATGGTATTCACTAATTATAAGTATATGACGATATTCACATAATTACAATTATATGACAGTATTCAATAACCATTATAATTATATGGCAGTATTCAACAAATAACCATTATATTTATATGACAGTATTCACACAGGAACCATTAAAATTATATGATAGTGTTCACCCAAATACCTGTTTTAATTTCTGGAGGAAAAAAAAACAAACTTCGCTACTTTGGTATGAAACAAAAATTTCAATCAGAAACAGTTCACAGACATCTTGTGTTTCCATGGCTGTTGTCCGCACTGCTTTACCTGATTTCTGAGACTTTTCACTGACAGGGCTTATGTTTTGTCTGTTCACGAGGATAAGGTGAATGACTGGCGAGTCTGCCTTACCTTGTAGAGATGTACTACACTGATAATTGTGCGTGTCTTGTTTCTGTGCAATGTTCAGTTCATCCTTCATTATACGCTTTATCAGTATAACCTATCAATGGATTACCGCCGTACAATGAAGTAAAGGTAAAATCCCAGCTTACATGCCATAAAGGCATACTGGGCGAATATGGTGTTAGGTCCGTATTTTCCACGACCTTCGGCACATGAAAGTGTGATGTGGTCAGTAACAAGCCAGGCCGCATTTACCTTCCCAATTTCTTTGGTACCCACCTTTAGAGGAAGGATGGACCCGGGGACCTTTTAGGTGTGTGCAACTGATGAAAAAAATACTGCGCTATTGTTTTTCTTGCTTATATACAGCATCACTTTCTGATCATCCATTACTCCTACAAAGACGAAGACCTTCGTTTCTCACGGAGCAGTTTTGATGCACAACTGGTCAGAAAATACCTTTATTTCTTAGCATTTCAAAGTGCACTGGAGTTCTGGCTGGGGGCTATGTTTTTTTTTCCCTTTGCTTATAGGGGCCCCCGAAGTGGCGCAGTGGTTAGAGCGCTGGTTTCTTTCAGCGAGGTCAGTGGGTCATGTCAGGTCGGTGATGCCCCAGTCGCCCAACTGTAGACACGGGTACCTGGAGATGGAGGCGAGGACAGACGGTCAAGTGCGGTGCTGACCACACTATCGCATCGTGTGCAGACAGATGAATAAAAATACGGGCAATTAATATTAACTCTTTACGTAGCTCTAAGACATATTAGAACTATATTTTATCTACATGTTGATCAACTAACTCATCCCAGAATTAATTTCCATGCTCTGCTAAAAATTTAACGAGAAATTTTAATACAAAGAAACCGAAAGTTACTCTGTGATGTAAAATATGGGCAGCATTAGAAATATGCTACTTTTCATTTTATTTATATCTTGCCTAAATATCACACTGGGCACTGACTGGCATAGGCACGTAAATCTAGGAACCCTGCCAGCGTTGTTTTGGCGTGAAAGAGTTAAACCATATCGTCCGCTGTTAGGTCCGGGCCTCTATGCCCTGCTTAAGTCTGCAAAAGCCTACAATAGTTAATAGGAGGCTGCTGCAGGCGGTACTTGTGGTAGCACAGCATGGATGCAGTTACTTCATCTGTGGCTACAGCTGGGTGTGAGGTGACCAAGCATTCTGTGACATTTCATTCATTTGCTTGTCCTTTGCCTCCCTAACAGCTCTCCTGTAGGCCTCTCGGTTGTAAGCCAGATGCCATGCTGCTGATGCATCCATCTGCAGATCATCAACGATGTCTTGCATTCACTTTCGCCTTGGTCGTCCTCTCTTTTTTTTTTCCATTATGTACCCTTCCAAGGCGGTCTTCTCTAGATTATCATGACGTTTAATGTGTCCAAAATATTTAAGTTTTCTTTGTTTAATCCTCTTTAGCAGCCAGCCTTCTTCAATATTCTTGTTTGTGACATTTCATGAAACGTAAATATCGCTACCCCCGTTCCCAGCTGCCATATTTCTCTGTCTGATCTATCTTTATTGCGCTATTTACAACATCCCGCAGGCGATACGTTTTGGCAACACCAGCGAATCCTCTCCTCATTCCCCCCCCCCCCCCTATCTTATGGCCAAATGTTGATCTCAAGTGTCCAAGGTGACAATATTTCTAGAGAACTCTCCATCTTTGTACTTTCTATGTCATGACATCACGTATGACTGCTCGTACCGTCTTCCTCTGCCTGTTTTGCCAAAATTATTTTCAAGCGGATTTTTTTTTTGTACTGACATATCCAATAAACGTTATTTATCTTTTTTTTTTTTAAAGGCCACTCGAGGGCATTCCTCAAAGTCATCTCAGCTGTCAAAATGACTGGTTTAACATTCATCTGAAAAGCCAAAGTAATCCACTGGTACAGCGCGTCTAAGAATGATTGATAGTCGAATTTTTAATACAGTTTTTTCTTATTTAGCCTCTTCAACTGTTTTAGAGATACAGTACATGCACGGCAATCTTTGTGTTTTAGAGACATACTATCGTGCATGAGATTCTTTGTGTTTTAGAGACATACTATCGTGCATGAGATTCTTTGTGTCTTAGAGACTGAGATTTTAATACTGAGTATGAGAAAGAGACAGAGTGGAGGAGAGAGAAAGGAGACTGAGAGGGAGGAAGAGACAATGTGAGAGAATGAGGAAGTGAGAGAGAAAATGGGAGGGAGACGGACAGAGATAGAGAGAGGGAGACAGAGAGAAAGTAAGAAACGGAGGGAGAGAGAGACACTATTAGAGATAGAGGGAGGGAGACGGGCAGAGACAGAGGGAGGGAGGGAGACAGAGAGAAAATAATAGACGGAGGGGGGGGAGACAGAGAAAAAGAGGGAGGGAGATGGACAGAGACAGAGAGAAAGTAAGAGACAGAGGGAGGGAGACATAGAGGAAGTAAGAGACGGAGGGAGGGAGAGACACTATTAGAGAAAGAGGGAGGGAGACGGACAGAGAAGGTGGGAGACACACGGAGTACAAGGTACAGAACTTGTCAAATACAAGTTACCTCCGACATCTGAGATCTTATCTCTCTGTGCCTCATTACAAACAAGGCCGCCCAACAAACGAGGCTATGATGAGACAAGCTCGTAGCAGGGCGTACATGATATATTACCTCCGTGGGTTTCTTCATTTTAAGTACCGACCAGCGCCAACTCTGGGAGAATGGTTAGCTTACCGGTTTATGGTGAATCAACTGACAAGAGCATCTGGTGCTGTCGCTCAGTCTTCACGTAACGCACCATGAACGAAAGCTGGACACGGAGTGCAGTTTGCTGACAATCCATCTAAAGGGTAATGTTATAGCCAGACGTTGTGAACTTATGCCAATAAAAGCTGGCGGACTCAGATTCCACAACAGGGGACGTAAATATGTCGTCTCCAGCAGAGTAATCCACCTTTGGGCACTGGGGGTATATAATATTTAATAGGTGGTTGCAATAACACAGCATTTTTTTTCCAAAAAAAATGCCGCTATTTAAAATACAATACAAGCTTGGGGATTATTTATAATGCCGGTGCATAAACTTATATAAGTTTTAATTGTTGTTTACATTAGAAAACTGAAGCAAACAATTTATCATGTTTGAATGTGTTATTAGAGATACGATACAGCTTTGTGTGCTACAGCAGTGGTTATCAAGCTACAGTTCGATAAGGACTATCTAGGGGGGTCAGTGTAGTAATCTCTGAAGCAGAATTTTAGAAATGTTGGAAGGGTTATCTGGGGGGTCAGTGAGAAGCCATGCTTGAATAACGTTTTTTAGCTACGTAACACTGCAGGAACTCAGACAAAATTCTATCACTTTGCGCAGGGCTACAATCAAACGTTTCAAACTGTGTTCTGCTATACCCACCCACCCCCCCCCCCCCCATCCCCCCCGAAATTTTGCTACATTTTTGTTCAGTGACTAACAGCAGTGTTTTTCCGTCGCGGTAACTTTACTATGTAGCAGAAAACGGCTTCAGGGCGATAACTCAAATATATTTGTGAATGCACGCGAAGAAAAAAAAATGGGGGGGGGGGGGGTGGTGGTGCTGGGAGAAAGGGCACCGGGGGGGGGGGGAACAGAAGAGCATATATACAGCGAGGTTAAAAGAGGTAAGGCGGGGTGAAAAGAGGTAAGACGGAACAGAGACGAGTTTTAACAACGGCAAGATGGAAATAAGTTTTAGCACAATGATATCATCTGCGGGTTCATCGGACCGTTTCGGGCAGCGGTGAGCTTTCGCGGATTTAACGACTCAAGCATCCAGAAAGCCAAACAGCCACACCGTGTCGAATCGTTTTGAAAAAAAAGAAATGTAATTTACTTCGGTGCTATAAATTCCTGACATTCACCAGATGATTAAAAATGACTTAGCATAGTCCTGTACGGGTTAGCCCTCGAAAGATGTGAAAGAAAGAAAAGTCACGTGGGAATGGCTGTGACTCCAACCACTGACAACACTGTGTTAAAATCACTTTACTGTAAGAAAGCTTCATTGTTTCTCCTTTGGGGGAAAAAAAGATGTTAAAAGGAGAGTGCTTTACTTCGTATCTAAAGGAGAGATAACAGGAAAATGGGGCAATGCAAAGTTCGATGGAATGCGTGATGGTCACCAGCCTAGTTGATGTAAACCTTCGAAGATGTCGTCTCGGACAAGCAATGATCGTCCACGCCTCGCCATGTAACCCCCCCCCCCCCCCCCCCCGAGTACCCGCGTCCTCATACGAAGACACTTTTTACATTTGTGGAATTTGAAAACAACTGTTCTCAAACAAGGACATTATGTCCTAGCAAAATTATTACATTTTAAAAAAATGAATAAAACTGATTAAAAACCACATTTACAAGGTTCAGAATATACAATCTGATGTACAAGAAATAGGTAGACACATTGCGACTCTCAAAAGGATAACCAAGCACACTGTGCAGCTAAGCTCTTTAACGTCAAGATTCTGTATGTGGCTATATAGAGGACGTCACATATACCATTAGTGGCAACATGATACACAGACCAATTACGAAGGTAAATTCTGCAGGAGAACATGCTGAGTTCGTAGGTTCGCTTGCATAATATCGAAGACGACATTCATCAGTCCAAATTCCGTATACATACAGTATACAAAATCATCTCTGACGAGCTGCTGATATAAAATAAAAAATATTTCCAAGCGAAACAAACACGTATCAACTTATACCAACAAGTAAGTAAACTTACTCCAATCTGCTTCTGAAACAAGTGAGACATTTCAAATACCCAGGTGGTACAATATCATCCTCTGGGAAAATCGGTTCCGAAACTGAGAATGTGCAATAAAGAGAATCAGATCACTGGGAAAATGACGCCTTTACTGAAAAACAAATACATCACAAATGAAACAAAAAAGAGCACCGTCAGTCAGTCAGTCAGTCATTTGCGTGTCCCTTGCGGAACTGTGCCTCCCTAACAGTTTTCCTGTAGGCATCTCGGTTGTGAGCAAGATGCCCTGCTGCTGATGTATCAATCTGCGTGAAGGGAGGAAATCACAGAAACCTTAAATATCCCATTATAATGAAGCAAATCGTCGAGCCCTATCAATATTTGGTCCCTCGACACTGAACGGTATATGAGGAAGGAGTCAGGACAGGACAAGACAAGACGTATATTACACAGCTCTGGTTATATATTAATATGGGGGGGGGGGGGAAGAGAGAAGAATAGTAAAGGAAAAGTTCAAAGAATTCCCTAAATAGCTTTACACTGACAGCTTTTCACCTGATCCCTGGACACGCGCACACTCAGGTGGATGACATTCACTGGCGCATGTTTTGATCAAGACATCTCACCTTCAAAGAAAGTCGGCTGAATCACTCTACGGGTACTAACAAAGAAAAATATCACCCTGGAAAATCTCAAAGGATCTTTACTCTATATCAGTGGTTACTAAAGTAGACGGCACTGCCCCCCTCCCCTAACAGGGCACTGGAAGGGGGGCAGGGCAAATGTGAGGGGAAAGTTAACAGCCAGCGGGATATCAGAAGTTATATGGAAGTGAATCATGGACAATAGGCAGGCCTGCACAAAAATCACTAGAAGCAGCAGAAATGTAGTTTATTAGAAGAATGTTGCGAATCCCCTGGACAGCAAAAATAACTAATGAAGAATGTATGAGAAGTGTTGGAGAGACGAAAAAATGTTGTCAAAAAGATAAGAGAGAGACAATGTACTTTCATAGGACATGCAATGAGAAGAGGGGGCACTGACAATATTATAACAACAGGAAAAATGGAAGGAAGAAGATCAAGAGGAAGACCAAGAGAAATGATACTGGAAAGTCTGACAGGATGGTGTGAGAGGAGATCACCAACTGAGCTGATGGCCTGCATGAAGGATCGTGTACTCTGGGGAAGCATAATAGCCAACGCCAGTCGGCACGGCACCTGATGATGATGGGATATCAGAATCTATTAAACGAAAAAAAAAAGTGTTTTGGGGTATGAAGATTAAAGAAAACATGTTGCCAAGAGACTAACCATTTGGTGGCTTCAGTGGCGGCACTTGAAAAGTCTGAGAACCACTCGCCCATACTAAGCACATACTTGCGACGCCGAACAGTTCGAGCGTCTTAGCTCTATTTTATTCACGAAGCGAATAGGCAACATGGACACATGAAAGACGCTAAAAGCAAATCAGTCAGCCACCGAATCGATATCTTAAGATTGTATGCTGTGTTCTGTGTCCACATGGTTGATAGGGGACAAAGACTTGCTGCAGGTTTTTGTGCGTCTTTTATCCCGTCTTTACGGGGCTTTTTTAAAAAGCTGTCACCATAAGTTTGACTTGGCACTGGTTAACTATAATATAATCTTCCACCTGTCAGTTTTCCTTTAGCTTAATATGGAGCAGTCTATCGTATCTCAGTGATTCCTAAAGTGTGCACTATCGCCCATCCCTTGTGAAAATTGGGAAGATCCAGCGGGCGGCGATGGAAAAGGGAGCGGTCAGAGGGCATCAGAACTAACCGAGGTGTGTGTATGTGGAAGCGGGCAGATAACATCAGAACTAACCGAGCTGTGTGTGTGGAAGCGGGCAGATAACATCAGAACTAACCGAGCTGTGTGTGTGGAAGCGGGCAGATAACATCAGAACTAACCGAGCTGTGTGTGTGTGTGTGGAAGCGGGCAGATAACATCTGAACTAACCGAGGTGTGCGTGTGGAGTTCTGGTCTTCCTCTTCATACATAACTATACATAAACTATTCCACTTAATGGTTTTTATACTCAACCATTTGTTTACTGGTGGATCGCACAGGCTTCCGAAAGTGTTCTCTAATTAATACTGTCTTATAATTCTGCTCCTGGAATCGATGATATTGCTGGACTTTAGGTGATGGCGATTGTCACGTATAGCAGCATACTTTGGCCGTTTAAATGTTATCAACCTGACACACTTTCATACACCACTGTTAACACGTGACCCCGACGATATTATCCTTCTTCACTGTCTTGTTTTAAATTTATGAATACACACATTACTATTTCTTTTCGTTCACTTCAACATTTCAGTGATATCATATGGTTCACCATAAGACTGAAATCCAGCACACATAGTCACTACAAAATTCAGATGGTTCGTCCCAGAATCAAATTATATTTCACATTTAATGTTCATTAAATGAAATTCACAAGTATGGAATTGAGATGTCACCGAAAGCATCTTTCACAAAGTTCCAAAAATATCAAATCTGCATTTCTCACGCAGTACTAATAATCATTTTCTAACCGGAAATGCATCTTTTGTCTGTCATAAAGTATTTTCGGTTCTATATATCGTATGCAATTGTCCAACAGGACAGGCCTCTAGATCTTTCTATTGGTCAGCTGGTTGATTACATACTGATTGGACTTCGGGATAAGTAGGTCCACTTCCTTTGGTCATCTTATTGGTCTGCTGGGCTACATGTGAGCAAACTGCGTCCCAAGATTAGCAAAATATGCCTCACTTGTCAGTAAGTCTGTTGCGTCAAATCCATATATTCAATTTTCTGGCGTGGGTAAACTGTTCTTATCCAGTATCAAGTGTTTGCAATACCGGACGGGGATTATCCTATATCTGTTTACACAGTGTCCGTCTGTCTGTATATACTATTGTTATCTGAGTAAATCCTCCATCTCCTCAATCTGCCTTTCCCTCGGCGTCATTATGTCTCGTGTTTACTTAATTTTGTCGTAATAATTCTAATACCGCGGGAGTGTTCCTCTCCCACCGGTTCTGAAATTCCTCTTCGTTTCTTGCCTACTTTCTCCTTATCAATAATAATCATAACTATAGTTAAAAATGCTAACAGCAATAATAATTATAATAACAATAATAATTATAATACCATTCTGATATACACGGCACTATTTTATATGAACAGTTCGTAATTAAAAAAAAAAAGTCTCAGGAGAATAGGTAGAAAACAAGATGACGAGGAGATGAATTCATCTGACCTGGAGCAATGAACCAAGATTACCCGGCATGCAGAAAGAAGTCACAACACCAGTGCCACATTACGTAGAGATTAAAAGAGGGGAAATTTAATCTTACTGTATACAGTGGGACATGTTGAGGGTATAGTAATACTCCAAAAGCTGAGAAGAATCGATCACTCTTCAGATTTTAACGAGGCTTGACACCCTAAGTTCGGCAGGTAGAATCATAAATATCTGATCTGAGCAGGTATTCACTTCCTTTGCTGGATGAGAAAGTGACTGTATGAGACTCAGAGATGGAGCCAGATGTGTGTGTGTGTGTGTGTGTGTGTGAGAGAGAGAGAGAGAGAGACTAAGAAAACTAAAAAGGCCAGAGAGAGAGAGGATGATAGACAGAAAGACCGAGAGCAAGGGAGTGAGAAAAAAGTCGAGAGACAGCTTGAGACCAAGAGAGTGTGTATGAGGAGAGAGAGAGAGAGAGAGCGACAGAAAGAGAAGGATCGACAGAGATAGACAGAATGACACCGACAGAAAGACATACTGACAGATAAAAGGAGACCCGACTAAGAGAGAGGCAAACAGAGAGAGAGAGGAAAAGAGTGAGAGAGCAGATAGGGAGGGGCAAACAGAGACCCAGACAGAGAGAGAGAGAGAGAAGTGAGGAGGGAGAGAGAGAGAAAGAAATCTGACAAAGAGACAATACCCTGGTTATGAAGATGTTCATGTTTAAACATTCTCAAAACTATAAATCAGCCCATTAAGTCAGCCCATACTGTTTTATCACGATGAACATTTTTTTTAATACAGTTAATGATCCACAGATTCTAGAATTAAATAAAGGAGAAACAAGAACCCTTATGTTGAAAGTCAACGACAATCGTTTAATCTGTGCAAAAAGTTTCTTAAACCGAACATTCATATACCGGAGATTTATTTATAAGCTGCATATCGAAGCGCAGAGCGGAAGATTAGAGTGTTGAAGTTTAGTATCAACTTCATAAGAGAACATAAATGAACCTGGTATGAGTTAATGCGGTGACGAGTTGTATATTATTTCATCTTTGTGTAAGAAAACTGGCCTGTTCACGACATAGGTTTTTAGATTTTTCTAAAACTGGGGAGGGGGGGGGGAGGAGAGAGAAAGAAAGATGGGGGGAGGAGGAGGAGAAAATGGAATTCCCTGCAGGTGACTTTATTACGTGGTGCTGTATCTAAACCAGAGAATTTATGAAAATCGCATCCAGTTATAAGCTTAAAAAATAACTATACATTTTGTTTCTGGCCTTAAAAATCTGGTGTGCCTGCCTGTTTATTTAACTCTGAAAGATTACTAGCCCAAAAAAAAAAAAAATTCTGATATATGTATCCACAATTCTGTTTCATCCAGATTCTGCTGTCAACGGAATAGTAAGCAGGTGTAACACAGACATCAGCAACTGTGCACGACGTCATCATCATCATCAACTTACTAAAGCATCAGATCAAGCAAATCATCAAAAACACTGCTCTACACCGCCCATCTGCTGTTAGCAAAGTACGTTCCACTGGGGTCTTCCGCCTAGTGTCCCTCTGACAAGGAGGACTTGGAACAACTGCGTCTCGACGTATCGGCGCCGTATAATATCACTGCTGGCAGAGGCGGTGGAATCCATTGTCCTAACTTACACAACCTTTGAATGAACCCAAAACCAGGCCCGCGGATCTCTAAAGTACAAGCTAGTTTTATCTAAGGACACGAAAGTTCTCTATAAAAGCATGTCAACTTTAGCTATTTGACGCCCACGACTGTCTACAAACCTCTTCATTAATCGTCACGTGCCTCCAGAACGTCTTTACAATCCCTGCCGGCTTCCAGCCGCTCTGTTGACCTAAAGAGCTTACATAAGCTTCGTCTACAGTCTCTAACTCTTGCCACCTAACACAATATTAGTCCTGGGATTAACAAACTACTCAGTCCTCAGACAAGGAAACTGCCAACTTGACACCATTCTGCACAAGTTAGAACAGTAGTTACCGCAGGCATCATCTAACAATTTATTTTAAAATTTCACTGCCGAATAGTCTGCCGAATAGAAACAACTTTGCACACTGAAGATGAACGGAACAAGTCAGCACTGAACTGCAAATTCAATGTCAGACAGATATAAATAGTACCAAATTACTGCTCTTCTGCTGGGCTGACACCTCCAACGAAATTCTCTTTCAAAGCGCCGAAGAGCGGACTCTGCCATGGGCACAAAGATTCCTTCGGTTCGTCTGAGAATTGCTTTCTGGGTTGTCTTGATGGCCATTACGTTAACAGGTAAGCGATTTAGTTAAATGTGATCCTTTCCTGCGCCGTTAGTAACAACTTATTTTTTTATTTCTATTTCTTCGCACAAGTTAACATAGGCTGGTCACAGTTAATGTATGCACTGGTAATAGATAATGTCTGTCATTATCAAGAGTCGTTAATCATAGTTACATAGAATTATTAAAAACAAGTCATGAAGGAAAACAAAAAGGATGAAGTTTCTTTAAAAAACAAACAAAAAACCCCATTCTTATGCACCTGTGCTTTCACACACGACATCCGCTGCTGACACACTAATTGATGTTGAAAAGGGACAGACAGACAAGGCGCACCTGTTACTACTTCTTTTTTTTTTTTAAAGACTTTAAACACTGGTGGTAAACTACATGAAAGGTTTGCTTCAGGTAGCTAGCTCACTGTACTGGGTGTTTGTTGCTTTATCTTTGCACAATTTTCAGATACTGGACTCTCCGTACTATAGTGCTATTCATATTAATTAAAGTTTACATTTCTTATTTGGAACTGGCTCAAATACTCCTATTACTGTTCTTATTTCACTGTTGTTTTACATACACAGCCACCGCTTTTCTCCCTCACTTGCCCAGTCACTCTGTGGTTGCAGTGACAGATGGTATAGCTGCCGTGATCAGATTCTGAATCGAGGGTTTATCCATTGACCAATAAGCTAAATTCTTTAGAGTCATCGCTCATCCAGCTAGCTAACCTGACGTAATATCTGCTAGCTTAGGTTGATAGGAAAAACATCAGAGCACCTTTGTTTAACATACTCTGATGACTGAACTCTATCAGAGATCACCTTCAACGTTCTCACTCCGGATCGACTTTACGTCACACATCTCTGAATGCTTTGAAAAACTGCGGGATCGTGGAGTTGGTGATCTATCTGTTAACTCAGTCTGCCAGCCACAGAGGCCCAGTCTCTCTCGGCCAACCAACTGAATCTCTTGTTCTCATGACTTGGCTAAAGCAACCTATCCGCATCGTCCCGCTATACGGGAATCTCATGCTCGAAGACTTGATCAACTATAATTCACTAGCCCAGATAACTACAATCTGTCTAGCACCTTCGTTCCCTTCATCAAGTGTTTTAATACGCCTAATTTCTACTTGAAGTTTACACCCCTCTTCAAACAACTAGAAACAAATACTGACAGGCGTGTATGCTAAACTTTAATGGTTACAAACAAAACCACGGAAACCCGCATTCATACGCACTGAAAGAAAAGTTCTCAAAATTCACGTGGCACGGCACGCACCATCAAAACGCGAGGACATACACAAGCAGAGAAAATAAGAAATGGATTTCGTAAGCGACATATTTTTTAAACTGTCTGGACTAGTAAAGACTGATTCACGCACATTTGGTGTAGATTACGCACTGGGATATGGGCGGTAATGTGTTAGGTTGAATGAATACACGCATTCACCTTCTTGACAGCTCTTGACACATTCAATAACTGTGATCCGTGCTCGACCGTACAATAATCTTCGACGTACCAAATATTCAGGTTTCACTCTGTATGAATCATCATCCAGCGTTTTACGTGAAAGCCGTATGACTGCCGCGAAGATTTATTTGAGACCGTCTCATCTTTCGTATCATTACTCCGTAAGATTTGCCTAATGTCAGACAGGCATCTCAGAGTATTCTTTCTTACCCTATCGTGTTTTAAGAATGCCAGTCTCGCAAACCTCAACACTTCTTTCATCATCATCATCATCATGTGCCGTGCCGACTGGTGTTGGCTATTAAGCTTCTCCAGAGCACCCGATCCTTCAAGCAGGCCATTAGCTCAGTTGGTGATCTCTCTCTCACTCTATCTCGTCAGACTGTCCAGTATCATTTCTCTTCGTTTTCCTTCGGCTCTTATTCCTTCTCTTTTTCCTGTTACAATATTTTCAATACCCCCTCTTCTCATTGCATGTCCTATGAAAGCACACTGTCTCTCCCTTATTTATTTTTTTTGGACAAGATTTTTTTGTCTCCCCAGCTCTTCTTATACATTCTTCATTAGTTATTTTTGCTGTCCAGGGAATTCGCAACATTCTTCTTATAAACCACATTTCTGCTGCTTCCAATGATTTTTGTGCAGAGCTGCCTGTTGTCCATGATTCACTTCCATATAATAAGACAGGTTCAATACATACAGTATATTACGACTCGTTTTCTAACATTCATTGATAAGAGTGTGTTGCTTAATGTTTCTTATTCTCTGAAATGCAATCTTTGCTTAGCTTATTCTGTTCTTAATTTCTGTTCTGTATTTCCCATTTCTTGATTCAACATGTATATAACTTCATACACGAGGAGAATAAAAAAATAAGTAGACAGTATGAAAATACTGCGGTAAATACAGAGGACAAAAGCTGACACAAACTCAAGTTCACAAACGGCTGAGGGATGGTTCAAACAAACACATCTCATATTTCAAATATCTCTCAAGATCTTAACAACAACAAACATTCAAATCCTTCACTTTGGGATAAAGTGCTAGAAGCATTTAGTACATAACACAAAGCAGTCAATAAAGATCATCCAGGAATCTTCATTGCAGTGTTCAATATCTTAACAAGTATACAGTAACTCCCCCGTGTGGTACCCGGGATCTGCAAAGAATAGGACCACTGTACCCTACCACACATGATCGTAAAAGGCGACTAAGGAGGGTTCAGCATAGGGCCAGCAACCCTATCTGGTAAAAAACTATCAGACTGCTACAGAAACGGAAGCAAGGAAAAAAAAACAACAAATGCAGGTGGAAGGAGAAATGCGTATCAGGAAACTGAGCCCATGAAGGTTGTGGATGAAAGCCAGCCACTGGAAGTCCCCAGCCCGACTGCAGACCTCCTGGAACCTAAACACAAGATGCAAATAGGCAGCTGGAATGTAAGAACACTTAACCAGACTGGAAAACTAGCACAAACCATCAAGGAAACGCACAGTTACAAACTAGACATACTAGGAATACAAGAAGCAAGATGGACAGGACAAGGCAGAAGGAAATTAACAACACAGCACACAGAAGATACACTAATATGGTCAGGTAAAGAAGATCTTCATGAAGGAGGAGTAGCATTGATTATAACAAAAGAAGCATCAAGAGCATTGTTGAAATGGACCCCAATAAATGAGAGATTATTATATGCGCGCTTCAACTCAAGATTCACGAAGCTGTCTATTATAGTTTGTTATGCACCAACAGAAGCAGCTGAAGAGGAATTAAAAGAAGATTTTTACAACAGCCTCCAAGCCACAGTAGAAACAATACCCAAGCATGATATGCTACTCATCTTGGGCGACTTCAATGCAAAAGTAGGTGAAGGAAATGAAGATAGAAGAAGAATCATGGGAAGAGAAGGAATCGGAGAAATCAATGAAAATGGAGAAAGACTGTGCAGTTTCCGTGAAGAAAACATGATGACCATCGGAGGGACAATTTTCCAACACAAAAACATCCATAAAGTGACTTAGAGGTCACCAGACAAAACCACAGAAAACCAAATCGATCACATACTAATAAACAACAAGTGGAAACGGTCACTACAAGATTTGCGAGTAAGGAAAGGAGCAGATATAGGAAGTGATCACAACCTTCTGGTAGCAAAAATAAAACTAAAATTAAGGAAAGCCAGAATCGGAGAACACAGAAAGATACATTTTGATACAAGAAAACTGATAGACCAGCAAACAAGAAATGAATTCTCAATAGTACTTAAGAACCGCTTCAGTGTCCTACAAGACGAAGCAGAAATGTCCATATTAGAGTTCAATAAAACACTACAGGAAACAGCAAAAGAGGTGCTGGGATATCGGACATGGAGAAAAGAGGAATGGATAAGGGAGACCACATGGGAAAAGATAGAGCAAAGAAAAGAAATCAAAAAAAAAAAAAAATTACTGAACACCAAATCACAACGGCTTAAAGAACGAGTTTTAAGTAATTATGCACAAAAAGACAAAGAAGTGAAGGAATCATGCCGTCAAGATAAAACGTCAATATTATGACAACTTAGCAGAAGCAGCAGAGAAAGCAGCATATACAAATGACATGAAAACCATATATAAAATCACAAAGCAGATGACAGGTAACTTCAACACAAGATGTGAAAGTACAGTAAGAACACAAAATGGACAACTGGTCACTGGAGAAAGAGAAAAAATTGAAAGATGGAGGGAACACTTTAACGCCCTACTAAACAGAACACAAGCAGCACAAACAATAGACATACCTGAAGCAAAAACAGAACTAAACATCAATACAGGACCAATAACAATAAATGAAGTAAAGGAGGCGATAAAGAAGCTAAACTCAGACAGGGCACCAGGTGAAGATGAAGTGACTGCTGAGATGTTGAAAGCAGAAAAAACAGAAACACCAAAACAACTTTGCCGGATATTACAACAAATTTGGGATCTAGAAAAAGCCCCAGAGGAGTGGAAAACTGGGCTTATAGTAAAACTACCAAAGAAGGGTGACCTCAGAGATTGCGGGAACTGGAGAGGCATTACCCTACTGCCACTCACCAGTAAAGTATTTTGCAGAATAATCATCAACAGAATTGTACCAACACTTGAGGAAAAACTTCGGAAAGAGCAGGCAGGATTTAGGAAAGGAAGATCATGCATAGACCACATATTTGTACTTAGACAAATATTAGAACAGGCAAATGAGTGGCGTAGCACAACATATGCATTATTCATAGATTTTGAGAAAGCCTTTGACAGTATCAACAGAGATGCACTGTGGAAAATCCTAAGATGGCATGGCCTCCCCCATAAAATAGTTAATGTAATCAAAGCCCTATACGAGGGTTTTCAGTGCAAAGTTATCTGTGGAGAACATACCTCCAGCAGCTTTAGGGTGCAAACAGGAGTGAAACAGGGATGTGTACTATCACCAACATTATTTATCTTGGCAGTAGACTGGTTAATGAAGGAGGCAACATCAGACAAACGCAGAGGATTACAATGGACCCTTGACACAGTGCTGGAGGACCTTGACTTTGCGGACGACATTTGTCTATTATCAAGCAGTCACAAAGATATGCAAGATAAAATAAACAAGCTAACTCAGAATGCAAACAACATAGGACTAAAGATCAATGTAGGAAAGACAAAGTTAATGAAGCAAAATGTGAACAACAGAAATGTACTCAGAGTAGATAACAAGTTAGTGGAGGAGGTCAACGAATTTGTATACCTTGGCAGCAGAGTAGTAGAAAATGGAGACAGCACAGAGGACATCAACAGCAGACTTACTAGAGCAAACCAGGCTTTTGCAATGCTGCAGACTATATGGAAATAAAAAAAAACTAAGCACAAATATGAAAATCAGGATATTTAAGAGTAATGTTCTAAGTGTATTACTCTATGGAAGTGAATGCTGGAAAATCACCAAAACCATAGAAAACAAGTTGAATTCTTTCCAGACTAAATGTTTACGAAGAATTAGAAAAATATTTTGGCCAAACACCATAAGAAATAACATCTTATTAGCAGAAATGCAGATGAAACCACTGACAACAATTATTGAGGAAAGACGCTGGCGAAAGTTGGGACATGTGCTCCGAATGACTGACAACTCACTACCAAAAATAGCACTAAGATGGACACCACAGTGGAACAGAAGTAAGGGTAGACCAAACGAGACATGGAGAAGAACAACAGAAAGGATGTTGAGCAATAGAGGGCTCACCTGGGCAAGAGCAGAAAAAAAGGCGAAGGACAGGCATTTGTGGAAAACCCTTGCGGAAGCCCCATGTGCCCTGGGCACTTAAGGTTCAGAGAAAGAGAGAGAGAGAGATACAGTAACTCTTCATTTCCATAGCACAATCTTTACACTGGCTTTTCCTGAGTGGTCTTTTCTGATTACGACCACGTCTTTCCATATCACAACCCTTAAAACAATGCTTATTCTGAGTGGTCTTTTCTGATCACAACCACGCCTTCTCATAGCACAATCTTTATAGTAGCTTTTCTTGAGTGGTCTTTTCTGATCACAACCACGCCTTCTCATAGCACAATCTTTATAGTAGCCTTTCCTGAGTGGTCTTTTCTGAATACGACCACGCATTATTTTTCTTCAAGCAATTGGAAATTCTCCGTCTCCAAACTTTCTCCTTCTGAAAGATTAGAAGAGTAACTTATCAGTTATTTTGCCTGCATCGAATACTTAAAAAAAAAAAAGGAACACAATAAAAAGATGGGTTGTAGACCTGCTCCCGGTAGGCTTCAGTCGGCCCTGCTGGCAAAAAAAAAAAAGGGATGGGGGCTAATATTTGTGATAAGAACAGAAGCATCTGAGAGCGGGAACACCTAATTCTGGACTATAGCTCCTCCTCATAGATAACTCTTCACACATCTACGACACTAGATATACTATAGAACTCATACAGGTTACTGTTCCAGTGACGTTTAACCTAGAGTCCAAGTACTCCCAAAAAGTCCACAGAAGGATTTCCGGGGGCTCCACGGACCAGGACCTGGACTCATTCATTCATTCATTTGCATGTCCCTTGCGGAACTTTGCCTCCCAAACAGCTCTCCTGTAGGCCTCTCGGTTGTGAGCAAGATGGCCTGCTGCTGATGCATCCATTTGCAGATTATCAACGATGTCTTCCAGCCATCTTCGCCTTGGTATTCCTCTCTTTCTTTTTCCCATTATGTAGCCTTCCAAGACGGTTTTCTCTAGATTATCATGACGTTTAGTGTGTCCACAATATTTAAGTTTTCTCTCTTTAATCCTCTTTACTAACCAGCCTTCTTCAATATTAAGCTCTTGTAGCCTGAATACATTTCTTTTTTGTGTCCATGATATTTTAAGAACTCTTCTGTAGCATTTACATTCAAAGGCATTTATGCGTTTCTCAGCTGTTTTGTTGAATGTCCAGGTCTCACAGGCATATGTTGAGATGGGAAAGATGCATGGCCTTAAAAATCTTATTTTTTGTGGTTCTGTCTGCTCCTCTCCACAGATGACCTGGACTAGCTCGATTAAAAAAAAATGTTCGCATCATCTATGTTCGTTTCATTTATTGTTTTATTTAAGATAATGACAGGTCCACAGCTATTCTCCAGCCGGAAAAATAACAGTTAAGAACTACTGTGTTAGTCCCCTTCTAACACAATGAAACATGTACAGACATTTGCAAGCTCAATGAGTCCCACCAAAAGATTTACAACACTTCCATTCAAGCTGAAACTATCTCAATAAGACTACAACACATAAACTATCTCAATAAGACTACAAAATATAATCTCAATATGGCTAGAAGGCATAAACTATCTCCAAGAGACAACAACAAATGAGTAATGCTTTCTCAGATACTCACTCCTTTCATGATTTTATGTGAACACTGGGAATAAGGGAAGAAAAAAAAATGCGAGGAAAAAAAAAACAAAGAGACTTTTAGAACAGAAATGTTCTTTCTTTTATCCAGTCACTCTTTCATGTAGGTAACTGGTTGTTCGCAGAACGTTGTCTCTCATGATCTTTGTATCCCGTACCATCTGCTTGCCGTAGGGGGGTGAGAAGTGTTAGAGCTTTCATATTTCTAGGTCAGTACAACATTTGAGGTAGGGATGCCAGCACATTGCCTCGCTGTCTTTGTTTTTCCTTAGGGAAACCCCAGGGACCCAATTTTTTGGAGGCTGGTTTGATCCCGGTGCCAGTCGGTTCGAAAAAAATTGCGCCCGAGTGCGAAATCGAACCCAGGAACCTTCTGATCGGGGAGTGCTGCACTAACCGCTACATTACCGCTCTTAATAACCAGTCTGAAAACTTCTCGTCTACTCAGGATACTTGCTTCAGTGGGTGTGGTGTTTAGAGCGCTACTGTTTTCCCGGACCAATCGCCTCTTCGCCTCTTCTATTTCCCAGGAACAGTATTCTCAACATTAGTTCTGTCTAAACCATTAGTTTTTGGCTATATTAATGTCATAACCACAGACTGAACACCACGGGGGGGGGGGGGGGGGGGGGGGGGGGGGAGAGAAGGAAACGAGCAGCTTAAGATGAACATGAAGCAGCTTTAGACGGACAGAAATAAGGTGTGAGAAATTACGGCAATCCTTCTATGGACAGGCCAACAAAAAAAAAATTCATAGTGGAACACTACGAGAATCTATACCACACCTCTAAGACAGGGACAACAGATTAAACATCCGACCAGAAATGTACGTGAAAACTTCAGGTTCAGAAGAATGCAGTTGTTCTGGATGCTATACTACTGAGCATTTTGCTCATCTCCTCACAAAATGATTATGGTGGTTCTTGATGGTGGGTGGCCGTGATTTTACAACTTCCCCCACCGGTGTTACACTGTTTGTGGCAAGCAGTCCACGTCTTCTCAGTTCGATGCAGTGCCAGCCTGTCTGTGTTAGCTCCACGACGAAACAGATTATGCAAATACTGGCAAGTGCCAATCAAGGACAACGAAAACAGTTACAAGCACAGTTAGTAACACTAACAAACAACATAAAACTGGAGCATACTTATAACAATACACGTTACTAGAGTGGCATATGAGTGACGAAGCGGCTAATCTTTGATGGCGAAGTTCGGTGGCTCGATTCCGGTCGGCCCTCGTCATCCAGGTGCAGAAACGGGTACCTGGCTTATTCTGGACATGGGGAAGGAAAAATGCTCAGGCGCGATGCACATCTTCCTCTAGTGTGCCCACAGGTCGAGGCAAATACGGGTACTTAACAACATATCCCTAAATGCGTCCACGACATAATAAAGATGCCTTTACCTCCCCCCCCCTACACTATTGATCTTTAGGTGAAAACAAAGAGAATAAAAACATGCCGACCAAATGGAACAGAAAAAGGAAAGTCCATCGAGCCAATTATAGTCACAGAGAACCCCTCAAAACAGAGAAGCATGATCGCCCGCGATTACTACCTGTCCCTAAATAAGGGGGTAAAGAATTTATCAGGTACATTCATTCACAGTACTACATATTCTCTCTTCTTTTTCTCTATGTGAAGAGTGTTTTCATCTGTCCGATGAAGACCAAAGCCGAAACATCACAGTGTTGGCTTGCTACTGAGAGAAAGCATGTTCCTGCTATTTGTTGCTATCTTACTATCAGACGCTTATAATATCAAAGAATCGTACCAGCATATATACAAATATGTTATCTCACAAGTGTTCATCTCATAAACACTACATTTTAAACAGACCGCACACAATACGTCTACAGACTACCTGAAGTAACCTGGTAAACAACCCATTCTACTAAGATTGTTCAGAGACTACGAATTCCCACAGACCGCACAAAATCTTGGGTTGTTTTTTTCCCCCCTTATTATTTCCATTATTACTTCTTTGCTCTCAGCACCTTTGGTCTGGATCTCCAAATGTGGCAGATATTTGATATTCATACGATCTCCAAGCTGTGAATGGGCCGTATTCAAGATTATTCAAGAACCCATACAAAGCCACGACATTTATACGCTGGCTCACTCAGCGGCAGGCCTGATAAACGGAGAAAAACTTTTTTGTATTATTCTGCAGTTAGGTTTTGTTCAAGTCCCCCCCCCCCCCGTACGCTAAAGCTTCATCTCACAGCACCTGTTTAAACCAATCTTTTCCCATGGTTTCCCTCCAGTGAATTCAGCAGCAAAATGTAACACGTCGCAGTCTGACATAACAGATCAGGCATACAATGATACGAATACATCAATGATTCTTAGAGTTCACTGCAGATTGTGGGCACTACGCTGCATAAGCATATCATACACATTTAAAAGCTTTCAGGTTTGTTGCTGTTGTTTTTTTTTTTTTTCGTTTACAGCAAAGGAATTTCTCAAAATGAGGACCGTTGCCCTTTAAAGAATATTTTCTTATCGAAAGAGTGAAAATGTTGAACCACAGGTTCCACTGACAAATTGATAGTTATTATTTTGCCCTGCATTCTTCTTCGTCGTCGTTCCCTTGGACATCGACGCCAACGCGGCAGTTTCGTCGTCTCTGGTTATCAGTATCAACGCAGAGACTTCTCCTGTAGGCGGCTGGGGTCTGGCGGGGTCCTCTGGCTCAGTGGGTTGTGTGGGTGGCAACTCTGGAGGATGTGCTGTCTGTTCCTCTTTGCTTCAAAACAGGCCTGCTGGGTCAGTTCTCAGCTTCAGCTATAGATAGCCCTAGACTGAGTTCTGAAACTACGCCTTCTAGCCATGTAAAATAACCGTATTTTGTGTTGGTTCTTCATTTATTATATACGACACAACTTCCGGATTTCTGCATGTATTAATATTTGTCCGACTTCATCCTGTCTCGTCTAACCTTGTACTGTCGTTGTCTCCGGTTACTATGTTAACTCTTGCCTCTAGTTACTATGTTACTTCTTATCTCCAGTTACTATGTTAACTCTTGCCTCTAGTTACTATGTTACTTCTTATCTCCAGTTACTATTTAACTCTTGTCTCCATTTACCTATTTAAATGTTGTCTCCAGTTACTATTTAACTCTTGTCTCTAGTTACTATTTAACTCTTGTCTCCAGTTACTAATTAACTTTGACGCCTTGTACACTGTTACACTGCTACAGACACGACAAGTTTACTGACTGAAATTTGTTGTCAGATACAAGCAGCGACGAGAAATCTTTCGACTGGGCGTTTGAGGAGTTCCTGCGAAAGAACACTTACACCGGTGGAGCGGTGGCCGCCACGAAGGACGGGAAACTAATCATCGCTAGAGGATACGGCACAGACCAAGATGGCAACGAGGTAAGGCAATCTGGTTTGTTGTTGATCTTCTTGTTAGCTTCCCAGCCAACCATCGCCTTGGGCCTTCATTTCCTACTCCTCTGAGAGGGATGAGCTTGCCAGATAGGTCCTGGGACGCTGAAGCCACAAACTTTCCTTGTTTCACTTGTCGCACTGGGTAACAGGAGCTGTCAGTTGGTCCCAAAGGTTTTCGGCCACCAGGCACAGATGATACGCACAAGGTATAAACGCTATGCGCTCGGCCCCTTAGGATTACGTACTAGACAACATAATGGCAGTTCGGGCTGAACCTTATCTTATATCTTATATCCTTCCCGTGCCGTTAAACGTCACACAGGGCTCGTAAGGTAGTTCGCCAATTATTCCTGTTTTCGGCGAGCTTTTCAACCTCATCAAGGGATTTTATGCCTATTAATTTGGCCTCTCTTAACAATGTCCTCTTTAGAGTTTCGCGTGGTCTGCCTCTTTTTCTTCGGCCTGCTGTGTTACATTTGATAGCTTGTTTTGGGATTCTCTGATCGCTTCTTCTCATCACGTGACCAACATATGTCCATATCAGTCTTTGGGAGTTTCCATAACGAGTTCTTTTTTTCCCCATCTAGAGTCGCCTCTAGATAGGTCCCAGGATAAGGTTGTTAGCCTTATGCCCAACTCCCGATACAGGATATGTGACAGATCAAGCGGAATTCCGCTGATTTCTGCATGCCGGCGAGAGCGTTAAGAAAACGGGGTTGAAGCAACAAATAAAATATAATACAATCTTACGTCTTACAAGACGGGGTTTCAAGAAGGCAGATTTTCATTGACACATCGCCTGGGGGACTTTTCCTCATGTTTCACTTTCTATTTCCTGACTCTATCAATCAGCTCTAGAGGGAGGACACGTCTGAAAGTCTAGTAGAGTTGCAGGGGATGCAGGTGAGTAAGCTTAGAAACCTTGCAACCCAACTGACGCTGGGTCTATCCCTCCGGCGTTTCCTTTCAGGGCTTATTCCCATAACCTGTGATTATTCCGCGCCACCCACAAAGGAAGTGGCGTTCACATGGGGTGGTAGCGCCGATTGCTCGTTAAATAACACACCACATTATGTCTTAATGGGTTCACCACAGGGGGGAAGTAGGATAGGATGTCAGCGGGCCATGATTCACCTGCGGCGATGACAGTGTCAGCACTTTCGGGGTTTACTTTCTCCCACCGACCTTGACGATAAAACGATTTCAAGGCCTGCGAGCTACCGAGCAGGATCTCCGTATACGTGTGGGCGGAGTGTCCAACTTAAACATCAGATTACGCTAACACAGATCGCAACCGTATATTATCCAGGTACCCCCTCTGTCTGGGGCCCCAGACGACGGTGTAATGTGTCAGGCTACGCATGGATAAAATAAAAAAACTGCAATAGCACGATAGACAAACAACGAACAGAGAGCTGAACAAACTTAACTGCCTATATCAATGGGGTTCTTCTGGGAGAAAGAAGTACATGAAATCTACTTGCGCCTGTTGTTGCTGCACAATATGTACGTCGTTATCCCGCACTTTTCTTCCATCACCCTATCTTATCGTACAATTTATAATATCTCGTTGTCCCTTATATGTTTTATCAAAGTAACTTATACATGCTTAATCTTTTAACTTAATTTTACTGTCTTTTTAAATATTTGCTTCCCTGAGTAACCAGCTCTTTCTTCTGATGGCTGGGCGAGTTTTAAAAAGCAGACGAACCAGAACAGGCCAAGACCGTATCCCACCTCCTCGTTGTTGGCCTCCTGAGATCTTCCTACAGGCCAAAAGCTTAGTATGTTTTAGTGAGGTCGTGAAAAGGGCGTCAACCGAGGAGCTTGATTTGTGGGTTCACCCTGGGAACTCAAACGCCACTGCGCTCACTCCCTATTCGTTGTCTGTGATTTGACATCCACACCATGGCATTGGCAACAGACTACTCAATATGGCATTTGTTTCCAACATCTCGCTGTGCATGTAATCCTCGAAAAAGGCTCACGCCGAAATATCGGATGTTGTATGTTTTTCATTTGTACATTCCCATACTTTCTATTCGTTTTTTCCCACTTTACTCACTCCCTCCCGCACTTTGTAAAACTACACCATACACCCCTATCTACCGTTATTATTTAAACCAGTTTTACTGCAGTCGCTGTGCAGCTACCAGTCAATGTTCATGTGTTTATTTGTCCATGTTCATCTGCTTGTTATCCGTTGTATTTGCTTATTTGTCCATATATGTTTGTTCTACAGTGTTTATACTTATCGCTACATATATGTTCACCACTTTTTCCTATTATGTATGTTTATCGGTCCGTGTCCATCTACTTGTTCTTCGCTGTATATGCTTCAGTAATTTGCATGTTCTTTGTGGAACTTTGCCCCCCTAACAGCACTCCTGTAAGACTGTCGGTTGTAAGCAAGACGCCCTGCTGCTGATGCATCCATTTGCAGATTATCAACGATGTCTTGCAGCCATCTTCGCCTTGATCTTCCTCTCTTTCTTCTCCCCATTATGTATCCTTCCAAGACGGTCTTCTCTAAATTCTCACGACGTTTAATGTGTTTAATATGCCTATGTCTGTCCAAAGTTCATGGACTTAAATTTGCGAACAAACGACTTCAAAGATTCAGAATGCACGTTTATGCAAACATTCAAAATTTCTGAATTACACGAACCAGTATATAATGGCGCTCGCTCACTCCCCAGGTAGCAGCTAGCTCCATGTTTCACGCACCTAACGTAGCCAAGTCTCTGACGGGACTGGCTATCATGCAGCTTGTGCAGGCTGGGAAGATCTCATTACAAGACAAGGTAAGTCAGGATCACCGCGGTTTCTGCAGGTGATAGTTTCCATATTCCTGTATTACTCAGTCTTCTTCCAATACTCAAGGAAGTAACTATTAAGCAATGCATATAGCACTGAAGCTGAACTTGGTGAGAATGAGGAAAGAATGAAAAAATAATAGGGGGTATACACAGCGACACGGTCAAGGACAGACCAAGATAGAGAGGTAAATATGTGGAAGGAGACCTAACAGAACTTGGAATAAACGAATGGAGAGAGAGAGAGAGAGAGGAAGTTGAGCTTAATGAAGACAATGTGTATATGCAGCAGAGAACCTTGAATGCTTGGAGTAGTGAGCAGAGATGACACAGAGTGAGCAGTCAGTCATTTGCATGTCCCTTGCGGAACTTTGCCTCCCTAACAGCTCTCCTGTAGGCCTCTCGGTTGTAAGCAAGATGTCCTGCTGCTGATACATCCATTTGCAGATCATCAACGATGTCTTGCAGCCATCTTCGCCTTGGTCTTCCTCTCATTCTTTTCCTCAATATGTACCCTTCTAAGAGTGAGTATACTGCTATGATAACAGAAACGGTCAACATGGCGGAAGAGCGAATAAAAATAGTAAGCACATGGGATGGAACAGCTGCCCCTCCCCCCCTCCTCTACAAAATTCTCATAGTCGTTCGTGCACCTCTTACAGCATCAGAAGTAAAGTGTGTTATGTGGAATGCCATAAAGGCATATAAGAGATATGTATTAAGTGCAATGAGGTAAGGGAGATAACTGTATCAGCGCCCATATTATCACTGATGTGTCATCGATAGACGGTGATGAGGTCAGCATCACGCCTGGGCTACCTTTCCTTTCCCAACTCTGGGACTCAGACACCCACTTCCACAGAGGGGTTCTCGCGACCACACAGAAGGTAGCCAAAAAAAATAAAGAAACTCGTGAAGCATTCTCTAAAAGTCTATACCTGTTTGTTTTTTTTTTCATTGTTTGTTCCTCACTTTCCTACAATTCATTTCTAAAAATCCCATATATGTCTGCAACTAACACCTCTACATGACAGGTATTTGGAGAAGAGGGCATTCTGAAGTCAATCCAGCCCTGGGAAGGGTCACGTGTGGATCCTGGCCTTTACGAGATCACCGTGGACCATCTACTGCGTCACAGCGCTGGCTGGGATGTCAAGGACAACCACCAGCACGACACACTCTATAACAAACTCTTTCACGGCAGATATGTGAGTAAAAAAAATTTTTTAAAAACGCGCGCTAAACAAACAGTTGTATGGCATGACAAAAACTGGCAACATTTAATCTAGTGGGGGTACCGCCGAGCTCCCTTCATTTGTAGGACCACGAAGAAAGAGGACACAAAAGAATATTTAATATACTGTCTTTCAACCAATATATTAAATAGCTAAGTATCATGCCTTCACTTGTACTAAGCCATGGGCCTCTAAGGCAGGGAGACCAGCACCTGTCACGGCTGCTCTTACTCCCCCCAGATCGATTACATGAGGCTGGATCGACAACGATGACGGTCAGAATGGACAAATGTACAAACAAAAACTAAGAGATTTTAACTAGCAGAAAGATGAAAAGTGGGTACATGCAACTTCGGTGTGCAGGGGAGGTGTGTTATACGTCTGTGGGTGAGAAAAAGGGTTAGAATAAAAACACATTCAAGACAGAAGCCAGAGAGGGGGAGAAATGTGACAATTCTATTTGATACGTAATATAACACTTTTCATCTCAGAAAACACTTCTGAAGCAGGCACGTGTTGCTTGTTTGTGTATCTTGCCCAGCATAAATTTTAGAAGCAACATCTCTTCTGACATTCTGCCAGTATAGGATATGCACAATCTATTACTGCATTAATAAACACATTTGTAATGTAATGCTGAATCTCTTTAACTTGACACATGAAATTTACAGGAATTAAATATCTGACCGCCAGTCCTTTCTATGCCTTCTCGTTTCAGGACGAGGTTAAGAACATCGCCAAAGACATGGGTTTCACATTTCCGCTCAGAACACAGCAGCTGATCAGCTATGTCATGTCTCATCCGTTACACTTCACCCCGGGGACAAGATTTGCCTACTCCAACATAGCACACCTGGTGCTGGGGGAGGTGGTGGAGACAGTCTCGGACACAGAACACAAGACCTTCATTAAAAAGTAGGAACAGGCTGCTAAAGATAGTATATAAATAAAGAAGACAAAAATGACCCGCAGAAAAGTTTCTTTGTAAGATAGAAAACAAGTCAAGAATCTCCGTCGAAGCATTATCGATCTCGTCTTGCTGCATGACACTGTGTAAAAAACCAGGCGCAGGAGCTACTCAATTATTAATTATTCTTAATCATTATTATTTATTGTTATTACTAATTGCCGTGCCTGACAGCGCTAGGGATAATGCGTCTTCACCCTGTGCAATCCTTGCTGTTTCCGATCAATTCTTTTCTCTTCGCATGCCACTTGGTCAGTCCAATGAGGTATTTTTCTCTAGGTCTCCCCCCCCCCCCCAACCACTCCATTGAATTATTCAGTCACTAATAAGTTCTCTAACTTCCGTCTTCTCATGACACGTGCGACAAATTTTGGCTGTCTTTTTTTTTTATCTTATCATTTTCACTAGTTTTCATTTGTTCTGAAGCTACTCTGAGAACCTATATGTTTGTTTTTCTGTTTGTCTAGGGTATTTGTTGCATCTTTCTCCAAAACGACATGTATGTTGCCTCCAACTTCTTTGTCATCTTTTTTGTTAACTTGTCCAGCTACACAAAGCACTGAAATACTTCAAGTTTACGTTAATGGAAATGGAGCAAATGCACCAGGTTTGCAATACAAGATTAAGCAAATCTCTTTCACTGGAACAATCGAAGGGAAAAACCACTATGTGGAAGAAGGGAGGTAATCCAACAAATGACCCGAATGCGTTCAGGGTTGAAGTTCCTGGGAATATGTCTGTTTCCTGGTACCCGCTTTCGGAGCGGGTGGGTACTATGGGGTAGGAGGATTAATGACCCCTTATCACGAGAAGCCGCCATGAAGTTTATACGCTATGTTTTTAATTTTACACCCCCCGAAAATAGGACCACCCCTGTCGTTCGAACCAGCGTTTCCCTGGTTATTTACTGGTGTTCAAAATTCATGACCAGGCAGGGGTTTGCGACGAGGCATGAAGACGCCACTGTCCGACAACCATAGCTGACCAAGACCCTTTTTCGCCTCACCGATGGTACCACCAGTATCAGGCTCAGCCCGGCCAACAGGGCAGAGACCGCCAGTCTTCACGGTGGTGGAGTCTGCTAAAGAAGCACTGCACACCTCCCCTGCTCTTTAGCTCCACTCTGGAAAACAGCTCCCATAAACCAGCTCCCAAGCCAACACGAACGTTGTGCCTCATCATCCCCACCACACCGGCTGCAAGGATCACCAGCTCGCAGTTCCAGGGAGACTGAAGAAGATGAAGGCGACAGAATCAAAGGATTTGGAAAGCCGACAGTCTCATGTGCCTCGTATTCTGCTCGTACTAAACTGACTTACAAAATGTCGTAGTTTTGCTATTCTTTAGCCCCCCCCCCCCCCCTCCAAACCCTCCTTCGCTACTTTCTCTGGTAACAACAACGTTATGCCAAAATACACAGTTGAACTGTTAACAGCGTGATCTATGTCTTCGCTAAACGAACCGTACAGACTGTACTCACACAGCTGAACTATATTCTTTATCTTTCATTAGGCACATCCTGGGTCCATGTGGGATGTGGAACACGCACCTGCCAGCACACAAAGACAAGGATAAATCTGGGGCTGATGACAACAATCTACCCATATATTCCACACTCGATACCGTCTCCGTGGCCGCAGCTTGGAGCTGGAACTCAAATATTTACGATGTTGTGCGCCTGCTAAGGTAAAGTGCCATCTGTTATTATTTTACATCTATTCGTCCATCCATCCTCGCCTTAACCCCATTCTGGGGCATAGGCCATCAACATTTACTTCTGTCCGTCTCCAGTGTTTCAGCTGTTTCGGAAGTCTTCCTTACTGTGTTACACGTAGCTCCTGTATAGTGGAAGTAGTGGGTTATCAGGTAAATTACTCTTTGTAGCGATCCTTAATTACAGTAATTTTTATGCACGGATATTACATTCAATATGCTTTCTTTCAAACAGGTGCACATTTGAGACTGGTCAACTGCTCAATGAGGAACATCTTAAACTTCTTCTGGCCGAACCAGATTCGGTAACTTCCCAGCATAACTCCTGGTATTCCTCTGGCTTCCACATAGACAGGAAGAGCAACATCTGGTTGGATGCTGACCCCTACGCTGAATGCCTGATTGTACACCACAGCTTACACCCGAAAGAAGACAGAACCCTGGGACCCGAACTCCCAGACTCATGGGTGGTGCTCCTCTATGGAAAGAGTGCCAACCACAGCCACACCAGACACCACATGAAAGACCTGATGGCTCTCCTGGACTTGAAAACTCCCCAAGAGAATTTATTCTTACACGACCTCTCTGATATCCACAAACATCCCAAGTGGGAGCTGCCCAGAAACTATAATGCTCCCACATATGCAATCAAGTACAAAGTGAATGAAAATCACGTAACGGCCTACGTGGATGCCCTACGAGATGAAGGACTCGACATTGTCTGGCTTACATCTTACACCATGCATCAACACACGTTTTTCTTGGTGGTCAGCAAACACATCAGTCACCCCATCCGGTCGCAGATGGACTACATATTTGAACACGGCATGGACCACCGGCAGCTCCTGAAGAGAAAACTCCAGCTTGAAGAGTCCAGCTACAACATGACAATGCTGCACAGCTACAAGAGCCACTCACACAGCGAGCCTATTTCATTTTCAGCAATCTTCCGCCAAGATGCCTTCTCCGCAGACACACAGATGAAGTACGGCACGGGGCACCTCCCAGAACCTTACCAGAAGCTTGTGCAAATGTACTATGAAAAACAGTTCTACCCAATATCTCAGACTGTTGTTTACCTGGACAAAGACGAGCAGTTCTCATTTATCTTTATTAAGGAGGCCAACAATGATCACATAGACTTCAAGTACTACTCTGGCCTTTCAGCTATCAAACTTGCAAAACTCAGTGCAGAAAATGCAAAAAATAGCCTTCATCTTTCATACTTAAACTCCTATGACATATCTGGCAAGTTTAAATTTGCAGCCTTCTACACAAACGCAACTGAATCTAAAGGGCTGCTTGAAGTTGATCAAACACAAGATCAAACTACAGAAACAGTCATACTCAACCTAAAAAAAGGACTTACTCCCAAATACATGGCACCTTACATTGAAGATGACTCACTGCTGAAACTGGTTACTTATTATGAGGAGCAGTAGTTTTGCTAAGCTTACTTTGTGACACACAAGATAATTCTGATCAATTTGCTAATAGTCCTGTGTGTTATGAGAACGCTATTGGTTTTCTGAACTTAACTACTAGCATCTTCAATGTGATAGCTGATACAAGTTTTCTTGTAGATGCTACACAATGTGATGGCTGATAAAAGTTCTCTAGACGATACTACAAAATGTGATAGCTAATAAAAGTTCTCTAGTAGATGGTATAAAATGTGATGGCTAAAAAGTTCTCTAGTACATGCTACAAAACATGACAGCTAATAAAGTTCTCTAGTAGATGCTGTGCAATGTGACAGATGATAAAAGTTTTCTTGTACATGCTATGAAATCTACAGCCTTGAGTGTTGTTTAGTAAACTAGCCCTGACTTGTTAAACTAGCCATCAAATCTGAAGCCTTACAGACAGAACCTCTCTCCAATTTCCTTATCTGTTTCAGATCCCACACCATGAATATGTAAACAAATTATAACTCAAAACATGTGTCTGTTATTTAGATTTGGGAGGGGGTGGGGGGAGGGAATAAAGTAATCATTCTAGCTGAGAGAGTCAGAACTGCAATATTCCCAGGGACTGGCAGCTAGCATGCATCACTGACCAGGCAGCGGCATGATCATGGCAGATATGGCTGTCTCATGGTTCACAAATCTTTGGGAAATGGTCGGGGGGTGGGGGGGGGGGGGGGGGGGGCGTGTACACACAACCAAGACCAACAAAACCAGATCTATCTGATACTTCATCCAGTTTCCAGACACTGCCCACAGTAACAGTCCACTGTGTTACTACAGACTGACCAACAGGGTAAGTGGCAACACAGTTTGAATCTCACCCAGCCGGGGAACCTGCTTATTACGGCGTGCTCTGTGAAAGCCAGGAAAACCACCACAACATAATTTACTTCCATAGTTAAAAGCAAGACTGACTATGCTGAAATACTCGCAGTTATGTGGGATGGCAGATCAAAGCCGGGCAAGACCCTGCCACCCCTCCACTGATGCTACAAAAACAGGTTTCATAATGGTCTGTATGATGATGGGAATCTGACGTGAAGCTAACACTCTGGGCCTGATCCAGGTCTTCATAGCAACCCACCATAACATGGTGCGTGTGTTCTAACATCTTCACAGCATCAACTGCTTAAAAGAGACTGCTTATCATTTCAAGGAGACAAGAACAACTTCCAAACTGACTCCAACTTTTCAGAGACAAATCTTTCCTGTGGTACCAAAGTCCCAGCCCTGGGGCTTTTTTTCTGGTACACACCAAAAAGGACCCAGGATCCATCCACCCAGCCTCTAAAAATGGGTACCAGAGAAATCTGGGAAGGTAAATACAGCCAGTCATGGTACTGACCATATCACACTTTCATGTGCTGAAGGTCTTGGAAATAATGGCCTAACAGAGTATCCTCAATATACTTTATTGGCAAGGAAACGGGGATTTTATCTTTACCTTATCTTTATGATTCCACAGCATCTGATCTATATGCCTGCTGTCTCTTTATCCACTAACAATAGTAATAAACAATAATGACAATAATCAACTCTCCACAACATGAGATCTAAAACAAAAATTATTCTGTTTTTCATCACATTACATACAGCTCTGGCACTGGTTGTAAGCAACTGGTAAACTCTGATAGTAATTTCACAACTTAGGTTCTATGTTGTTTCAAAGAACTGTGAATTTCTTTCTAACACTGTGCATACTATATTAATGATCACATATCATCATGTCTATATGGTACAAAATGTACAGAATCCTACCATTCGTTTATTTACTCATATATCTAAATGATCCCAAATAAAAATGAGTGTTACATTATTTTCTGTTTTAAATGATAGACCAAGCTTCTTGCAATTATACATGGAAAAAAAAAAGATGAAAAATCTGTTTATTATCTCTTCTGGTCTCCTCTTCATAAGAAAGATGTGCACAAAATGAGGTCATATAGACAAAGGTAAGCACAAAGTGGAAGAAAGCAACTGGCTGAGAAATGAGTTAAACAACATGACATTAAGCCCCAGCTTGTTACCAAGGATCATGCCTGGAGTCTTTCCTTCTCCAGATGCCCATTTCTACAGCTGGGTGACTACAGCACCTCTGGCCAGACTTAAACCACTGCCTTTTCCATTAGACATGACAGCATTAACCACTGTGCACCCTTCATACATCTTGTGGTCAGTAATTTTTTTTCTTTTTTCCACACTTGGGAGGTTTCATTACATTTTGTAAATGCTCTCAAAATGACAGGACAAAGTGTAATACCTCTCCATGAATTAAAATTACCATAAGCAGTTAATTAAGAAAAAAATGTAGTTAAAAAATTGTTTTCTGAAACTACATGGTCCGGCATAAAGCATAGTTGGATTTAACTGACGTAAAAACTGAATACGTGTGGAAAAAAAACATGACATCAGAGATGAAGCAGACAAACGGTCATTTTTAACAATGGCTTCTTGGCAAACACAAAATCGCACATTCACCGTTGAAGCTTATTTTAAAAGTGGAGAATTGTTGACATTTTGAGTTGCATCCCCGTGATAATGTTTCCGATTGGAGGACAAAACAATTTTGAGGTGCATCAAAATTTTAAAGAAACTGCTAACTGCCTTAATAACAAGTCTACTGATCATCCAAGAACTCAACAGACACCTGAATGAATTCAAGAAGTCTGCAACACATTGCTGAGTAGCCCTAGGCGATCAGCTGTTAGGAATACCTTGGCACCTGGCATCCTTTTACTGTTTATAATGATCTTTATGTGCAGATGCTAACTAAATACTTCATTCCAGATTTGGCCAATAGAAATAAGAGACTAATATGGTGTCAACAAGGTGGAGCAGGAGCAAGCGCCTACACAGCCCATCAGTCCATGGCCATGCTGCGACAAGCATTTCCTAATTTTCTTATTTCCAGATTTGGGGATATTCATTGGCTGGCAAGGTCACCGGATTTATCAGCCACAGACTTCTTTTTGTAGGGGTATCTCAAGAACACGTGTATGCTAGTCAATCACAGTCAATTGCAGACCTAAAAGATCGAATCCGACACTGCATTCAAAATATCCCTTTGAACATGTTAAATGGTGTTATGCAGGAATTTTACAGACACCCGGCTGAATGTATCAAATGTAATGGTAGTCATCTAACCGGCGTAATTTTCGAAACATACATATGATTGTCAGTAATAATAAAAATACCCACTTTTCTGAGTTTCATTTCACTTTTTTAAAAAAAAAAAAAACCAAAAACATACATATAGTGCTTATTTATTTTCCATTTTAAAAATCCAGCTATGCTTTATGCCGGACCCTGTATTACCTGCTTTTCTTAAAAGTTAAGAATAAAACCTCTGAGAAAATGAAGCAGAATATTACTTCTAAAGTATGATTATGGCATCTGACAAAATGGGGAAAGCAATGATGAACTGTAGTCCTCTGGTAGTTCTGGATATTATGAGTTAACTTTAAAAAAAAAAAAAAAGTGGTTAATCAGAATATGCTAAAAGTAGACTATTAATAACATCCAAAAGACCACTGCAAACAAAGAACCTAAGTCAAAACACCAGCAAGCACATACAATTTATAGTACTCAGACCCTACATCTTCACAACAGTAACTTACCAGGCAAGAATCATAGACACTGAACTAGGCATCAGAAAAAGAGGACTACATATTCCAGGTTGAGAAAATCTTGCAAAAATAAGAATAGCAACAAAAGAAATCTTAGAAGAATTGAATGTAAATGAAAGCTGACATATCAGTTCCACCAATAAAAGAAATCTAGCACCCCCCTCCCTCCCATAACAAAGCCTTACAAAACTGTAGGATATGGCTCCTTGGATAATGAGAGAGGAGTGACCTGGGAGATGATGGGACCCAGGACATCACTGATATTCCAAATACCACACAAATAAAAGCAGGCCTCCTGGCTAGACTTAAAATAGTGGTAGCTAACATTTGTTGACACTGGTACACATGTACTTGTCTTTCACTTTGCATGAAGCACTTCTCAAAATACCAGTTTTCTCAACACAAAATTCTGTGCCTTACACTTTTTTTTAGATGTAAAATTAAACACACTTTACAAAAATATCAATGGGATTTAAACATTCATGTAAAATTGTTCTTAGTTTATTTGCTACAAGATTTACTATTTACAAAATGTTCACATGCTGTATCAAAGTCAAAACTGACTGATTCTCTTCCATGCAAACTGACTATCATCAGTCTACTGGCCCCTATTATCCTCCAACCAACTTCGGTGCTTGCTTTTTACTAAGTACTTGATAACATAAACCGGTTAGGGTAACCAACAACCTCCAAAACTTTCAGCTTTTCTCATGTTTTTTTTTAAAAATCAGTCAATCATTGACTCACAGACACCTTCTGATTTCACTTTAATGAATGACAATATTGTTGATATTATACATGATCAAGGTTTCCCACAACTGACAGTTTCAACAACAGTTAAGAAAAATAATAAAAGGCCTAAAAAGTGATAAAGTTGATGAAAGAATCCATATCAGTATTTGAAAGCAAACACACCATAATGGGAATGGAAAAATTCTTACTATTATAGGTATAGCAGAAACTCATGACTGATAAAGAAACAAAAGACAGTTCAACAGTTGAGCATGCCGGACTAATCAATGACAATCAAGAAATTTAAAAGATCTATATTTTTAATTATAGTAAAGTATTTCCAGTAACAAAAAAAGTTGTTTCTAACCCTGGAAGTGAGGACAATAAGAAGGAATCTGTAGTGTGACTGACAGTGATGAGATGACATCTGCAACAAACAGAAAATGACTGTGAAATAAAGATGTCCACCTGCACAAGCTACTTCAAAAGAAAGAAAGCAGGATTATTATTACACATTCAACCACTTTATGATCACCAGACTACCACAGTGGAAAAGCAGAAACCATTAATCCTGAACTTTATAGACTTTAAAAAAGGCATTTGACAGCATACACACAGATTCATTGTGGAGAATTTTAAGACTATATGGAATACCATCTAAAACTGTCAACATCATTAGAGATCTCTACAACAGATATGTCTGCGCAGTCAACACAGAAAAAGGAATGAGTGAATGGTTTCAGATTGAAACAGCCGTTAAACAAGGATGTATATTATCTCCCTTGCTTTTTGGAATTGCCATAGACTTTATAATGAAAAGATGCTGTACAGATAAAACTGGCATTGATTGGGTACATGGGACCCGAATGGAAGATCTTGATTTTGCAGATAACATAACTCTTATCAGTGACAATATGAAATCGATGCAGGAAAAAACAGATTCCCTGTCTTCCTTGGCTAGCAAAACAGGTCTTGAAATTAACAAAGACAAAACAAAAATAATGAAACTTCTCATTAATCAAGAAGGAAAAATATACATAGAAGGAACAGTTGTTGATGAAGTAAACCAATTTGCATACCTTGGCAGCTACATAGACCATGATGGTGACACCAGAATGGAAGTTTAGAATTGCAAAAGCAGCATTGTCCTTCAAAAATCTTGAGAACATATGGAATTCAAAAGTTATAAGCACAAAAACAAAGTTAAGATTATTCAATTCAAATGTGATATCCACCCTAATTTATGCATGAGAAAGCTGGAAATCAACTAAAGAAATAGACAAGAAATTAGACTCTTTTGAAAACAAATGCCTAAGGAAAATACTTGCTATAAGGTGGAACAAATTTAAGAACAACACAGAGATAAGACAGATAAGCAAACAACAACCTGTCTCATAGGTGATCAGAAAAAGAAGATTGACATATGTAGACCATGTGATGAGAAGAATACCAAAACAAGCTATCAAGTGTAGCACAACAGGCCAAAGAAAAAGAGGTTGACCACGTGAAACTCTAAAGAGGACACTGTTAGAGAAGCCAGTTTAGTGGGAATAACATCCCTTGATGAAGCTGAAAAGCTTGCAGAAAACAGGAAAACTTGGCAAACAACTATGCGAGCCCTATGTGATGTTTAACGGCACAGGAAGGATGCAAGATAAGATGTAAGACCACCACAGCAACTGCTGCTGAGATCTTCAGCCCAAAGACATACAGTGGTATATGTAAGAGCTTTCCAATTGTTTTATAGTATATATAACATGGGGAAAGGACAGCAGGGGTGGTGTGTATGTGTCCACACACACACAAAGTCGTCCATTTTGGCAATCAAGATGTGCTCTTCTAGCAAAAGGGCTGATAAACCAAAGCTGACCATGATTCTGTTTCACCTCTCCATTGGTATCCCTAGTAACAGGCCTAGCCAGGCTAATGGGATTTCTATTGTCTCCACAGTGGTGGATGCTGATAAAGAAGTACTGCACACCCCCTGCTTATTAGTTCCACTTTGGGACTAAAAAAAATAGCTGCTACGACGAGAAGATGCTGCGTCTCAACATCTTTACTGTATCCGCTGCAAATTATATAACCTGGATATAGGTGCATGGATCGATGTAGTCTCTTAGCAGTGGTTCAACTCAAGAAGTAAATAATGTAACCACCGCTCACTCTGTAAGGATCCATCCTGCTATTATATTCAATATATAATTTCACAGTTAAAAGATCACCATAGCAACTGCTGCTGAGACATTCACTGTCACAAATAAATGGAGATGCTACAAAAGCAATCTAATAACTTCAATACCTCAAGCGTGATAAGCTGTCAAAGATTTGTACAGCAAAAATAACCTCCCATCTTTATTATCTTCACAGAGCAATGAATACTGAACAGAAGATGAATTAATCAACTCTGAGGTGCTACAACTTGCTCAGTTTCCATCTATGATCACTCAGCATTAGAAGATTAATATGGACTTCAGCTGGCAGCAAAAATACACGAAAAAAGTATCTCTGAACAGGCTTTTAATGGAGGACTTCAGGTGGAAAGGGGACACGAGGTTGATCAAATGTGAGATATGAGAAATACGTGAAGTTTCCAAGTTAAATTTTGGCCATTCGTCACAAAGATTTTGATACCTAGCGGAATACAGTACCACACAGTGAACAACTCTGTATAGGACCACTGTCATATGAGAAGGAAATAAGAGACTAATCAAAAGGCAGCAGACTCAAGTGCAAAGATAATAGACCTTGCAACACAAACACTGGCTTGATGACATCGTGGTCAAAATATGCCAGCTATTTAGTTGGCACAATTAGTCATGAGAAAAGCTGTTTAACAAAAGCGTGGCAACTTTCACATGTCATTAACATCTGCCAACTTAACATTTTTTTTCCAAAAGGGCATATTTTTACACTTAAAAGTAATTCACAAAGCGGTTTTCATATCAAAACTGAAGTTGTAACCAACACGATTGTATCTTGTCAGATATAATACATGGAAACTACTCACCGGAGATTTAAATTGGAGGCTGTCTATTAAAAATGATTATGATTCACGTTATAGTGTACAATTATCACAAAAGCAGCTCCCGTGAATATCTTTCCAAGAGGACGGCAAATGTTATAGGGCTCCTATATAATTTCATACACAACACACTGATAAACACGTGTGTACCCAGCCAAGACGACCAAAAACAAACTTTACTCGCAGACGACCAACATTGCCAGGATTTTCTTACTAGAACGGTCATTTGTAAGTAGCATTCTAAAAACAAAATAATTAGTGTTCGAGTATATAACTATACAAGTTAGGATCAGAATTGCAAAAGCAGCATCAATCTTCAAGAATCTTGAGAACATATGGAATTCAAAAGTTATAAGCACAAAAACCAAGTTAAGACTATTCAATTCAAATGTAATATCCACCCTCATTTATGCATGCGAAAGCTGGAAAACAACTAAAGAAATAGAAAAGAAATTAGACTCTTGAAAACAAATGCCTAAGGAAAATACTCGGCATCAAGTGGAATGAATTCAAGAACAATGCAGAGATAAGACAGATGACTGAACAACAACCAGTCTCACGGGTGATCAGGAAAAGGAGATGGACATATGTTGGCCACTTGATGAGAAGAAATGAGCAGAGAATCCCAAAACAAGCTATCAAGTGGAACATAACAGGCCGAAGAAAAAGGGGCAGACCGCGTGAAACTCTGAAGAGAACATTATTAAGAGAGGCCAGGTTAACAGGCATAAAATCCTTTGTTGAGGTTGAAAGACTCGCCGAAGACAGGAAATATTGGCGAACTACTTTGCGAGCCCTATGTGACGTCTAACGGCACGGGAAGGATATAAGATATATAAGATATATATAACTATACACTGAGCCACTGCAGTAAAGCTGTGATATGTATAAATTAGGAAAAAAATTAGGAACAGCTTTATTACTTAACGAGTGCACAGTTTATAAATAAAACTGTTTAAAAACAAAAATGCTAACTTCATTGATGGTAACTTTAACAATTCTTCTTCTGCTTCTTCTTCTCCTTTGGTCCTAGCAACGAGCACATATACTTGTTGTTCGGATAAATCGTGCAGTCCTGTGTAAGTCATGCTTGCGCCCCAAGGTCTGTCTTCCAGTGTAGCTAGCTCCATGTAGCCCAGAGTTGGGATGGGGCTACTTGGTGCAGGTCTGTAGGGGGAGAGCTTTACGATAGTAACAAGGCACATATTTTAAAATTGTTACATTCAAACTGTTACTGTAGATGAAGCTTTTGTTTATCATTTTATCGCTAAAATTACCTTTCAGAGGCAGTGACACTGCATAGCTATGTGTGTACCAAAATGGACATAAATATACACAACGTTACTTTTTAAATGGTGGGATGTGGAATGGAGAGACTTTTCGCTTGCAAAGATAACATTTCTTGACAATGGAGAAAATTAACTATTAGAAAGTCTTATCCCACATTTATTTGTAAACTAAACCACTCAATTCTGTCTAGTTTATCCCATATAATAAGAAATTTCAAGACTGAGCTTTCTTGATAGCATCGGCTTTTTGGCTTGTCGTTTACAAAATGACCAATCAACATATAAACAAAGTCCAGATTCTGAACCACAGGACCCGATAAATTTGTTCGTTTGTTCTTTGTATAGCATTTGTTTTATAATATGTCGGTAAAGTTATGAGAGGTTAACTTGAACTTTGAACCCCCGTATGACAAAGACTTAAGTTCAAATTCCAGTCCGCCCTGTCAACTCAGCCATGGCGGTCGCAACGTCGAAGCTCTTCTCCAGACTGAATATTACAAAATGGTGAGTAAATACTAAAACGTCAAATATTACACTCGTACCGAAATCCGCAGGATCAGGGAGGGGTTGCATGTAATATATAACATTTACCAACGATATAAAGTCGTAAATCAGCAAACAGCAATGGTACAAGAATTCGGTAGGATCATCGTCAATGCTCTCCAGAAACTTCCGTAGGTGCTCCAGTATTTCCACCAGCGTTTGTACGCTATAAATTGATTACACTCTTTCTCTGGTTGATTGACCATCCTTGTGGAGTTCCCAGCCTGTCGTTCACTTTTTTACCACCCAAAAGTGTCACCTAGCCCCCCCCCCCCCAACCACCACCACCCTTGAGAGCGAATGGTACAACAAAATAAACTTCAGTCAAATGAAACATTTGTATAAGACCATGAGTTGACGTAATGGCCATGAATTGCATATGAGCAAAAAACAGAAACACCTGGTAAAGGTGAACAGTGTATCTGAAAAGCACAGGTTCTGGAAAGTAACAATAAAAGAAGAGTCCTTAAATGAAAACATAATAATGTAACCTGGCCATCTTTTTTTCTCTTGGGGGTGGGGATGGGGATGCTAGAGTTAATACTTACTTTATTACTTACTTTACTTTATCCTTCCTCTTGTACCGTGAGATTCAAAGGGAGATGCAGTTAGATTCAGTGATGTTTATGCTGTAATTCACGAGTGTTTCTATAACTTCATTTACCCATCTTTTCATGTGTCTTCCTCTTGATCTATGTCCTGTAGTACTTTGATTGAAGGCCCTTTCTGCTAGCTGTATGTGCATCATTCTCATTAAATGCCCGGACCATTTAATTCTTTATTTCTGTATGTATTGTATTGTTTTATGGATGTGAAGCATGGTCTGTGAATAAGAGAGTACAACGAGAAATGGATGCCATGGAGATATGGTTTATAAGAAGGATGTTGTAGGTACCATGAAAACCAATGAAGAAGTCTTAAAAGAGGCTGGAGTTAAAAAGCAAATTATAGCAAAGATCAGAGGCAGACAAGTGAGATTTGTAGGACATTTCCTGAGAAGAGGAAAATCAGAACGCACTGTGGCAACTGGAAAAATTGAAGGAAGATGAGAGAGGAAGACAGAGAGAGGTTACTGGATGGGCTGTCAGTGTGGCTAGAAAGAAAGTCACCAGCGGATTTCATAATCAAGTCTAAAGACAGGGAATTGTTGAGAGAAATGATCACCTGTGCCACGCGGCATGGCACTTGAATTGAATTGAATTGTAGGCATGGTGTATTTCCAGCTAATTGTCTTATGTCATCATTTCTTAGCTTAGAAGGAAAAAAGTTAATGAAATTTTTTAAAAATTGTGTTTAAAATTATGGTTTTAAATTTAATCCACAATTTAACCAGTAGACAAGGTTTGAGACAGTGATGCATCCTGTCTAACTGTAACATAGCATTTCCCTCTGGCTGTCCATACAAACTCTGAAATTCCCTTTATTTCCAAACATATAGTGATCAAAGATGAGAATATGGGACCACATGTTTAGAAATAGGGGATATTTAGGCATCCTGACAGAGGTAATAGAATTCCATGGATAGATTAACATTTGGGATGGTCCCATATAATATGGGACAGTTGATCACCAAGTAATGGCAGAAAGAAAGAACTGAAAGAATAGATGTTAGAGAGAAGTTGCCATTCAACAGGGCAGAGAATGTTGCAGTTGGGGTTTTGGTAATATTGTTGACCTCCAGATGCATGAAGTCATTCAGTGCCACTCTCACGCACACAGAACTGTGTTATCTTTTTATATGGCTTTATTAGCACAGGACGTCGTAATGGTTGGGGCTTTGTCACTTACCCCAGTGGAAAAACAATCACAGTAAGAAAGGATGCACATGATGCCATAACCTGCAACGTGAGGATGGAAATGAAAGCAGCCACCTCTGCAATAGCTTGACTGGTTGAACAGCAAGTACACCATGCTGTCATAATGATGGTCTCTCAAAGCATGCTTCATAGGGAGTAGGCCAGCCTTCATTCTCAAGTTGCAGAACTTGCATGGATCTACTGCCCTGAGTACGTGGGGGTGCATGGTAATGAGCAGGTCAGCCAACTAGTAGGGCCCCAGTGCAAGGTGTGCTGAGACTGGATAAGTCAGACATCTCAGAGGCTGGTGTGGATAAGCTCTTTAGAGAGAAAGAGCTGTCATAGGAGAATAACTGCTAGATTTGCAGAATGAAGGAACTGGGAGTGAAACAAGGCAAGGGAAGGATAAGCTCCCTCTGTGAACAGAAATGATGAATCCACACTCAGTGCATGACAGGAGCAGTTAGTAAACATACCTTACAGCAGTTACTGCAATAGGCAGTGGAGCAAATATGGGAATGTCCTGACTGAAGCAATGCTACTTCTTAGGATCAGTCAAAAAATATAAGAAAGGAATAGGGTGAAATCACTGAGAAGGTAGCAAATGTAGGAGAAGAGCAAGGAAAGGAAAATGTGGAAGGTCATTCCTTTTTTCTTTCTTTGTTTCTTTCCCATTTTTTTTCTTCTTATCTGCTACACTGCTATCCAACCACCGCATTCCTTGATGTCCACTTTTGTCTTTCTCTGCTCCCTTTATTTCCACGTGTAAATCTTTTCCTACTGTAAATCACCAGCAGTGTTCCCTCTAAGCTGTATGGCAGCATAGCCATACACACAGAAAAAAAATAATCCAAAATTGCTGCTTTTATTTTTCATTTTCCTGATATTACTCTGTTCTGTTGCACCACTAAATCACTGACAAGTATATCTTATGGCATCATGCAGGACACCTTGTGGCATCATGCAGGGCAGCAATAATTTTTTGTCTACTTCTCACAGTCTGCATTCAGCCTTTATATGGTGTCCCAACTTTGCTTCAAGTTATTTCTGCTTCTATAGTTTTTTTGCCAGGTTGTCATTGTTTACCCACTGTTTCTCATTTCCTCGGATGTCCGTCATATGGCTGTGTTAGCAGTGTTGAAGCACATGGCCAAACAATTTCCAGTATAGTTTTGCAGTAGTTATGCGCATGTCTTCTTGTTTGCATTGGACAAGTAGGTCTCATTTATTTGTTGTCTGTAGCCAGTAAATAGTGGCAACCTTACTGAGGCAGGCGCTGATAGCACACGAGTAAATGAACTGTGCATCTTAGGATCTTTGGTCTGAGGTAAGATGCTAATATTAAATGCTGCAAACATATAATACTATTACTTTTTCTTGTCAGCAGTTCTATATCCCGGAGGAAACTGAGTTTATCCAGCTATATGCTGTACCCTGCCTTTGGTGAAGAGTTTGAGAAGGCAAAAGAACGGCTTGGCAAACTTAAGGAGGATCCGGGAAATGATGTGAAGCTGAAGATTTATGGTCTCTTTAAGCAGGTATGAAAATAAAAATTTGTAATGGTGATTTTTGTCATTGTGGATGATCTCCCTGTAACATCAAACTTTGTAAACAAGTGGAACACAACAGGCCAAAGAAAAAGAGGTCAGCCATGTGAAACTCTAAATAGGACATTGTTAAGAGAGGCCAGTTCGGTGAGCATAACATCCTTTGATGAGATTGAAAAACCCATTGAAGACAAGAAATCTTAGCGAACTACCATGCCTCACATATGTGACGTTTAGTGGCACGGGAAGGATGTAAGATACCCATTTCTACAGCTGATCTGACTTTGTGCAATATGATCTGGATTTTCTTCTTCTACATGTATGTTCTGCCGTCTAGAAAGAGATTAATCGCCTACAAGAATCCCATCTTCAGCAAGAGCTCCTAATGAGTGCCTCACTATTTCCATGCATGATGTTTTTTTCCTAGGACAGATTTGGGTTCTTAAATCTACAGAGAGTGCAAGTTTGTGGCCAGTATTGAACACCATCCTTTTTCTTCTAAAGGGGGTACACTAGCCATTGTTCTGTGGGCCATATTGAAGTCCTAGGAGGTAGGATAGGGTCTTGCCAGTCATAATGACTAAGTTGACTTACCAGCACAGCCATTTCCATTTGTGATGCTCTCAGAATCTTGGCTACTAATAAGACATTACTTTGGTGTATCAGATATTGCATAAGAAGTTACTGACAGTCTATAAATGATCCAACGGTACATCTCTTGCATTGTTCATATTAGAATGTTAATTTTTTTCTGTAAAACTATTAACTATTTTAATACATCAGGGAAGCAAAATATGTTTAAGATAATTTTGATTAAAAAACAAATATTTGTTTTATTTTCAAAGGCCACCCAAGGTAAATGTAATGTCCCCAAACCAGGAATGATGGATTTGGTTGGTAAGGCCAAGTGGAATGCCTGGAATGATCTAGGATCATTGAGTCAGGTTTGTTTGACAGAAATAAATTTATGATATTCTATACAACAAAGTCTTTGCAGGTCTCATGTTCCTCGTACTTTTGACTTTAGCCATTTTAATATTTTCTTTGCCTGTGTTAGATTCAGTTCACTTTGACAAGAGTTTCTAGCGGCGACAGTGCAACATTTGGGATGTTTATAGTCAGAAGAGACTTGAATACTTGATATACTTTTCTCCGATTTCATGTAGTTTATTGACCCAGTCAGTGGTCAGAATCTGTGTCAGGGACGAATAACCACAAAGTCCTTTCTGGTACCTTAGGACACGTCTTGCTAACGGATGCACAGAATAAGTTGAGATGTTCACGGACAGAGTTATGGCAGCTTGATGCTAAAATACTGGCTGTAATTCCCAGGGAAGAAGCTCGGTGATGTCACCCTCACTGCTCGAGGTGCACACGGCTTCTGCACCAGCTCGCTGCTTAACAAATGCTGAACACTATATTTCTTTTTTTTTCCACTCTTTTTTTCATGAGAGTGAGTTTCTCTTGATTAGCGAAAAAGGCTACTAATATAGATCTATCTTAAAAGTGATGTACATAAAGCAAACTTTCAAAAAGTAAGGGGTACCTGCACTCCTCTTTTTTTCCCCACTCTTATTTATTACATATTATACATGTAAATTTAAATTTTCTCTTTTTTTTTTATATTTTGTTATCCTGAATGTTTTCTTTTTTTGTATTAATAAGCCTTAATCCAGAATGTTTCATCTGTGTGCTCCATTAATGAATATAACTGTTTCCACCACATTTTTAAAATGGTTTATTTAAATGCTGTATATTTTTTATATATAACCCTTATTAAAAAAAAATTATAGTTGATGTCATAGGTTTAAGCACAAGTAATGCAAACTGCTCATATCTGTAGGACATTATTGTGCAGAAGTCTGTAAAAACTTCATTAAAGTCATCTGCTTTTGCTTTGGTGTTAGAACTGGCAGAAATGACCACAGCAACAACAAGAAATGCTTGTGTTTGTAAGCTCCAGATTCTTTTGTGTCATTGGTTCTAGCCCTGAGTTGCCTCCCATGCGATGGTAGTCTTCTGTCGTCCTGTTCCTCGTGTCGGATGGAAAAACCTTTCATGGTTGACTTTAAAATGTCCTTGTGTCTTGGGTGGGCATCAGTTGTGTAGAAGGTTTTTATTTTGTGAGGCACCAATAATTGTGGTATTGAACCAAATGTGTGTTGGTAAATGTGTGTATGTAAGGTATAATAATGCAGAAATCTGTGTGTATGAGTGATATGGAAATTTGTGTTTGTGAATATCAGTAAAGTAGAAATCTGTGTTTATGAGTCATCAGTGATATGGAAAATTTGTGTTTGTGAACATCAGTAAAATAGAAATCTGTGTTTATGAATCATCAGTGATATGGAAAATTTGTGTTTGTGAACATCGCTAAAGTAGAAATCTGTGTTTATGAGTCATCAGTGATATAGAAATTTGTGTTTGTGGACATCGGTAAAGTAGAAATCTGTGTTTATGAGTTATCAGTGATATGGAAAATTTGTGTTTGTGAACATCACTAAAGTAGAAATCTGTATTTATGAGTCATCAGTGATATGGAAAATTTGTGTTCGTGAACATCAGTAAAGTAGAAATTTGTGTTTGTGAGGCATGGGCAATGTTGGAAATTTATGTATGCAAGAATTAGTTTGTGAAAAAAAAAAAAAAAAAGAAAAAAGATCTGTCTTATTCATGTTCCCAGGATGATGCTCAGAGGGCATACATAGATCTTGTGAACCAGTTGGCTGGAGCAGAAGCAGAGACAGTCACAGAGGACCTGGGACCTGGAAACCAGTACGAGGGCCTGAAGATCACAAGGGAAAACAGAATCTTTAAGATCCAGTACAACAGGCCAACCAAGAAGAATGCTATTACATTGCAAGTAATGCCATGTTATATGAGACTTAATAGATTCTTTTGACAGTTGGGCTGTCCCACATTTCCATATTATCAGAAAAATGCCCACATGACTTGTAGTCATTCACCTAAAGATTGGATCTAATATCATTTTTAAATTATATTATTTTAATGATAGAACTTTGACATTTTTGGTTGCTGTTTTCAGTCCTTATATGTTCAGTCCTTACAGTGTTATTTTCAGTCCTTACAATGCTGTTTTCAGTCCTTACAATGCTGTTTTCAATCCTTACAATGTTATTTTAAATACTTACAATGCTGTTTTCAGTCCTTACAATTTATTTTCAGTTCTTACAGTGTTATTTTCAGTCCTTACAATTTTATTTTCAGTCCCTACAATGCTGTTTTCAGTCCTTACAGCGTTATTTTTAGTCCTTACAATACTGTTTTTGGTCCTTACAATGTTATTTTCAGTCCTTACAATGCTGTTTTCAGTCCTTATATATTCAGTCCTTATGATGGTGTTTTCAGTCCTTATGTATTCAGTCTTTATGATGCTGCTTTCAGCCCTTATATATTCAGTCCTTACGATGGCTGTTTTTATTCCTTATGTATTCAGCCCTTATATATTCAGTCCTTATGATGCTGCTTTCATTACCAGACTTAATTGAAACTGAATTGATTGCCACAGGTAGTGTCATAGATTGTGTGATTGGATGATAATGATAGCTATAAAGCTTGAGTTCTTTGCAGCCATTGCACATTAATAAAGATCTTGAAATATGGCCATTGAGTCAGATGGTAATGAGAAACAATGGCTGTTTCAAACTTCCAGACTGACCCATTTTTATCTTTTAGGATGGTTGTGTAGAAGGTTTATTAACATTAGCAGTCTGTAAAAGTTTCTGAACAGCTTCTTTCAAGACTGACTCTGCCTTGTTTGAATCCCTTAACTAGCCACGGTAATACTGCATATGTTTTTTCCTCCTACATCTAAAGTGTGTTTCTTGCATAACCATGGGCAGTTGTTATGGAGCAAAGAGTCTTATTGGCTAACCTTCTAATAACTGTACTAATCAGCTCTGAAGCAAAGGGCGATCTGAAAAGCTGAAAGAATATTTCCATTGAGTGTTGGAAGACTGTTAGAAAAGCTGCCACCAGTATCTTTATGGCCCATGACTCCAGTAGAAAAATTGCCACCGATATCTTTGTGGTCTGTGACTGTAGACATTTATGCCAGGACTTGCTTCCTTAGCCTCTGACCGTTCCAGAGTTCTAACAAGGCAGTGGGTTTGACACCACATACCAGTCTATTAAAACCACACACACAAAAAACTCCACCAAAAATCTATTAAATGTCACTTTTAGGATCATGTTATACACTTTAAGTGAGTATCAGCCTAAAATAAGATCACGTTACATTGATCTTTGTTACTTCCACCATACAGATGTACAAAGATATAGGTAAAGCACTGAAGGAAGCTGCGGAGAACGATGCTTACACATTAGCTGTTTTAACAGGTATGCTTCTACATGATGATGCTGGTTACATTTTATATTCATTTACCGAAATACATTTTTACAAATAGGAAACGTTGAGGTTTTTACACAGTAAAGTAATAGGACACTGTGTTGTATGGTTTCAAGGTTAAAGGTTCAAAGATTCAAAATTAGACTCCGGCGTTATTGCATTCAGGACAGCCCCATATATGCTCTGCCGCATGCCGCAACATCTATCCAAAAGTATGATTGCTGATAGCTCCCATCAGATGTTGGTTGTTTACGATGTGTTTTCTGCCACATGGTTCAGATTTCTTTCCCTTAATGTGTCCTAGCTCCAGCAATCTCTTCACAGCTACATTGTTCTTCCTTTCCCACTCTTCATTTTCTCACAGTCTTTCCAGTACAGCTTTAGCAATGTCCCCTTTGTCCATTCTCAGTCTGCCATTTATTTTAGCCATCCAGCAAGTCTGCCTGCCATTTCATTGCCATGCATTCTCTATACAATAAAGCCATGTTAGGCTCATCACAGTTGACTAGCTTAACAGATGAACCCATTCTTTTCAAAGCAACTTTTTTTTTCTCAGTCTTGTGAAGCATACCCTGTGAATCCATCACAATGACACCATGAACCACATCTTGAGCAACTAGCCATTCCTTTGCCACCAATGCAGTCTCAGTTTCCATCTGCATGCTTGATGTAGTGACTTAAAAGGTTCTCAAACTCTGTGCCACTGCTCTTCCGTTGTGGTAGACAACAAAACCCCAACCGCTTCTGCTGTTCCAAGGCACTGAGCCATCTGTATATATTACCATGTCAGAAGACCCACCGTGATGCTGGATGAGATCTTGAACCCAAAGTTCAGCTGCACCCTGTGCCCAATCACAGCCCTTCTGTATAATAACCTTTGTTAGTTGAGGTTAGTTCTGTATCCATAATCAGTCATCACCTTTAGGCACCTCATCTAGATCACACACTGACATTATTGTGCCCTCAGCCTCAGACATCCAGTATCTGCTTTGTTTAATGCGTCTTCCCTTTATCAACCCCAGCTCCTTATGGAGAGGATGGACCTTCATGCCAGCAACTCTGATGTGTGCTTTCACCTGAGCATACTTGTGTTTTGACCTCACACTCAGCACATCAAGTAGAAAGTGCATGGCCACCTCAGGAGTGTCCCTGGTACAAACCATACAACACTGTGTTCTGTTCATTCACTGAAGTAATATCACTTAGGCCTGCATGTTGCAATAAAATATGCCATATTTAAATTTCATGGATTTAATGGGCCGCATCTACCAGTACTTAACTTGGAGAAGAGAAATTATGACAGTGCTCAGAGACAAGGGATGTACATGGAAGGAACCAGAGAATAATTCCAAGAACAGGGATGACAGGAGAGCCTTTATCCATGGCCTAATATCTCAAGGGAGTGAAAGGCGATGATGATGATGATGATGATGATCTACCAATACAATACTAGAACCAAAATAAAACTGTACCAGAAGTGTGTGTTGTCCATACTCCTCTTAAATAGAGCAGAATACTGGAGAACAGCTGAAAAAGAAATGGGCAGATTATCCTCATACAACACAACCTGCCTCAGAAGGATTTTGAATATTTACTGGCCACGGACAATAAATAATAGAGACCTAATATTTATCAATGTGAACTAGAAAGTCTGCATGTCATAATAGCAAAAAAATCACTAGAAATGGATTGGTCATGTACTCCAAAGAGACCCCAACAGCATAGCTAAAACAACAATGCTATGGACATCTTACATCTCACGTCCTTCCCGTGCCATTAAACGTCACATACGGCCTGCATGGTAGTTCACCAAGATGTCCTGTCTTCAGCGAGTTTTTCAGTCTCATCAAAGGATGTTATGCCCACTGAATTGGCTTCACTTAACAATGTCCTCTTTAGAGTTTCACGTGGTTGACCTCTTTTTCTTCATCCTGTTGTATTCCATTCGATAGCTTGTTTGGGGATTCTCTGATTGTTTCTTCTCATCACATGACTGACATATGTCCATCTTCTTTTTCTGATCAACCATGAGACAGGTTGTTGTTTGCTCATCTGTCTGATCTCTGTGTTGTTCTTGAATTCATTCCACTTTACACCGAGTATTTTCCTGAGGCATTTGTTTTCAAAAGAGTCTAATTTCTTGTCTATTTCTTTAGTTGTTTTCCAGCTTTCACATGCATAAATGAAGATGGATATTACATTTGAATTGAATAATCTTAACTTGGTTTTTGTGCTTATAACTTTTGAATTCCATATGTTCTCAAGATTCTTGAAGGTCAATGCTGCTTTGGCAATTCGAATTCTAACTTCTTTTCTGGTGTCACCGTTGTGGTCTATATAGCTGCCAAGATATGCAAAATGGTTTACTTCTTCAACAGCTGTTCCTTCTTTGTATATTTGTCCTTCGTCGTTAATGAGAACCTTCATTATTTTTGTTTTATCTTTTTATCCTATTTTACTAGCCATCTGTTTTTACTTGCATTGGTTTCATATTGTCGCTGATAAGAGTTATGTCATCTGCAAAATCAATATCTTCCAGTTGGGTCTCACGTACCCAATCAATGCCCATTTTACCATTGCAACATTTTTTCATCATGAATCTATGGCAATTCCAGAAAGCAAGGGAGATAATATACATCTTTGTTTCACGCCCGTTTCAATCTGGAACCATTCACTCATTCCTTCGTCTGTATTGACTGCACAAACATATCCATTGTTGAGGTCACTAATGATGTTGACAATCTTAGATGATATTCCATATATTCTTAAAATCCTCCATAATGATTCTCTGTGTATGCTATGGACACATGAGGGAAAAAGAGAGGCCGACCAAAGGCTACCTACCGGAGAACTGTAGTAGAAGCAGAAATGAGTAGCAAGCAGCACAGCTGGGGTACAGCACAAAGGCTGGCTGCAGACCATGAGAGGTGGAGAGAAATTTTTGCTGCCCTTCAAAATGCCACAGGGAGGACTTGGAGGTAATTGCTTAGGCAATTGCTGACCAAGGACATAGGATAGGCACATCTAATTTTCAAACCATTTAATGTTCATGTTAAGTCAGCTGCTCCATAAATGGCCTCATGGCATAAACTGGCATTTCCCAGTTTATTTCGAGCATGATGCTAAAACAGAAATGATACATGACTCATGACCCATGGAAAAGATTTTTTTTTTTAAAGGTGTTTTTTTTTATATTTTGGTTGAAAAACTTAAATTAGTAGGATTTCCCATAAGGTCCTTAAAATTTTTATTTTAACCAGTTTTTTTTTTTTTTAAATGTTCACAAAATGTTCTTGTGACCTTACCGCACTAACCTAATCTGGGTTATGACCTGGGGTTTGCAGCTACAAATGTAAATCCTTACATTTTCAAGTGGGTCCACATCTGTACCTTTTACCACAAGGTAGCTGGCTTGAATTTCGTTCAGAGACAGAAAGAGAAGACGCATGCGTAATGATAAAAAAAATATCCCAGAAATGGATTGATTGTGCACATCTAAGACTCTAACAGTATTGTAACAACTGCCATGTTTACAGCCAGTGTGACTGGTGCACCTCTTCCAACCAGGATCAGACCATTATCTGTCACTATGAGACTTCCATCCATCAACCATAACACCGGCGGTTAACATGTTCAGCATTCTTGTATTATTATTTCTTGTCATTGCACATTTCGTGAGCATAGAACTTAATAGTCCTTCTTTGATATTTGCAGATGTATAGTTAACATTTGAAGTGGAAGGCTTCACATATGTTATACTGTGTCTTTTGTATGCATTACCAGGTACTGGGGACTATTATTGTAGTGGCAATGATTTGTCCAACTTTACAAATGTTAAACCAGATAAGATTCCACAGATGGCAAGAGAATCAAGAGATGTGTTGGAGTAAGTATTACATTTTTATAAACCTAATATATATATATATATATATTGTCCAAAAAAAAGAAACTCATTAACTACTGATGACCCAATGTTAGCCATAACTTTGATATTCTATAGGTTTTTAAATTGAATGAATAAAATTTTCAAATTGCACACAGTAATACCTAAGGGTTTAAACGCTCACTTGACAGTTTCTTGCATCTGTGTGACGAGAATTTGTTAGTCCCAGGGGTATGATGCGTGGCCTCCGCTTGCATCGCTTAGCAACTGGCATATTCTGGGCATAAATGCAATCAGATGTCTGATGTGCACCCGTGGGATGGCCGCCCATTCTCCCTGGAGTGCCTGCCACAGATCATGACGATTTACTGGAGAAACATTTCGGCGACAAACACGTCTTTGCAGTTCATCCTATAGGTGCTCGATCAGATTCATGTCCGGTGACAGGGATGACCAGGGAAGGGTGAGAATGTTGTTGGCAGTCAGAAACTGTGTAGTGAACCGTGCAGAATGGGGTCTGGCGTTGTCCTGTTGAAACACTTACCTTTGCACAGCCAAAAATGGAAGGACATGGGGTCGAATAATTTCATTGACATATCGTTGCGCATTCAATCCCCCTTCTGTTGAAATTGATCATTCCCCATACCATTACACCTCCACCATCGTGTGGCGGAGCTTCATCAACGCAATTTTGGGCAAAACATTCACTAGGCTACAGTAGACCCTTCTCCGCATATCATAGCAGTGCAACAAAAAGGAAGATTCGTCACTAAACCAGACACTTCTCCATTGATTGTCAGTTGTCCAGGGCTGATGCTGGTTGGCCCAAACAAGTTGATTTTGGCGATGGTGTCTCGTTAAGACAGGACCTCGGTGAGGTCGTTGTGCCACCAGTCCAGCTTCATACAGTCTATTCCGGACAGTTTGATCAGACACATGATGTCCTGCAGGCAATGACTGGGCACTTGAGGAAGCTGTTGTAAACTTGTTTCTGAGGCGATGATCCAGAATACAGCGATCATCAGCTGCTGTTGTTACCCTGGGTCGTTCACTGCAGTGCCAGTCTTCAGCTGAGCCAGTGGCTTGGAAGCAGTGCCAGAGTTGACTGATGGTACTCTGCTGCACGTTTAAATGCCTGGAAACCTGACTTTGACTTTCGCCTGCTTGCAGTGGACGACCCAGGGTGACAACAGCAGCTGATGATCACTTTATTGCTTGCAGGCGACCAATAGCAATGTTTTGTAAATTTTGTGATAGATGCGTCATAATTGTCTGCTTGAAAATTAACTGAATTTGTGTAACCTCATCCTTTTATAGGGTTTCATTTGCGTGGGAAGTGAGTTGTACTTACCACAAAAATCATGAGTTTTCTATAAATGCAATATGAGTTATGGTAAAAAAATGCGTGATTAGCAAGGGCAGCAACTGCTTTCTGACTATACATGAGAACAGCAAAATTCATGCTAAATCATGGACATCTAGGTGACAATTTTTGGTATGGTTTGAGATACCCGGGAAAAAAAATGTTTGTCATAACATATAAAAAATGAAGCTTATATAAGCTGTGTGTTTCTTTTTTTGGACAGTGTATATATATATATATATGTTTTTTAAAAATTATCACCAAGATATTGGGTCCATGATTTACCGTGATTTTTGTTATTCTCATGTATAGTCAGAACACAGTAGCCGCCCTTGCTAATCATGCATTTTTTTACCATAACTCACGTTGCATTTATGTGATGAGCACAACTCACTTCCCATGTAAATGAAACACTATAAAAGGATGAGGTTACACAAACAAATTCAGTTAATTTTCAAGCAGACAATTATGGCACGTCTATCGCAAAATTTACAAAACATTGCTATTGGTCGCCTGCAAGCAGGTGAAAGTCAAATTCAGGTTGCCAGGCATTTAAACATGCAGCAGAGTACCATCAGTTGACTTTGGCACCGTTTCCAAGCCACTGGCTCAGCTGAAGACCGGCACTGCAGTGAACGACCCAGGGTGACAACAGCAGCTGATGATCACTTTATTTTGGTTCATCACCTCAGAAACAGGTTTACAACAGCTTCCTCAAGTGCCCAGTCATTGCTTGCAGGTTGTCGTATGTCTGATCAAACTGTCTGGAATAGACTGTGTGAAGCTGGACTGGTGGCATGATGACCTCACCAAGGTCCTGTCTTAATGAGACACCATCGCTAAAATCGACTTGTTTGGGCCAACCAATAAATGGGTTTGTCATGTACTCAGAAAAGATCCCAACAGTGTTATTATAACAACCATTTGATGAACACTTGAAAGAAAGAAGAGTAGAGGCAAACCATGGACGACCATACAGTTAAGATTTGCTCACACGTGTTGTTTTTGGCACATGCAATTTCTTAAGTTCCATTAATGGTGTATGGAACACAAATCTTAAATAATTTATGTCTGTCTAATTTATTTTAGAAAATTATTAAAAGAATGTTGTGAATGGACAGCAAAAATAACTAATGGAGAATGTTTGAGAAAAAATTTTGTCAAAAAAATAAGAGAGAGACAATGTACTCTCATAGGACATGCAATGAGAAGAGGGGGCATTGAAAATATTATAACAACAGGAAAAATAGAGGGAAGAAGAACTGGGGAAAACCAAGAGAAATGATACTGGACAGTCTGACGAGATGGTGTTCCTAGCTTATACGTGTACTCTGGAGAAGCATAATAGCCAACGCCCATCGGCACAGCACATGATGATGATGATGATGAATTTATTTCAAATTGTTAGGAGCTAAGAAAGATCTTGAAACAAATTATTGGTCGAAATTTCTGTATTTGTTTGAATTTCAGAGAATTTGTAAATGCCTTCATTGTTTTCCCCAAGCCTTTGATTGCCCTTGTGAACGGACCTGCAATAGGGATCAGTGTAACAACGCTTGGTCTTTGTGATGTTGTCTATTGTTCAGATCGGGTAAGCCATTCATCATGATCATTCGAAGTACAGAAGGAACCATCGGTGTAATTCTTGATTAGATTTTATTTTGGCAAAGGTAGGAGCAGTTTCGGTCACTGAAAAAACACACATTTGTAATGTTTCAGCTTGCAGCTTTCTCATACAGGACAAAGGAACAGGAAACGAAGGTAGAGTAGGTAAATGAACAATTTTTTATAATTTTTTATAAATAGGAAACTACGAGGCTTTGGTACAGTAAAGTAAGAGAACAAATTTTGTATGATTAGACCTCGAAAAAATCGTAGACAAAGCACTTTAGTGAGACGTGAGAGAAAGAAAAATCACAAGAGAATTACCTGGGATTCGAACACGGACTCCGGTAGGACGAGCAGCCGTCTAGCCACGAGAGAACAGCTTACTATCGACTTAGCCAACTAGCACCCCAAAAAAGGTGTTTTGTTGACATAGTCTTTAGTAACCGCTCAGCAGACATAAGGGATCGTGACACCCGGAAAGAAACGAGGTCGTGACACAGAAATTCCGTAGCTTAGATTCATTCTCTCTAGCAGGTACCAACTAGACAAACATACACACGGTCTCCTGCCATGTCTGGTGCAAACTTGGACAACAATAACAAACGAACGAATACTTATTACATGAAGTTAGTTTCGGATATAGATTTAATGAACAATTTTTTATAATTTTTTATAAATAGGAAACTACGAGGCTTTGGTGCAGTAAAGTAAGAGAACAAATTTTGTATGATTAGACCTCGAAAAAATCGTAGACAAAGCACTTTAGTGAGACGTGAGAGAAAGAAAAATCACAAGAGAATTACTTGGGATTCGAACACGGACTCCGGTAGGACGAGCAGCCGTCTAGCCACGAGAGAACAGCTTACTATCGACTTAGCCAACTCTCTCTCTCTGAACCTTAAGTGCCCAGGGCACATGGGGCTTCTGCAAGGGTTTTCCACAAATGCCTGTCTTTCGCCTTTTTTTCTGCTCTTGCCCAGGTGAGCCCTCTATTGCTCAACATCCTTTCTGTTGTTCTTCTCCATGTCTCTTTTGGTCTACCCTTACTTCTGCTCCCCTGTGGTGTCCATCTTAGTGCTATTTTTGGTAGTGAGTTGTCAGTCATTCGGAGCACATGTCCCAACCATCGCCAGCGTCTTTCCTCAATAATTGTTGTCAGTGGTTTCATCTGCATTTCTGCCAATAAGATGTTATTTCTTATGGTGTTTGGCCAAAATATTTTTTTAATTCTACGTAAACATTTAGTCTGGAAAGAATTCAACTTGTTTTCTATGGTTTTGGTGATTTTCCAGCATTCACTTCCATAGAGTAGTACACTTAGAACATTACTCTTAAATATCCTGATTTTCATATTTATGCTTAGTTTATTTGATTTCCATATATTCTGTAGCATTGCAAAAGCCTGGTTTGCTCTAGTAAGTCTGCTGTTGATGTCCTCTGTGCTGTCTCCATTTTCTACTACTCTGCTGCCAAGGTATACAAATTCGTTGACCTCCTCCACTAACTTGTTATCTACTCTGAGTACATTTCTGTTGTTCACATTTTGCTTCATTAACTTTGTCTTTCCTACGTTGATCTTTAGTCCTATGTTGTTTGCATTCTGGGTTAACTTGTTTATTTTATCTTGCATATCTTTGTGACTGCTTGATAATAGACAAATGTCGTCCGCAAAGTCAAGGTCCTCCAGCACTGTGTTAAGGGTCCATTGTAATCCTCTGCATTTGTCTGATGTTGCCTCCTTCATTAACCAGTCTACTGCCAAGATAAATAATGTTGGTGATAGTACACATCCCTGTTTCACTCCTGTTTGTACCCTAAAGCTGCTGGAGGTATGTTCTCCACAGATAACTTTGCACTGAAAACCCTCGTATAGGGCTTTGATTACATTAACTATTTTATGGGGCAGGCCATGCCATCTTAGGATTTTCCACAGGAGAAAAGAGGAATGGATAAGTGAGACCACATGGGAAAAGACAGAGCAAAGAAAAGAAATCAAGAAAAAATTACTGAACACCAAATCACAACGGCTTAAAGAACGAGTTTTAAGTAATTATGCACAAAAAGACAAAGAAGTGAAGGAATCATGCCGTCAAGATAAACGTCAATACTATGACAACTTAGCAGAAACAGCAGAGAAAGCAGCATATACAAATGACATGAAAACCATATATAAAATCACAAAGCAGATGACAGGTAACTTCAATACAAGATGTGAAAGTGCAGTAAGAACACAAAATGGACAACTGGTCAGTGGAGAAAGAGAAAAAATTGAAAGATGGAGGGAACACTTTAACACCCTACTAAACAGAACACAAGCAGCACAAGCAATAGATATACCTGAAGCAAAAGCGGAACTAAACATCAATACAGGACCAATAACAATAAATGAAGTAAAAGAGGCGATAAAGATGCTAAAATCAGACAGGGCACCAGGTGAAGATGAAGTGACTGCTGAGATGTTGAAAGCAGAAGAAACAGAAACACCAAAACAACTTTGCCGGATATTACAACAAATTTGGGATTTAGAAAAAGCCCCAGAGGAGTGGAAAACTGGTCTTATAGTAAAACTACCAAAGAAGGGTGACCTCAGAGATTGCGGGAACTGGAGAGGCATTACCCTACTGCCACTCACTAGTAAAGTATTTTGCAGAATAATCATCAACAGAATTGTACCAACACTTGAGGAAAAACTTCGGAAAGAGCAGGCAGGATTTAGGAAAGGAAGATCATGCATAGACCATATATTTGTACTTAGACAAATATTAGAACAGGCAAATGAGTGGCATAGCACAACATATGCATTATTCATAGATTTTGAGAAAGCCTTTGACAGTGTCAACAGAGATGCACTGTGGACTTAGCCAACTAGCACCCCAAAAAAGGTGTTTTGTTGACATAGTCTTTAGTAAACGCTCAGCAGACATAAGGGATCGTGACACCCGGAAAGAAACGAGGTCGTGACACAGAAATTTTTCTTTCTCTCACGTCTCACTAAAGTGCTTTGTCTACGATTTTTTCGAGGTCTAATCATACAAAATTTGTTCTCTTACTTTACTGTACCAAAGCCTCGTAGTTTCCTATTTATAAAAAATTATAAAAAATTGTTCTTTAAATCTATATCCGAAACTAACTTCATGTAATAAGTATTCGTTCGTTTGTTATTGTTGTCCAAGTTTGCACCAGACATGGCAGGAGACCGTGTGTATGTTTGTCTAGTTGGTACCTGCTAGAGAGAATGAATCTAAGCTACGGAATTTCTGTGTCACGACCTCGTTTCTTTCCGGGTGTCACGATCCCTTATGTCTGCTGAGCAGTTACTAAAGACTATGTCAACAAAACACCTTTTTTGGGGTGCTAGTTGGCTAAGTCAATAGTAAGCTGTTCTCTCGTGGCTAGACGGCTGCTCGTCCTACCGGAGTCCGTGTTCGAATCCCAGGTAATTCTCTTGTGATTTTTCTTTCTCTCACGTCTCACTAAAGTGCTTTGTCTACGATTTTTTCGAGGTCTAATCATACAAAATTTGTTCTCTTACTTTAGAGTAGGTAAAGGTAACCCAGTCATGTCTTGCAGGCACAAGTGGGGTATGGTTTTGGTGCCTGTATTTTCTTTGACCTGTCAGTACACTAGAGGGTGATATGGTCAGCATCATGCCTGGCTGCCTTTCCTTCCCCAACTCCAGAAGAAGTCAGGTACTCATTTTGACATTGACTGGGGCGCCTCTATCCAGATTCAACCCCCCCCCCCCCCCCCCACAAACTTTTGTCATGTGAGACTAGTGCATTAACCACTTTGTCACTCAGATGCCCAGGAAAAGAAGAAGAATAAGGCTAAATTTAGATGTATGATGTATAACAAATAATAATGGAAAAAAAGTAAAAGGGTTAAATATCTTGTGGCTTGTATGAGGGTAAAGCGTCAGTATAATTCTCAAGGCAATATTCAGTACTTTTAAAAAAATGTTTAAGCGTTCAAAAGACTTCTGCTAAATTTATCAAGAACAGATGTCCTTGTAGACAAAGAATATTGATAAGCAAGGTGAGATATATCAGACTGCATTGCTTGCCTGTGAATGAAGAGAAAATGGGATATCGCACGGTGAATGAAGAATAGACTTCTCAAGATGTATAAACTAGAAAAAAGTAGGAACAGCTTTATTATTTAACGAATACACAAGACATCTCAAGAGGTCAAAAAAAAAAAAAGATGAAAAAAGCAAATGATGAGTATAGGAATTGCTCAGCTGTAGCAAGCTGGCTTCTACAGCAGTATTCTCAGTGTGACCTCTAGACCTCCCTTTTCAACCCAGGATGCCTTGAATCCTCTTTTTTATATATATATATCCTTCCCTTTCTGTTAAACGTCACATATGGCTCGCAAGGTAATTCACCAATTTTTCCTGTTTTCAGCAAGATTTTCAATCTCATCAAGGGATTTTATGCCTTATTAATTTGGCCTCTCTTAACATTGTCCTCTTTAGAATTTCAAGTGGTCTGCCTCTTTTTCTTTGGCCTGTAGTGTTCCACTTGATAGCTTGTTTTGGGATCCTCTCCTATGTATCCTATCCAGAAGGGATTTTCACCATTATACATTTTGATGGTGGTAAAATTCTCCCTCTTAGACTTGAGATTCCTACCCAGAGACCCACCTGCCTCCTTGTTGAGAAACACTGTACAAGAGGCAAATGATGTGAGTTTTAACCAAATCTAAGCATGTTAACATTAACTTTTATCCTAATGCAGTCATAAATGGGTAAGAAGTGTTATATTTATCTGCAAGGAGATACAGTGTATTACACTGAATGTTCCACAGTTAGTGTTTTTAAGTAGAACAGTGTAATCATGATCAGTTTAGTTGCCCGTATATTGCACCATTTCAAGTTGAAACTGAGAAGAAGGAACTAACAGTTAGGGTAATCCGTGGATTGGCTGTCAAAAGGAGGAGGAGGATGAGGTGGACTTAAAGGCACATGGAGAAGAACTTTTGAGTCAAAACTTTAAAACACAAGGAAGAAATATCTAACACATGGAGATGAACCTTTCAAAAAGAGCTGTAAAATTTTTTTTTTTAAAATGCAACACATGAAGATGAGCCTTCAAGACAGAACTCTAAAATGAAAGAAAGAAATATCTATCACTTGGAGAAGAAACTTTCAGGCAGAACTCTAAACTGGAAGGAAGAAATATTCAACACTGGAAATGAACTTTTTAGACAGAACTCTAAAATGAAAAAAAGAAATAGCCAAGAGTTAGAGGAGATTGCCCAAGAGATTAAGCTTTAGAATATTCACAGATTGTTTATATTTGATTATTTTAAACTTTGATGGTACCACAGTGTGGGATGTTCTTGTTCTTTAGGCAACATTTCACACACCGTTCTCGGCACTAGGACAATCTCCTGAGGCTTGTTCGTCCTATGTATTTCCCAAGATTATGGGATATTCCAAGGTATGTTAACATATGACTGTGGGTTTACTGTCACCGGGACATTCCAAGGTATGTTAACATGTGACTGTGGGTTTACTGTCACCGGGACATTCCAAGGTATGTTAACATGTGACTGGGTTTACTATTGCCAAAATATTCCAAGGTATGTTGATATCATTTTGACTGTGGTTTTACTCATTCATTCATTTGTATGTCCTTTGCAGAACTTTGCCTCCCTAACAGCACTCTTGTAGGCCTCTCAGTTGTGAGCAAGATGGCCTGCTGCTGATGCATTCATTTGCAGGTCATCAACGATGTCTTGCAGCCATCTTCATCTTGGTCTTCCTCTCTTTCTTTTTCTCATTATGTACCCTTCCAAGATGGTCTTCTCTAGATTATCATGATGTTTAATGTGTCCAAAAATATTTAAGTTTTCTCTGTTTAATCCTCTTTACTAGCCAGCCTTCTTCAATATTAAGTTCTTGTAGTATGGATATATTTGTTCTTTTTTGTGTCCATGATATTTGAATAAATAAGATAGACAGAGGTGTATGGTGCAGTTTTACAAAGTGAGGGAGGGAGTGAGTAAGGTGAGAAAAAAACGAATAGAAAGTATGAGAATGTATAAATGAAAAACATACATCATCAGATATTTCGGCAAGAGCCTTATTCGAGGATACATACACAACGAAACAAAAACACAAAGAACTCTTATCTGTTTTTGTTTCGTTGTGTATGTATCCTCGAATAAGGCTCACGCCGAAATATCTGATGTTGTATGTTTTTCATTTATACATTCTCATACTTTCTATTCGTTTTTTTCTCACCTTACTCACTCCCTCCCTCACTTTGTAAAACTGCACCATACACCTCTGTCTACCTTATTTATTTAAACCAGTTTTACTGCAGTCACTATCCCATTTATCTGTCATGATATTTGAAGAACTCTTCTGTAGCATTTACATTCAAAGGCATTTATGTGTTTCTCAGCTGTTTTGTGGTTTTACTATCACTGGTATATTCCAAGGTACGTTGATAACATGTGACTGGGTTTTACTATCACTAGTGTAATGTATAATCAGTGTCTAGCTGTGTAATATTTTAGAACTTTAGATGTGGTTCTTTGTATGACAGTATTGTCTGTGATACTGTACATATGACAGTGTATGGCTCTTTATATGACAGGTATGTTTGTGAGTACTGTACACATGACATGGCACTTTATGTGATAATTCTTCCTGCCTGCTGTTTGTGTGAAAATGCCATCAGTGGTACTTGATATCACAGTGATGTGACAATGCTTATCATAGTGCTGTAAATAATGATGTTGCCTGGGAGTACTTCAGGTGGTAATAGTGCCTGCTGCTTATTTATAGAAGAGAGATAGGGAGCATTTGAGAGAGAGTGGTCCAAATCGATGATCGCATCAACCAGCAGTTAGCAGTAAATTACCGATTAGGTAAAGGTAACCTTGTCATGCCTTAGAGGCACATAGGGATATGGTGTTAGTGCCCATATTTTCCTTGACCTGTCAGCACACTAGAGGGTGATGTGGTCAGTATCACGCCTGGCTGCCTTTCCTTCCCCAACTCCAGAAGAAGTCGGGTACCCATTTCTACAGCTGGGTGACTGGGGTGCCACCGGCCGGATTCGAACCCCCGACCTTCGCCATGAGAGATTAGTGCACTGACCACTTCGCCACTCAGACACCCAAATTACTGATTAAAAAGGAGAAAATCTAAATCTATTGGAGGTTGTTGTTTACCATAACCAGTTTATATTATCAAAAAAATAGTAAAAAGCAACCAGTGAAATTGGCTGGAGGAGAATCAGGCCAGAAGGCTGATGCTGCTCAGTTTACATGGAGGAGAATCAGGCCAGAAGGCTGATGCTGCTCAATTTACATGGAGGAGAATCAGGCCAGAAGGCTGATGCTGCTCAATTTACATGGAGGAGAATCAGGCCAGAAGGCTGATGCTGCTCAATTTACATGTAGGAGAATCAGGCCAGAAGGCTGATGCTGCTCAATTTACATGGAGGAGAATCAGGCCAGAAGGCTGATGCTGCTCAATTTACATGGAGGAGAATCAGTCATTTCTGACTTCGGTTCAGCATGTCAGCATTTTGTCAAGATTAAATCTTGGTGCAGATAAGAGCAAAAAGTTTACACAAACCAAATGTTGTATCGGGAAAACTGGTATTTCGTAATGTATTTCGTGCAAGATGGTAAGACAACAGGCGCAGGTGAAACTGCCAGTTTTTAAAAAAATCCTAATACTATCACTGGTCTGAATAATTCTTCTTCTTCTTCTTCTTCAGCTTTCTGAGCCATTAAGGCTCACTGCTGCAGATAAAGTTCGCCTCCATTCCTCTCTATTTCCTAATATTCTCTCTCCAGTTGGTGACACCAATTTCTTTTATATCTATGTTGTCTTTCCATCTCTGTCTTGGTCTGCCCCTTGGTCTTGTTTCCTTCATCTCTTGTGCATACATCATTTTGTTTGCCTGTTCTCTTCCATTCTTTCTACATGCCCCAGCCAGCGTAGTCTGTTCAGTTTCAAGACATTCATAATTCGTTGGTATTTAAATAAGCTGTTCAGTTCACTATTCTTTCTAGCTGTCCATTCTCCATTGTTGGCATCCTTTATTGGCCCAGAGATTCTTCTCAGGATCTTGTTCTCAAAGATCTGCAATTGTTGTTCATCTTTCTTTGTTGTACCCCATGTTTCTGATCCATACATGACGGCTGGTCTTATTATAGTTTTGTAGATCTGAATAATAAATATACAATTTTTTATATTTATATAAAAAATACACTTATGTGTGGCCATTTTCTACAAGTCCTAAAGTGCTATATTGAACCTATCTTGTTATATGGAAGTGAATCATGGACAATGGACAGTTCTGCACAAAGATCATTGGAAGCAGCAGAAATGTGGTTTATTAGAAGAATGTTGCAAATTCCCTGGACTTGAAGATAACTAACGAAGAATGTATGAGAAGAATGGGAGAGACATGTTTTTTGTTTTTTTTTGTGAAAAAATATGAGAGAGACAGTGTACTTTCATAGGACATGCAGTCTGTGGGGTGGGGGGGGGGGGTTTGAAAATATTGTAACAGGAGAAAAGATAAAGGGAAGAAGAGCCAGGGGAAGGCTGAGAGAAATAATACTGGAAAGTTTGATGAGATGGTGTGAGATGAGATCACTAACTGAACTGATGGCCTACATGAAGGATCGGGTACTATGGAGAAACGTAATAGTCAATGGCAGTCATCACAGCACCTGATGATAATGATGATGCTTACAGTGGTAGATTATCTGTTAGGCTTAGCAAGCTTAAGCCTAGGTGCCTTGAAGGGCGGAGACTCTGGGATCAACATTTTTTTAAAAACTTGGTAAAATACAGAGTCAGTCTTTTTTTTTTTTTTTGCATGAAAATAATTAAGGAAGTAAGTAACAAGTTTTGCTGGAAAGTAAAAGGCTGATGGTTCTATATCAGTTGTGCAAGACATAGTCATAGCTAAAGGAGAATTGGACCATATAACAGGAGGTGAGTGACATAAGTCAGTGGGGGGGGGGGTCCTTACCTTCTTCTTCTTCTGATTCCCATGTGTCAAGCATCAGATATTTATATTTATTGTTTGGATAACTTGTGCAGTCTTCTGGAAGTCATGCTTTGCACTCCAAAATTTGTCTTGCAATGTGGCCAGAGCTAGGTTTTGGCTTCTTGATAGAGGGGCCAGAGCTAGGTTTTAGCTTCTTGGTAGAGGGGCCAGAGCTAGGTTTTGGCTTCTTGATAGAGGGGCCAGAGCTAGGTTTTGGCTTCTTGGTAGAGGGGTCAGAGCTAGGTCTTGGCTTCTTGGTAGAGGGGTCAGAGCTAGGTTTTGGCTTCTTGGTAGAGGGGCCAGAGCTAGGTTTTGGCTTCTTGGTAGATTGGCCAGAGCTAGGTTTTGGCTTCTTGGTAGAGGGGTCAGAGCTAGGTTTTGGCTTCTTGGTAGAGGGGTCAGAGCTAGGTTTTGGCTTCTTGGTAGAGGGGCCAGAGCTAGGTTTTGGCTTCTTGGTAGAGGGGCCAGAGCTAGGTTTTGGCTTCTTGGTAGATTGGACAGAGCTGGGTTTTGGCTTCTTGGTAGAGGGGTCAGAGCTAGGTTTTGGCTTCTTGGTAGAGGGGTCAGAGCTGGGTTTTGGTTTCTTGGTAGAAGAGCCAGAGCTGGGTTTTGGTTTCTTGGTAGAGAGGCCAGATCTGGGTTTTTGCTTCTTAAGCAAAAAAGATTGTTAATTCAAAGAATGATGAAATCTGTGTGAAATTTCCTTCCTGTAGGCAAGCGAAATGCTTCTGTTCAACCGTAAAATCACTGCAGCTGAAGCAAAGGAGAGAAATTTAGTTGCTGATTTTTTCCCTGAAGACACCTTTCAAACTGAGGCAGCCAATCGCATTTTGCAGTACTCTAAGTGCCCTCCACAGGTCAGTGTTGGAAATATCTTATTCACATTGTGCACTTTAGCTTGTGTCCTTAGTGTTAGAGATACAGACAGTTTAGAGAGTTTTAGATATACAAGCAGCTTACAGAGTTTTAGATATACAAACAGCTTACAGATTTTTAGATATACAGTTTACAGAGTTTTAGATATATAAACAGCTTACAGAGTTTTAGATATACAAGCAACTTAGAGAGTTTTAGATGTACAATCAGCCTACAGAGTTTTAGATGTACAAGCGGCCTACAGAGTTTTAATATACAAGCGGCCTACAGCGTTTTAGATATACAGGCAGCCTACAGAGTTTTAGATATACAAGCGGCTTACAGAGTTTTAAATATACAAACGGCTTACAGAGTTTTAGATATACAAGTGGCTTACAGAGTTTTAGATATACAAGTGGCTTACAGAGTTTTAGATATGCAGGCGGCTTACAGAGTTTTAGAGATATAGGCAGCTTACAGAGTTTTAGACAAACAAACAGCTTCAGTAGGTTTAGAGATGCAAAGAACTTAGAGAGTTTTAGATATATAAGCAGCTTACAGAATTTTAGACATTACTTTAGATATACAGGCAGCCTACAGTGTTTTAGAGATACTAGCAACTTAAGGAGGTTTAAAGATACAAGCAGTTTAAGGAGGTTTAGAGATACAAGTGCAGCTTACAGAATTTTAGACATACAAGCAGCTTGACATGATTAGATGTTTTAGGAGTACTTGAATATTTTCTAAAATTTCAGAGTATTTAGAGATACAGATTACTGTTCTACTTTGAATTCATAAGATCTCTATAATCCATGATATAAATCATTTGTACACACATGTTGACAGTTCTTTTAAGATGTTCCAAACTCTTCAGACCTGTTTTCATTTAGTACTGGTTTTGCTAGGATAGTTTGTTTTTTTTTAATGATGAATACCATTATTTTAACATTGATAAAGTCATTTGCCTGGAATGATTATACTGTTTTTTTTTTTTTGGGTAGGATAATTATACTGTTTTTTACACTGAATAATTATTTTCATTATGAAATTACAGTATTTTTTTATATTGAGTGATCATGTTCACAAAGTAATTTTTAAAAAATTAAATATCTTTCATAAAATAATTTTAAGAAGTTTTCTTTTTCTATTGAATATCACTGTTATAACATAAATGTGAGGCTTTTAAAAAAAATTATTACTGTGAAGTGATTAAGTTTCATTTGGTAATTATCATGGGGTTCTGTGCTGTGTTCTACAGAGCTTGAGGATTTCCAAAGTCTTAAACCGCAGTTCCGAGGTACAGGTCCTGCAGAGTGTCAACAAGGAGGAATGTAAGGTTTTAGAGGAGAGATGGCAGTCCAAGGAGTGTATGGATGCTCTTGTAGCTTTCTTCACAAAGAAATAATGTGTTGAAATAACGGTAGCAAATTATTTTTCCAGATATTGTGTAATTTCATGTACCTCAGCGTACCTAAATTTGTTCCTTCTAAAATGTTAACTGTTCTCAGAGAATTCTTGATAAAAGAATGTTTATTGGAGAAAAAAAAAGAAATAATCCATAACTATGTGTAATATAACTATACACACTGATATATGTGATTTCTGTTTTGAATGACATATGATTGACATATAATGTTTCTGTTCATGTATACTTAAAATTTTGTCTGTCCACAGAGTCATAAATTGTATTCCTTTTCAGTTAAAATGGAGGTATATTTTTTTTGTTTATTAATAAACTGAATTCAGTTAAAATGGTGTTGGAGGTATATTTTTTTTGTTTATTAATAAACTGAATGTATATAAAGTCATATTGTTGTTAGTGGCATTCTCATGCCCTGAAGCCAAGATTGCAGGTCTCTGTTGTTTCTTCTTCTTCTTCTTCATTCACTTCTACCACCAAGATTGCCCCATTATCCTACTGAATTTACTCCTGTGGTCCTTGATTGGTCTTGTGGTCCTCTTGTGGTCCCCGAGAGGGCCACAAGAAATCTCACATGAGGTTCAGAGTATCGCAGGGCTTGGGCCTGTATTCTCGGTGGGTCACAGAAGCGGGTCTCTGTTATTTATGTCTGAAACATCATCAAGATCACAGCGGCTGTTTGCCCAGTTTACATTTTTTTAAAAATGTTCCTGGAGCTTGCAGGTGACTAGAAGAAGGTCATCCATGACAGAGGGTTCTGGTAGTCACATAGTCCCAAATGAAGCCACCTTTCTGGAAAGCCTGGTTTATCAGGATGGTCCATCATGACAGAGGGTTCTGGTAGTCACATAGTCCCAAAGAAGCCACCTTTCTGGAAAGCCTGGTTTATTGGGAAGGTCCGTCATGACAGAGGGTTCTGGTAGTTGCATAAACCCAAAGAAGCCACCTGTGAGGGGGAGAGATATTGTGTGGGTAGAAGTGAGGACAAAAACATCCTAAAACTATTAGAGTAGGGATTTTGTGGTTAAAAGTTAGGGAAAATATGTCTTAAATCACATAGAGTAAGAGAGTATTCTGTGGATAGAAAATATTTTCCTTGACTTGTTCCATATCATAGAATGACCTAGAGGATATGGTGTTAGTGCCTATAATTTCCTTTACTTATTTCATGCCATAGAGTCACCTAGAGGATATGGTGTTAGTGCCTATAATTTCCTTTACTTATTTCATGCCATAGAGTCACCTAGAGGATATGGTGTTAGTGCCTATAATTTCCTTTACTTATTTCATGCCATAGAGTCACCTAGAGGATATGGTGTTAGTGCCTATAATTTCCTTTACTTATTTCATGCCATAGAGTCACCTAGAGGATATGGTGTTAGTGCCTATAATTTCCTTTACTTATTTCATGCCATAGAGTCACCTAGAGGATATGGTGTTAGTGCCTATAATTTCCTTTACTTATTTCATGCCACAGAGTCACCTAGAGGATATGGTGTTAGTGCCTATAATTTCCTTTACTTATTTCATGCCACAGAGTCACCTAGAGGATATGGTGTTAGTGCCTATAATTTCCTTTACTTATTTCATGCCACAGAGTCACCTAGAGGATATGGTGTTAGTGCCTATAATTTCCTTTACTTATTTCATGCCACAGAGTCATCTAGAGGATATGGTGTTAGTGCCTATAATTTCCTTTACTTATTTCATGCCATAGAGTCACCTAGAGGATATGGTGTTAGTGCCTATAATTTCCTTTACTTATTTCATGCCACAGAGTCACCTAGAGGATATGGTGTTAGTGCCTATAATTTCCTTTACTTATTTCATGCCATAGAGTCATCTAGAGGATATGGTGTTAGTGCCTATAATTTCCTTTACTTATTTCATGCCACAGAGTCACCTAGAGGATATGGTGTTAGTGCCTATAATTTCCTTTACTTATTTCATGCCACAGAGTCACCTAGAGGATATGGTGTTAGTGCCTATAATTTCCTTTACTTATTTCATGCCATAGAGTCACCTAGAGGATATGGTGTTAGTGCCTATAATTTCCTTTACTTATTTCATGCCATAGAGTCACATAGAGGATATGGTGTTAGTGCCTATAATTTCCTTTACTTATTTCATGCCATAGAGTCACATAGAGGATATGGTGTTAGTGCCTATAATTTCCTTTACTTATTTCATGCCATAGAGTCACCTAGAGGATATGGTGTTAGTGCCTATAATTTCCTTTACTTATTTCATGCCATAGAGTCACATAGAGGATATGGTGTTAGTGCCTATAATTTCCCTTACTTATTTCATGCCACAGAGTCACCTAGAGGATATGGTGTTAGTGCCTATAATTTCCCTTACTTATTTCATGCCACAGAGTCACCTAGAGGATATGATATCAGTTGACATATTTTCCTTGACTTGTTCCATACCATAGTCACCTAGGTGTGATGGTAGTGCCCATATTTTCCCTAAATCATTGCCCTTCCTTGACAGAGATGAGCACACTATCCACCTCACCACTCAGGTACCCAGTTAGAAGCATATTGTTTCAGTAACAGATATGCATTTTTGTGGCATTTGAACAGCTTTTTTTTTGTGCTTGTGTGCTGAAATTTCTTCTTTCTTTTTTTTCACACTGTCATGATAAATGAGCATTTTGTTCCTGTCTTTGTAAGAGTCCTTATAAACAAGTATTTTGTTCCTGCCTTTGCAAGAGTCCTTATAAACGAGTATTTTGTTCCCATCTTTCTTTCAAGGAAGATATTAAAAGAGGCAAGTGTTTAATTTTTCATATATTTTTCATGCTTTTTATCTTTTATGTTGCTTTTGTATGTAATCCTTTGAAAAGACCTTTTGCTGAAATATTGGATTGTTGCATGTTCTTCATTTATGCGTGCTTATCTTACTTTCTTCCACTTTCCTCACTTTCGGTTAAATTGAACCATACACTCCTGTTTATCTTTATTAAAATGAGAATACAGTCTATAACAACTGATGTTGCCTTGTCTGAGCTTCTGGTATCGAAACCAACAGTTCTTTTGTTCTTAATGAGTTGTTAGGTTATGTTATCTGATACACTGGCTTAACTTTGATTATATGACCCATTAAACACATCTGCTTTCCCCAGAGCTTTGGTTTCTTTGCTTTATTTGTTGGTTCAGTGCATCCATCAGGTAACTAACAAAGACAATAAAACCATTATTCAAAACCTGTACACACAACAGTGGGCAAAGAGGCTGAATATAGGAAGTGCTTCTGTTCCCGATCCAATCCATCAACTACAGAGACACCAACAGACCGTCCTGTTCTGTCTAAGGACAGACCACCGCAGACTGCTGAGTTACCCTCACTGACCCGGAGATTTCTCATACAGATGTATGTCCCTGTGAGGACGGAGCACAAATCCCAGAATGCCCAATGGCCACCTGCCTACGAAGTTGGCCATAGAGGACTTGACATAAGGCAGAAGCTGTGAGACTGCTGTGAGGACCTGGTGAGAACTGTGGACTTCATACAGGCGGCTCGGCTTCCGATTTAGCATAACCCGGCACTTGAACACAGAAGAAGAAGAAGAATAAACTGAGTGGTTAGGCTCTCGGCCTACTAACCCGGTGGTACCAGATTAAGCCCCGGCAGCATGGATTTTTTTTTCCTGGTACCAATAAGCTTCTTGGTTCACACAGATGGGTACCGGAAGAAGTCTGGGAAGGTAAATGCTGCTGGAAGCGATACTGACCACATGATACTTTCATGTGCAGATTGTCTTGGAAATGCAGGTCCAACATTGTATCCCCAGTATTCTTTAATGGCATGGAAACAAGGATTTCTACCCTTATTTCTTTGTAGACAATGTATGCTTGCAAAGTAGCAATAACTCTTCTGTCCAAATAAATGTGGTTATTGATTTGGTTGTAGTTAATGTGGGAAAATGCAGTGTAACACCATTCTGTGTTCTGTTTACATATGAACGTGTATTACTGAATGTATGGGTAAGAAGGTGTGTATAAGAGTTGCTCAGTTCATATTTGGTCATTATTTGTTTATAAAACTGTTGCAGTCCTGATGTTGAATGATTGTGCTGGAATGAAAGGTTGAGTGATGATGGACAGAATGTCAGACAGGGCTGCATGCCCCTTTCTTCACCCCATGAAAATAAGGCTCATTCGTTCATTTCTTCACGCTCTCTCTCTCTCTCCCCCTCATCTCTCTGTCTCATACGTAAAATTCATTAAGAATATTTTTTTCACGTAACATCATTTATGTTTAAAGTAGATTATATAACTCTGTCCTCATAACCCTATACTTTGACCTTTGACAAGTAGAAGGTAGTCAAGATAGACTTTGACAAACAGAAGGTAGTCAAGATAAACTTTGAGAAGTAGAAGGTAGTCAAGATAGGCTTTGTCAAGTAGAAGGCAGTCAAGATATGCTTTGTCAAGTAGAAGGTAGTCTAGATATGTTTTGACAAATAGAAGGTAATCAGAATAGACATTGACAAGTAGAAAGTAGTCAAGATAGACTGATAAGTAGAAAGTAATCAAGTCAGGATTTGACAGATAGAAGGTACCCAAGACAGGATTTGACAGATAGAAGGTAGCCAAGATAGGCTATAGCATGCTTCTATATATCCCTGCTAACAGTGAGCAATTTGTTGAACTTTAATGAAATGTGTTGTTACTTCATATCACTCAGCGTATGTGAAAAAAGAGCAGAGTGGTCAGGTTTTGTTGCTAAATGTTTGGATAATAGTAGAAGGAAGGGGTTTTTTCTTAAATATTTGGATATTAGTTTGAGGTCAACTTTCTGATGTTGGTTGTCTAAATAAGAGTGGGAGGTAAACGTTCTGTTGTTGGATGTCTAGATGAGAGTGGGAGGTGTTCTGTTGTTTGATGTCTAGGTAAGAGTTGGAGATAAATGTTCTGTTGTTTGATGTCTAGGTAAGAGTGAGAGGTAAACGTTCTGTTATTGGATCTAAATGAGAGTGGGAGGTAAACCTTTTGTCAATGAATGTCTAAGTAAGAGTGGGAGGTTAACGTTCTGCTGTTTGATGTCAAAGTAAGAGTGGGAGGTAAACTTTTGTGTTGTTCAGTGTATAGAAAAGGGTAGGCGGTACACATTCTGCTGTTCAGCGTATAGAAAAGGGTAGGCGGTACACGTTCTGTTGTTCAGCATATAGAAAAGGGTAGGCGGTACACGTTCTGTTGTTCAGCGTATAGAAAAGGATAGGCGGTACACATTCTGCTGTTGGTTGTATGGATAAGAGTGGGAAATAAACATTCTGTTGGTTAATGTCTTGATAAGAATGAAATATGGAAATTTTATTTATTTTAAAACTTTTTAATTCGTGTTTTCGACATGTGCAGTACACAGGTACTGAACAGAAGTTGAATGTTGAGAGATAAAGGGCACAGTTTTTAAAAAAATTCTTTACAATTAAAGTTTGTTCTCTCCTCCTCTCCTTTTGTTCACTCCCCTCTCTCTCTCCCTCTCTCTCTCTCTCTCTCTCTCTCTCTCTCTGAATAGTGAAGAGATACTACTGGAGAAAACAACGAATAAACTAGTTATAGTATTTTGTCCATGTTTTTGTGTCTGCTTTCAGCTGTATGCAGTGGGTAACAAAGTCATGTCCCTATGTAGTGGGTAACAAAGTCACATCCCTATGTAATGGGCAACAAAGTCACGTCCCTAATTAATGGGTAACAAAGCCACATCCCTATGTAATGGGCAATAAAGTCACGTCCTTAAGTAATGGGTATAAAAGTCACATCCCTATGTAATGGGCAACAAAGTCATGTCCCTAAGTAATGGGTAACAAAGTCATGTCCCTATTTATGGGTAACAAAGTCACATCCCTATGTAATGGATAACAAAGCCATGTCCTTATGAAATGGGTAACAAAGCCATGTCCCTATGTAATGGGTAACAAAGTCATGTCCTTATGAAATGGGTAACAAAGCCATGTCCCTATGTAATGGGTAACAAAGTCACATCCCTATGTAATGGGTAATAAAGTCACGTCCATGTGTAATTCGTAACAAAGCCACGTCCATGTGTAATGGGTAACAAAGCCACATCCCTATGTAATGGGTAACAAAGCCACGTCCATGTGTAATGGGTAACAAAGCCACATCCCTGTGTAATGGGTAACAAAGCCACATCCCTGTGTAATGGGTAACAAAGCCATGTCCCTATGTAATGGGTAACAAAGCCATGTCCCTATGTAAAAAGAAAGGTTCTTTTTCATAGCAGTTTCAGCCACACCTAACACTCCCCTCTTCCACAGTCATATTCCCTCTGCGCTAAGCACCACACCTTTCTCACTTGTAACAGGTCGTTCAGAACCTCCTCACAGCATCAAACTACAACCCCCTCTACCCCAGCTATAATCACCTAATCCACCTTCTCCCGGCTAGATTACCATCGTATCACTCTCTCCCCTTTCCACGGTCCCCCTACCCCTTTTTACTACTCACCTATCACACATCACAAGTCTCCAATTAAATGTTCTGTACACTCCACCATACTGAACACAGCCTCTTACAAGCCACAGCTAAATCCTCCGTTCATTTTATTTTATTCTAATTTTTTTTACATTCCTATTTTTTACACAGCATTCGTGTGAATTCATATTTTGTCATCTCTCTCTATTTCTTCGTCCTGTGTGTTTTTTGTATGATTACGGTTCACACCGAAATGTCACAACTGTGTGCTCGTTAAGTAATAAAGCTGCTCCTACTTTCTTCCTAGTTTATACATTTTGTTATCATAGGTTTAATTGGGGGGGCCGGCTAGCGTAGTGGTTAGAGCACTCGTCTAGCAACCAAATGTCGAGGGTTCGAATCCCCAGCTGAGCGGGATTTTTTTTCCGACCAATACGGCCCCGAGGTCGACCCAGCCTCGTAAAATGGGTACCAGAGAAAATCTGGGAAGTAAAGGCAGCGAGGAAAGGAACTGGTCACCCTACCTCACACGCTGATGACCCAGCATAATGAGGTCTCTAACGCTTCACCCCCTACGGCATTTGAAATGCTATGGGACTATCTTTACTTTTTTTTTTTTAGGTTTAATTCAGTGGCTTTGTGTATAGTTATATACTTAGTTTTATGTACCTATATACTAATTACTCGTAGTCAGTCAGTCAGTCATTACCATGTCCCCTGCGGAATTTTGCATCCCAACAGCTCTCCTATAGGCTTCTCGGTTGTAAGCAAGATGCCCTGCTGCTGATGCATCCATTCACTGATCATTAACGATGTCTTGCAGCCATATTAGTCTTGGTCTTTCTCTCTTTCTTTTTCCCATTATGTGCCCTTCCGAGACCATCTTCTCTAAATTTTCATGACGTTTAATGTGTCCAAAACATTTAAGCCGACCTTCCTCAATGTTAAATTATTGTGATATGGATATAACTGTTCTTTTCTTTTTTTTGTGTCCATGATATTTGGAGAACTCTTCTGTAGCATTTACACTCAAAGGCATTTATGTGTTTCTCAGCTGTTTTGTTAAGTGTCCAGGTCTCATGGGGATATGTTGTGATGGGAAAGATGCATGCCCTTAAAAATCTTCTTTTTTTTAAAAAATTCTGTCTGTTCATCTCCACAGCTTCTTTATTTTTTTTTACTTTTTGAAGAGCGATAGATGTCCTTCTTTTAATTTCACTCATTGTATCTCCATTATTAGTTAGTAGTGATCCAAGATGTTCAAAACTCTCCACCTCTTCCAATTTTTCCTCATTGATACATATATCAGCTGCCTTATTTGTTTTGTCATTTGTCATCAATTTCATTTTCTTCGCATTAAGATAGAGGTTTTACTCTTCACTATTCTTACGGACTGACATAATTAGTTTTTCCCATTCCTTTTTGTGTTGTGGACAGTAATACTGTGTCATCAGTATATCTAATCTCTGGTATTTCATTACCTCCAATTTTTATGGCATCTTAATGCTCTTTGTCTGGTTTCTTACATGATGACCACATATTTCTGTGCTGAATATTAAATAAGTTCTAAGACTCACATTTTGAACAAAAAAAAAAGGAAAATTAACATATAACACTTGCAATATGCAAACAGTAAATGAATGCACAAAGAAACAACACAGTGTTTTATATTATTGTTAATCTCTTCTTAATAACTATATCTAAAAGGTTTGCAAAGATCTAAGAAACATTTTTGTTTTAAATATACAATAAGTCCAAAACACAGAACCTCTATAGGCTACATTAAAAAAAGGTGAAGGTAATCCGGTCATGCCTTAGAGGCACATAGGGGGATATAGTGTTAGTGATCATATCTACATTGCTGATGTTTATTGTATATGTGGGTTACATTGCTGATGTTTATTGTATATGTGGGTTACATTGCTGATGTTTATTGTACATGTGGGTTACATTGCTGATGTTTATTGTGTATATGTGGGTTACATTGCTGATGTTTATTGTATATGTGGGTTACATTGCTGATGTTTATTGTATATGTGGGTTACATTGCTGATGTTTATTGTATATGTGGGTTACATTGCTGATGTTTATTGTATATGTGGGTTACATTGCTGATGTTTATTGTATATGTGGGTTACATTGCTGATGTTTATTGTATATGTGGGTTACATTGCTGATGTTTATTGTATATGTGGGTTACATTGCTGATGTTTATTGTGTATATGTGGGTTACATTGCTGATGTTTATTGTATATGTGGGCTACATTGCTGATGTTTATTGTACATGCGAGTTACACTGCTGATGTTTATTGTACACGCGAGCTACATTGCTGATGTTTGTTGTATATGTTACACTGCTATACTTTATACACTGTACACACAGTACGTTTTAAGAACTGATGTTTGCCACTGAATAATAACGTTATGGGAACTTCCTTATTACCAGAATTTTCAGCTGTGAAGTGTGTTTATGCCCTTCTAGGGTATGTTGTTTTAGTAGAAACACTCAATTACTATGGCATTTATTTTTCTTCCTTTGGCTGCACCATGACTGAATAACTCATTTGCCAACGCGTTGCTACTCTGTAGTTGTTGCCACCTGCCGTCGAACTACTTTTTTTAAAGACAGAAACATGATAACTAATGCATGTTTATTACCGCCCCAGGAGATTCTGTGTTGAATAGTCCTTTGATGATTTACAGCGTATGATGTTTCGATGTATATTTATGACAAATATCATTTGTATGCAAAAAACTGAATAATGAGGAATAACGCACACAAAAAAAAAAACTACAAAAAGGAAAGGAAAATTATGTGTAGAAACTACTTTAAGGTGTGTATGGCTGAAAGTAACGCTTGGCCACAACGTTATCCAGTGTCTGTATACAAGTCTGAAACGAAAACAGCGGAAGCGTGAGTGTTTTAAAGAAAAATCTGATTATACAAAGCCATATCGAAAGTGACTGCTGAGTAAAGAACCAATCGGGACCAATGGGGCTTAGAAGGTGTGGAGTGTTTTCAGCAAAAATTCTACTTCGTGAGCCATTAGAACTACCAGCATCTAAGATGTGAGCCAGTCAATAACAAATGTATATATTGTATCGCAGGCTTGCGCGTAGAGTCAAGAATCTGTGCTCTAAGGGTTAAAAGTTTGTGTGTCAGTTCACACTAGCAAAGCTTAGAGGGAACTCTGGTTAGTTCACTGACTTCTCATGGCGTGTCAGTCATCTGGCTGTAGAAATGGGTACCTGGTTTCTTTGAAGCTGGGGGGTAAGGCAACCAGGCGTGACGCTGACCACATCATATTTTAGAATGCCGACAGGTCAAGGAAAATATAGTCACTAGGACCTTATCACCGATGATAAGACTGTCATCACAGTTTACTTATATCAGAAGAAAAGCATTTGTTATATACACATCACTCGACGTCTCTTAATTACTGTTAGACCTTATAAGTAGCAAAAAAATTTTTAACAAGATCATTCCCCCCCCCCCTCCATATTCGAGCTATATAAAGGTGTACTTGTATATTACACGGAAGTACACATTGGCTCTACGTTCATACATTCATACTTGTCTTCTGTACCCCTGGAACTGCGACCTGGTGTTCTCTGCAGCCGATGCAGTGAAGATGCTAGGACCCCATTAGTCAGGCTAGACTTGTTACTGGGGGTTCCAGCGGAGTGATGAGACAGGGTCTTGGTCAGCTATGGTTTGCCAACCCTGACACCAGCATATCAACTGTGCCTTCTTTGCCTGCATACCTGCATACTAATCTAGAAGAAAAAGAAACACTCACACACCCCACAGTTATTAATGAGATTAGCTTCTATTTTTTACTCTATTTTTTCATAAAACTGAGTTTTTTGTTTTTCTTGGTTAATGAAGGAAGCCACGCTCCTTGAGAATGAGGCACAAGTGGATGTAATGTCGGTTTAAACAAATTTCTCAAGAAGCTGGCTCATTGGCAAATAAATGTGGCTGGAATCTTTCGTTCCACCTGAACAAGAATAGTCAGGTGCCTAGTTTTAAGGTTTAGTTTGATTGGAACTTCTTAGGCCATAGTGAACTCCTGACTATCGATAGGTGAAATACGTACATTAACCACTTTGTTGCACTCTCTTCACTACAGATACACTAACCGCTTTGCCTGTGTTATGCTTATCTTCACTACAGATACACTAACCGCTGTGCCTCTGTTATGCTTATCTTCACTACAGATAGGCAACCACTTTGCCTCTATTATGCTTATCTTCGCTACGGATACACTAACCACTGTGCCTCTGTTATGCTTATCTTCACTACAGATGCACTTATCACTTTGCCTCCGTTATGCTTATCTTCACTGCTGATACACTAAACACTTTAGTCCTGTTGTGCTTATCTTCACTACAGATACACTAACCACTTTGGCTCTGTTGCGCACCCTTCGCTGTCTTGTTGAAGTTCTTGTATCCGGAGAATAGATCTTGTACGCCATTTCTCGCCCATTAACTAAACAAAAATTTGTAGTTTACTGAACTCTATATAACTCATGCCCATTTTTCTTCTCTTGAAATTAAGATCTTTTCGGAATTTAAGGTACGCCATTCTGTCTCCAGGTTCAGGTTTAGCAGACTTAGCATCTTTGAGAATCAGTTTCCATCACATTTAAAAACAACCGTAACTGTAACCAGAGACTGGCATCCCCGCACTCCGGGCATTCCCATACGTGCTCCGCCTTCCCTTCCAACGTCCACTGAAACGGGCGCCTGCTGATGCTGCCAGCCACACGCTGGTTGTGGGTAGCACGCGCTAAACCACTTCTTTCGAAAAATAACGTCCACCTCCCCTCTTCTCCCCCAACTCGATCATCTTCCTGGTGTGATAGTTGTCATTCATCCCATACGCAGCTTATCCAAGGCGGTCATTGCAATCTCCTCCTTGTCAATTCTTAGGGTTCCCTGAAGTGATGCCATACCTGCCAGTCTGTCCGCTTTCTCGCTGCCTTTGACTCCAGCATGACTTTGAAGTTTTCCACCACTTTACTAAGTTTAATTTTAACCCATATATTGTGTCAGTTCTTAATTTCATTCTTGAAGTCTTGTCTTTTAAGCTGTCTTGGAGAACGATTGTAGGTGGAGCACTTACCATCAACATGCGTCCATCTTCTAACACAACTCGTTCAAATCGTGACGGGACATCGCCCTTGCTGACGACTTCTTGATCGCAGATCAGAACGTCCCCTTCTATAGTGAATGTGGTCTGAAAGAAATGGAGCCAGAGGTGACATTGAATTATGGGAGCACGGATAAGACCTTTTCTTCTGCAAACATTCTGAGACGTCAAATTGGATATCTGTGAAGAACGCAGCAAACGGTCTCAAGTTATCATCCTCATCATACAGCTTGGTGTGAACCGGTGTTGCTGATGGTTGTGTGTGCATTTGTAACAGAATGTTTATTATGTTGCAGAATGGAATGGTCAAAAGTCTTGACCACAGCTCAGCTGTTTAAATGAGCACAGAGAAGTGATATCTGCGTGTTCTGATTGGCTGGTCAGTCACGAGATCTGAGCTGCTGGAGTGTGCGAATGGGTTAGTTTTTGTTTGGGATGTTGGACCTATAGGACGTGTTTTGAGACTTCTGGTGGTGATGCTGAAAGGATAGGAACGTGTGTTGAGACTTCTGTTGGTGATGCTGAAAGGATAGGAACATGTGTTGAGACTTCTGTTGGTGATGCTGAAAGGATAGGAACATGTGTTGAGACTTCTGTTGGTGATGCTGAAAGGATAGGAACGTGTGTTGAGACTTCTGTTGGTGATGCTGAAAGGATAAGACGTGTGTTGAGACTTCTGTTGGTGATGCTGAAAGGATAGGAACGTGTGTTGAGACTTCTGTTAGTGATGGTGAATGGATAGGACGTGTGTTGAGACTTTTTCTTCGAAATGTGAAAGGATAGGAACGTGAGTTGGTCTTGCTCTGGAATGCTTGTTGGATTGCTTGCTTCATGATGTAAGTTCTGTATTTGATTGTCCTTTTCGGGACAAAATTGTTGTAGGGTCTAGCATGCAGTAATTGCGGTCAATTTGTCCTTTTTAGGGCAAAATGTTTGTCGTTTATTTGTCCTTTTTAGGACAAAGATTTCATAAACTTTGTCATGTAGTACTTTTAAGTTGATTGTCCCCCCTTTTTTGGACAATAGTTGAGATGTTAGATTGAAAGGTTAGGTTGGAGATTTTTGTTTGTTATGTTTTCTGAGTGTATCTGTCCCATGGCGATAATAATTGCCCTGGAAGTTCCATTGTTGGTTGTTTCCATCACTTCACACCATGATCATTTACAACACTCATCACAAATTGGGATTCATCATTAAACTTTGTTATATCTTGTAAGTGCTGGAATCCTGTAGTAAATTGGATTTATGTTATCTGTGCCAGCTGTTGTGTTTAGACTTTGAACTGTTATACTACTGTAGCTGGTCATATTCTTGGACTGAAGTGTGGTGTAATGTTTTGTCCTGGGTGGTTTTGTGTAGCATGGTGTAAATCAGTGTGACGTCTTGTCACTTGTGAAGCAGTTAAGCAAATCTGCTCCGTGAGTAGTGACGTTTTGTACTTCATAGAGTTAAGTAACACAGACACGCATACACACAGTAGTGAGCAATACTAGGTTTGTGGAGCCTATAGTTGTAACACGTTAATAGCTGAGTAGGCCAATACTTGGCCAAATGTGCAGTAATACGTGTTTAGTGTGTGCAGTAATACGTGTTTAGTGTGTGCAGAAATACGTGTTTAGTGTGTGCAGAAATACGTGTTTAGTGTGTGCAGTAATACGTGTTTAGTGTGTGCAGAAATACGTGTTTAGTGTGTGCAGTAATACTGTTTCACATTCTCTGCCCCTGGGTATGAAGAACTCAGTGCAACAGATGCTGAGCTGTAAGTTTTCCATTTCTTTCACTCTTCCTCCCTCATCCCCCCTCCTTTCCCTCTATCTCTCTCTCTCTTCAGCGTCAAGAACACACGAGGCTGTTGGTGGCAAGAGATTTCTGCTTTTGTCGGTGTCCTTTCACATCTTCTAGGCTGTCCTGCCATGCCATTCCTTTGTCTACTAGCATTTACTTTGACGTACGTCGTCCCCGTAACTCTGTGGGTGGTCACATGTGGCTTCTACTCTGTGGAGTCCACTTCAAAGTTGTTTCGTCTGTCACTCTCATAATGTGGCCATTCCAGCGCCACATTATCCTTTCAATCACTGTCAACATTTTTTCATAGAAAACACTGACATCTGAGAGTTACAGTCAAAACGGACATATGGGAGTCAAAGCCAACACTGACATCTGAGAGTTATAGACAACGCTGACATATGAGATATACAGACAACACTGACATATGAGATATACAGACAACACTGACATATGAGATATACAGACAACGCTGACATATGAGATATACAGACCACTGACATACGAGATATACAGACAACACTGACATATGAGATATACAGACAACACTGACATATGAGATATACAGACAACACTGACATACGAGATATACAGACAACACTGACATATGAGATATACAGACAACACTGACATATGGAGACCAGAGGAAAGTCACCCAGGTTCATGTCTCATAGAAAGTGATAAACTGTGTCCCTGAAAAATGCCAGAAGAACAGCAAAATCAAGTATCACAAATGATCCAAAAAAAAAAAAGATCAAGATTGTGAAAATCAAGTATCATGAGTTGTCAACAAAGATAAAAAAAGTGTGGACTACCAGAAATTATGTATTTCAAGAGATAATAATAAAAAGCAATTAGCGTGACTGAATAAGAAACATGTACATATAAAAACAGGTAAATAAAATACCGAATACCGTGAAAAATGTACAGGTAGCACCGACATACGAGATTAGAGACAGAACTGAAATATGAGGTTGTGGGTAGAAACACTGAAATATGAGGTTGTGGTTGGCAGCATTGAAATATGAGGTTGTGGGTAGTAGCATTGAAATATGAGGTTGTGGTTGGCAGCATTGAAATATGAGGTTGTGGTTGGCAGCATTGAAATATGGGGTTGTGGGTAGTAGCACTGAAATATGAGGTTGTGGTTGGCAGCATTGAAATATGAGGTTGTGGTTAGCAACATTGAAATATGAGGTTGTGGTTGGCAGCATTGAAATATGAGGTTGTGGGTAGTAGCACTGAAATATGAGGTTGTGGTTGGCAGCATTGAAATATGAGGTTGTGGTTAGCAACATTGAAATATGAGGTTGTGGGTAGTAGCATTGAAACATAAGGTTGCAGACTGTACTATTAAAATGTGAGATTATAAAGCATACTATTAAAATATGAAGTTGTAAACCATACTATTAAAATATGATGTTGTAAACTGTACAATTAAAGTATGAGGTTGTAGATCGCACTATTAAAATATCATGTTGTAAACCGTACTATTAAAATATGAGTTTGTAGACCGTACTATTAAAATATGGGACTTTAAATCGTACAGTCGACTACATTGTTACAGACTTTATCACAATAATATAATTTGCTGATTAGTAACACTCGGATGAAACAGACATTATTTGTTCTGTAGAATCAGCTGAACGAGTGACGTGAAGTCTGAATAATGACTGACAGATCATAAAAACTTCAATAGCCATTCAGCAGGTAGCAGGGTGACACACTTATCAGGCGCAGACGTAACTGTCTTGTTCTGCTTTAAATACAGGGGAAAATCTCCCTTGGTTTGGGAGTAAATACTACTGCTACTACTACTACTACTACTACTACTACTACTACTACTACTGCTACTACTACTACTACTACTACTACTACTACTACTACTACTACTACTACTACTGCTGCTGCTGCTGCTGCTGCTGCTGCTACTGCTACTACTACTACTACTACTACTACTACTACTGCTACTACTACTACTACTACTACTACTACTACTACTACTGCTACTACTACTACTACTACTGCTACTGCTACTACTACTACTACTACTACTACTACTACTACTACTGCTACTACTACTACTACTACTACTACTACTACTACTGCTACTACTACTACTACTACTACTGCTACTACTACTACTACTACTACTACTGCTGCTGCTGCTGCTGCTGCTGCTACTGCTACTACTACTACTACTACTACTACTACTACTACTAATAATAATAATAATAATAATAATAATAATATGTTTTGAAAGCTAATGTGGCATGGGAAAATAAAATGTTATTTCTTATTCTTCGTACGCTTCCGCCACCAAGATCGCCCTATGATCCTACTGAATTTACTCCTTTGGTCTTCGAGGTGGTCTCATTTAAGGGTGGAGGGTCAGAGCGTCGTGTGGCTTTGGCCTATATTCGCGATGGGTCACAGAAGCGGAATTCGTTCACCAGTTCAGCTTCGAGTTTGACTTTACTCACCGGAAAACCTCGACGTGGTTAGGATATGAATATATCCCCGCCGGGTGAGAGGAGATTGTCCATCTAGGCTGCACTGGTCCAGTGTCTCTGACTTAGCGTTTTTGTGGTCGTGGCCGCTACCCTTTCGGTGGTGACCAAGACGGAGCTTTTGTCGAGGAGGACGAATCCTCGCCAATAATGAGTTATACCCCTGGGTTGAGCCGGTTTAGGCATATTATCCCAGTTTTTGTGTATATAGGACTTGGCCGGCCTCTAGAGCAGAGGTGACACTGGTTTTCGTTGCACCAGTTCAGCCTTGAGTTGGACTTTCTCACCGGAAAACCTCGACGTGGTTAAGATATGAATATATCCCCCCCCCCCCCGGGTGAGAGGAGATTGTCCATCTAGGCTGTACTGGTCCAGTGTCTCCGACTTCAGCGTTTTTGTGGTCGTGGCGGCCATCCTTCCTGGCGGTGACCAGGACGGAGCCCTTGCCCCGGAGGACGAATCCTTACCACTCATAAAATGTTACAAAATATTACATAAAAAAAAAACATACACACAACCAATTGTAAACTATGTGGGCTTGGGTCGAGCGGTGTACGACCTTGGCCGGACCGTACTCGTCCACGTGATTTGATAGTGGTTAAGGGGTTAGCGTGAGTCTGATCACTTTGGTTGCATCATATTTATATGAGGTATGGCCGGGCGACGTTGTGTTTTCGTTGTGCTTGTGGTTGTGCTGTAATCTTAGTATATTAATGTGATTGTTTAGTTATATTCTTCCGTGACCACCTCATGTGATGTAGACTGTGTAGCGTGAAATAAGTTGTGATATAGGGTTCATGTCACTACGTGTAGAGAGATGACAGTTGTATGTATGATTCCACTGTGATTACTCTGCATGTTGGATAGATAACCTGCATGATTTTTTATACGCTCTTCATGTACATAAGATTGACCATGTGTTTGCATCAACACAGATTATATTGATGTATGACGCAGCAGCTATGGCTGCGGAGATTAAAGTGCAGTTGCACAAATATTCGTAGTGGGGGCCACATGTAGGGCCCAGTGGGCGCAGGAGCTTAGATCCATAGTGTTAATAATGTTAACATGACAAACCAGAGAAGTTTCATTATCATATGATACTTATGCTTGAATTATTTTGCATTGTCATTGATTGTTCATCTATTGCTTTTTTGTCATGTTGATTTGTCAATGCCATTTTGTATGTGGTCATTGTGGTTAATGTGTGAGATTAAATTTGGTGTATTAGTGATTTGTGTTGCGCGTAGAATGTATTGTTGTATTGACTGTAATGTTTGAGATGAATTCTTCGCAATTAGCATACAATAGGTAAAGGAAGGGGTAACCTGGGTTGGAGGTCTGATGGGACAGTTAGATTGTCCTCTATTATTGTAGTACATGGCAAGGGGATTGTTGGCCTGTAAACCATTTTCATAAAATATTCCTCCCTAAATTGATAACATGTGAACTTGCACCAGCAGGTTTTAGAGCGCTCGATTTACTAATCCTGTAGTACCGGGGTTCAAGTCCCAGGAGCGGAATTTTTCCGAAAAAGGTCTCGGGATCCACCCAGGCTCTAAAACTTGGGTACCAGAGAAACCTTGGAAGGTAACATAGGACAGACGTTATACTAAGCACAAAACATTTTCATCTGCAGAAGGTCTTGGAAATACGGGCATTACACAATATCCCTTTTATGTCTTAATGGCATGTAAACGGGACTTTTACCGTTACCTTTTTATATATACGTGTATAATAGAAAAGGTTCTTTCTCCGCCAATAATAATTCACACTGTTGATTTCTGTTTCCACAGTCGGTTGTTTCATACATTCCTTTGCAATATTCCTTCCATCTTTCTAGAATTTCCTCTGTCTCTGTCAAGGAGAAAGAACCTGAACCAACAATAGAAGAAGTTTTATGGGCAATAAAGAATCTGAAAAATGGTAAATCACCAGGATGTGATGAGATAACAGCTGAATTTATTAAAGCAGTAGGAAAGGAATGTGCAACAATCTATCATGCACTATGTAAAAAGATATGGCATTCAGGTATTTGGCCAAAAGAATGCAAAAGAACTATATTCATACCACTGCCAAAAAAGGGTAACCTGAAATTATGCACAAACTACAGAACTGTTGCCCTGATTAGTCATGCCAGTAAAATTCTGTTAAAAATCATAATGGGTAGACTTCGTAAGAAAATAGAGGAAGAAGTCAGTATGGTCCAAGCTGGTTTCAGGCAAGGAAGAGGATCAAGAGATCATATATTCAATCTAAGATTAATAATAGAGAAATGCAGAGAGTTTAATGTGAATCTATATTTATCCTTTATACACTACTCAACGGCATTTGATTGTGTACAACACCAGAAACTTTGGGAAATAATGGAAAAAATGGGATTTCCAACACATTTGATACAATTAACATCACTGCTGTATCTAGACCAACAGGCAGCAGTGAGAATAAATGTTGAAACAACAACTTGGTTTGACATAAAACAAGGGGCCCGTCAGGGGTGCATATTGTCACCTTACTTATTTAACTTGTAAACTGAAAATATAATGAGTAATGTTAGAGAAGATGTAGACAAAGAATATTACCATGCCATAACAATTGGAGGTTATAAAATACCAGAGATTAGATATGCTGATGACACAGTGTTACTGTCCACAACACAAAAAGGAATGGAAAAACTAATTATGTCAGTCCGTAAGAACAGCGAAGAGCAGAACCTCTATCTTAATGCGAAGAAAACTAAATTGATGACAACTGACAAAACAAACAAGGCAGCTGAAATATATATCAATGAGGAAAAATTGGAAGAAGTGGAGAGTTTTGAATATCTTGGATCACTGCTTCTTCTTCTTCTTCGTTCACTTCTACCACCAAAAACCGCACTGTGAACCTACTGAATTCACGCATGTGGTCCTCGTTAGGTCCCGTGGTCCCCTGTGTGGTCCAAAATAGACCACACGAGTTCCACGAAAGGACCACAAGGGGTTCAGAGTATCACAGTGCTTTAGCCTGTATTCTTGGTGGGTCTCAGAAGCGGGATTGCGTGACACCGTGGTTTTCATTGCACCAGTTTGGTCTAGGGTTGGACTTTCTCACCGGAAGACCTCGACGTGTTTGGAATATCAGAGCATCCCCGCTGGGTGAGAGGCTTTAGCCCACCCAGGTCAGAGTTGGACTTTCTCACCGGAAAACCTCGACGTGTTTTGAGATACCCGTGTATCACCGCCGGGTGAGAGGTGGTCGCCCATCCAGTCCAGGGTTGGACTTTCTCACCGGAAAACCTCAGCGTGATTAGGATACGCAGACATCCCCGCCGGGTGAGAGGTGGTTGCCTATCTAGACTTCCCTGGTCCAGTGTCTCCGACTTCAGCATTTTGCAGTCGTGGCCGCTACCCTTCCTAGTTGTGCCCAGGATGGAGCTTTTGTCCAGGAGGATGAATCCTCGCCACTAGTGACTTCTACCCCTGGGTTGAGCCTGTTTAGGCATTATCCCAGTATGGGCGTGTTTGGGACGGGACGGACCTCTAGGGCAGAGGTACTGTGACATTCATAGCCTTCAAGATTCACCCCTGGTATGAGCCGGTTTAGGCAAAATTCACCAGTATGGGTGTTTATCAGGCGTTACCGACCTCTAGAGCGGAGGTGGCATGATATGTCTAGCCATCGAGTTCGACCCCTGGTGTGTGCTGGTTTAGGCATATTTCACCAGTGTAGGTGTATTTCGGACGTAGGCGGCCTCTAGAGCAGAGGTGCCGTGGTATAGCTCTCGTAGCGATACTACTGGACATATCAGCTTAAACTTCACTTTCCACCACCTTTTCCCATCGGCGCCGCACAGCAACCTTTATTTCCGCATTTACTTCCTTAACCGGGAGGAGCTTCACTCCACGCGTGGCATTTGAAAAGTTAACCCAGCAGTGACTTAACCTCTGGGACAAGCTGGTACATGCATTTCACCCGATATGACTGCACTCAGGACGTGGCTGACCTCCAGACCAGAGGTGCCGTGATTTGACTGTTTGCTTCGCTTTATTCTTTCAACCACCTTTTCCGCAGTGATGCTGCGCGGCAACCTCATCTGCAAATTTCTTCATTGGCCGGGAAGAGCACCGCTCCACGCACGGCAGCTGAAGATCTCGCCAACAGCGGCAGATGAGCTACCAAACGTGAAACTCATCTACCCTAAGTAACTGGTTTTCAGGCGCCAGATATTCGCCCTCGCCCCTTCTCCTGTCAGTTTAAAACAGTTCTGCCACGGGAAGGCCAGGAGCTGGACTTGACTGCCAGAGGCTGTTTGTGGCGCGTTTGCAGTCCTTAGAACCTTGGATCACTGCTAACTAATAATGGAGATGCAATGAGGGAAATTAAAAGGAGGACATCTATTGCTCTTCAGAAAGTAAAACAAATAAAGAATCTGTGGAGAGGAGCAGACAGAACTACAAAAATAAGATTTTTAAGGTCATGCATCTTTCCCATCGCAACAATGCCTGTGAGACGTGCACACTTAACAAAACAGCTGAGAAACACATAAATGCATTTGAATGTAAATGCTACAGAAGAGTTCTCCAAATATCGTGGACACAAAAAAGAACAAATATATCTATACTACAAGAGCTTAATAGTGAAGAAGGCTGGCTAGTAAAGAGGATTAAAGAGAGAAAACTTAAATATTTGGACACATTAAACGTCATGATAATTTAGAGAAGACCATATTGGAAGGATACATAATGGGAAGAAGAAAAAAAGAGGAAGATCATTCCTCCCGTCCGCTGTATGCTCCGCAAAAGTTTCCCCAATCTTGAAAACTGTCTTGGAGTTCTTGAACGTGGAGGTGATGTTGAGAGTCCACGTGTCACCGTCTCTGGATATCTCTTCATAGCAGGTGATACTGTTGCCCACTTTTCGTATAATCATTCCTATCTCTGAAAGATTCATAATTGTATTGTAATTTTAAAAAAAAACATTATGCCGAATATCCAGTTCGAAGTTTTTGATCGAATACGAATACCATTTTTGCGTGTGGCCAAAGTGCGAATTCGAACAGGAATGGCATAGTCAAGTTAGAAGAAAAGGGCTATTAGCTATAAAAGTATGACTGTAAAAGAAATGCTGTAATTGTTATATATATATATATATATATATATATATATATATAACATTAAATTTAAAATTGTTTATTTACAATATATAATATGTTTTAGATGTTTACACAACCAAAAGACTACGAATTACTGGTTTAATATTTCAGCTTTTTTTCTTGTCATTGCATATAAGACAATAAATGTTTGGAAAATAAAATGTATCATTGAAGAACGTTTTGCACGAAATTGTCATAGATGACATATCTTCCTTAGACTATACAGAAAAGAAGAAACTGAATCTTCAGGTGTGAATCCATGCTCAGAGCCCGCTACCAGAATCCTTCAGTTTCTTCCGCTGAAGAAATGGGTTCCATGCGGCTTTTAAGATGGGGTTGAGGGGAGAGAGGTTTAGAAGCTGAGAAGAGGGAACAGGCTTCGGGGACTTAATAGAATAGAGTAGAGTCTCTTTAAGAAATATGACTCTGGATTTAAAGTCCTATAATGTGAGTAAGGAATCGGTCTGTGGGAGAACAAACTAAGGAATGAATTTTATTTTTCAAAAGAAAGGTGAAGCCCACCCGACAGGATTGTCTGTTCTTTATCTTCGAACTTCCTTTGAGCCGCAAGCATTCTCCTTAGTGTAAATAGACTAAATACATAACGTGTAGAGAGATGAAAGTTATATGTATGATTTAATTGTGATTACTCTGCATATTGGATAGATAACCTGTATGATTTTTATATGCTCTTCATGTACACTAGATTGACCGTATGTTTGCATCAGCACAGATTATGTTTAATAAAATATAACAACTAGCACAGTTTCTATGTCCAGCCTCTAGTCCACACATTCAGCTGTGTACGGTAACTTAAAAGCATGCAGTGTACGAATTCAGCTTTGTCACACAATGTTGCTTTTTTGAGTTTTAAGTGGTATGAGAGTGCATTCGCAAGATGAGCAGCTGAGTAAGCCAAGTCTTTCTTGTACGAGAGAGAGAGAGAGAGAGAGAGAGAGAGAGAGAGAGGGAGAGAGAGAGAGAGAGAGAGAGAGAGAGAGAGTCTCAACTTTATTTGCAAAAGGTGAGGAATTAGGCACCCAGCCCCGTCTGACATTTTTTTGTGTGTCTGTCATTATTCACTCCTCTCAATCATTCAGTTTTCATTCAAGTGTATAAGAACAAAAGGAGCACGACTAAAATGTAACATAACAAAAGAAATACCCTCTCATCCATACATTCACAAATACAAAATAACTAATACATCGAAATAAATTAATAGTATATTCTCATGCACATTTATGATGAAATCGCGTCATTCCTTGAAAACACACACTCACACACATGGATGGATGGATGGATGGATAGATGGATGGATGGATGGGTGGATTCGATTCGAATCCTTCATTTATCAGCATTAAACTACCACACGCACACATTCACTATCAGTTTGATGCAAGATGCACGGTAACAAGAACGTATAAGATATACCCGTATACATCCAACATCTGGTGTCTCGAAATATTCCCTTCGGCAACAGTGAATGTTTGTGGTCAAGTATTTAACTAATCCTGTTTCAAGCTTCCTAGTAAGGCCTGAGAAAGTAGAAAATCGAGACCGTTGAAATGTGGATATACAGAAGAATAGGGCGTATCCCATGGACAGAAAAGAAAACAAAGAGCGAAGTGCTAAACCAACTAGAAGTGAAAAGAGAAATATTGAAAATCATAAAAAACAAACAAGACAGCTAAGACGCTTTGGGGGCATGTTAAAAGGCACAGTACTATAACGAAGAGCCTTCTTGAAGGCAAGATCGAAGGGAAGAGAACAAGAGGACGACAGCGATATAGATGGGTGGACAACATCAAGAGATGGCCAGGGACTAGCTTGGCCGAGTGTTCTAAGAAGACAAGAAACAGAGCAGAGTGGAGATTCACTGCAACCAAACATCCGCCTTGAAACAGGCGATAATTAAAAATAGGACAGCGTTTTGCTTTACAATACAAAGAAATATTTCGCGTTATGTATATATACCCACAAGGAGACTTCTTATACTCGCCGTATATGTGCCAGTTCATCTTCTTCTCTTGTCTTTGTGTGAACTTATAGTGTATGTAGAACAGTATATGTTTAGAAATTAATCACAGAATGAATCACCACATATGAAACAATTTCCAAATTTCCCTGTAGCACCTCGGCCGTAACTCACGAATGGCCGTAACTCACGAATGGCCGTAACTCGGCCGAGAGCAAGTCAGGAAGTAACTGTAATACCTAATATGAAAAGTATACGGCCAAACGCTGAACCATTAGTAACAGATACATAACGAAATCGGAATTCTGGAAGAAAATACTCACTGGCAGCTTTCATGTACTCTTCAAAGTTCTCGTTCTTCTCCAGCTTCCAGTGGCCAAAGAGTTTCTCAACCATTGTTTATCAGAATAAGATAAACCTGTGGACGATCAGACTGATGCAGTCATAAAATTTGCTGATACCACAGATTATAAATTAATCGAAAATCAACAGTAGGCAAATTAATTCACTGTTAACAGTAAGCCAGGTTGATGAAGATTTGGTTATTTTCTTGATAACATGTTAAAATGCTAATTTTAGACGTACTCGTATAAGCCGCGAGAGAGCACTGTACTAACGAACTATAAACAAAATTAATTAACTATTAAAAAAACATATGATGCAGCTATTAATATGAAACGTGTCCAGCAAAACACGTAGCGGCAAATCATAGGAAGCTGTGAAGTGACCTAGAAATTAGACAGCTCAGCTTCAGTTACTCGATAAGAGAGGTTCCCAAACATTTTCAGTCTGCTGCCTTCTATACCTTCTAGGCTTAAAACCGAGAGGCCTACAGGAGAGCTGTTAGGAAGGCAAAGTTCCGCAAGGGACATGCAAATGAATGATGATGAACCATCGACAATATATAAAAAAGCTTGAGAACGAGTCAGAAAGTCTTTTTGTATTTTTTTCAGTGGTTACGGCCCTTGGTTTGCTGTTACTTTTTGACTCGTCTTTGGTATAGTTTTTGAGAGCTATACACGACAGAAAGATTTAGGATTCAGGACTTGGTTTAATAATTAGGACGTTTATGATTGATTTAGAAAGCATAATGTTAGGTTAACAAGTGCATGAATTGATTAAGTTGGTTTAGTAAGTGCATGAATTAATTAATTTGGGTAATAAGTGCATGAATTAATTAAGTTGAGTTAGTAAGTGCATGAATTAATTAAGTTGAGTTAGTAAGTGCATGAATTAATTAAGTTGAGTTAGTAAGTGCATGAATTAATTAATTTGGGTAATAAGTGCATGAATTAATTAAGTTGAGTTAGTAAGTGCATGAATTAATTAAGTTGAGTTAGTAAGTGCATGAATTAATTAAGTTGAGTTAGTAAGTGCATGAATTAATTAAGTTGAGTTAGTAAGTGCATGAATTAATTAAGTTGAGTTAGTAAGTGCGTGAATTAATTAAGTTGAGTTAGTAAGTGCATGAATTAATTAAGTTGAGTTAGTAAGTGCATGAATTAATTAAGTTGAGTTAGTAAGTGCATGAATTAATTAATGGGTGCATAGACCGTTCTCATTCCTATCCGCAAGAAAATATCATCATCATCATCATCATCATCATTTGCTGAAAAAAGTGAAACACACAATCCAGCTGCTTTCACGACATCAACGACAAGTAAACAGCAGCAATAACAAAAAGCAGCAAATTAAACTGCATCAACACAAAAAACCCAAAATAAAACAGCAGAAATTAACAACAGCAAATAAAACAGCAGGATTAACAACTGAAACAAATGAAACAGCATCAGTAACAATATCAAATACTAAATCAGTAGCAGTAACAACAGCAAATGAAATACCAGGAATAATAATAATAATCATAATAACAAATAGAACAGCACCAACAAAAAAAATCAGAACAGCAGCAATAAGAACAATGACAACAACGAATAAAGCAACAACAACAATAACAAATAAAACAGCAGCAATAACAACAACAAAAACAGCAGCAATAGAAATATCAAGAAAAATAACAGCAGCAACGAAAATATCAAGAACAATACAACAATCGCACGTACAACAACAAATAATACAGAAACAATACCTACAACAAATAAAACGCAAACATTAACAACAATGCATAAAACAGCACAACAACAAAAAAAAAACAGCAATAATTAAAGACAGAGCAATATTAACAATAGTAACAACCGGAGCAGTAATAACTTCAGATGGGAAATGCAGAACAGAAATTAGGAACAGAAAAAAACCAAGCAAAGACGGCATTTCAGAGAATGAGAAACATATTATGCAACACATCCTTATCAATGTTAGAAACCGAGTCCTAAAATGCTATATTGAACCTATCTTGTTATATGGAAGTGAATCATGGACAATAGGCAGGTCTGCACAAAAATCATTGGAAGCAGCAGAAATGTGGCTTATTAGAAGAATGTTGTTAATCCCCTGGACAGCAAAAATAACTAATGAAGAATGTATGAGAAGAGCTGGAGAAACAAAAAAATCTTGTCAAAAAGATAAGAGAGAGACAATGTACTTTCATAGGACATGCAATAAGAAGAGGGGGCATTGAAAATATTATAACAACAGGAAAAATAGAAGGAAAAAGATCAAGAGGAAGACCAAGAGAAATGATACTGGACAGTCTGACGGGATGGTGTGAGAGGAGATCACTAACTGAGCTGATGGCCTGCATGAAGGATCGTGTACTCTGGAGAAGCATAATAGCCAACGCCAGTCGGCACGGCACATGATGATGATGATGATGATGATGAACAACCGGAAATAAATCATCATCCGTACGAACAATAACAAATAAAGCAGCAACAATAACAACAACGTCAATGCAAGAAATAAACCAGCAGCAATAACAAAACAAATTAAATAGCAACAACAACAATAATTACAATTAATAAATCAACAACAAATAAACAATAGTTACAATATTTTATATGTGAGTGCATCTCAGTCTCTCTGCTTCCGCGCCCGTAAGTCTTTCCTTCCGTTTGTACTTTCATGCGCGTACTAACTGATCCAAGCATCTATTTAATCTGCTTGTTCATCAGTTTATCCATCCACGTACTTACTAATCTGTCTATACACTCATAAATCAATCCAGGCACGTACTATCTCATGAGAACACTTACAAATGTATTTATACACTCGCTATACCAAACATAAAAATGGGATTTCCAACACATTTGATACAATTAACATCACTACTGTATCTAGACCAACAGGTTGCAGTAAGAATAAATGGTAAAACAACAACTTGGTTTGATATAACACAAAGGGTCCGTCAGGGGTGCATATTATCTCCTTACTTATTAAAATTGTATGCTGAAAATATAATGAGGAATGTTAGAGAAGATGTAGACAAAGAATATTACCATGCCATAACAGTTGGAGGTTATGAAATACCAGAGATTAGATATGCTGATGACACAGTATTACTGTTCACAACACAAAAAGAAATGGAAAAACTAATTATGTCTGTCCGTAAGAATAGTGAAGAGCAAAACCTCTATCTTAATACGAAGAAAACTAAACTGATGACAACTGACAAAACAAACAAGGCAGCTGATATATGTATCAATGAGGAAAAATTGGAAGAAGTGGAGTTTCGAATATCTTAGATCACTGCTAATTAATAATGGAGATGCAATGAGGGAAATTAAAAGGAGAACATCTATCGCTCTTCAGAAAGTAAAACAACTAAAGAATCTGTGGAGAGGAACAGACACAACTACAAAAATAAGATTAAGGGCATGCATCTTTCCCATCGCAACATATGTCTGTGAGACCTGGACACTTAACAAAACAGCTGAGAAACACATAAATGCCTTTAAATGCTACAGAAGAGTTCTTGAAATATCATGGACACAAAAAAGAACAAATATATCCACATTATAAGAACTTAATATTGAAGAAGCCTGGCTAGTAAAGAGAATTAAAGAGAGAAAACTTTATTTTGGACACATTAAACGTCATGATAATCTAGAAAAACCATATTGGAAGGGTGCATAATGGGAAAAAGAAAGAGAGGAAGACCAAAACGAAGATGGCTGCAAGACATCGTTTGATCTGCAAATGGATGCATTAGCATCAGGCCATCTTGCTCACAACCGAGAGGCCTACAGGAGTGCTGTTAGGGAGGCAAAGTTCTGCAAGGGACATGCAAATGAACGAATGAGTGAATGAATACCAAATATGCGCTTACGAATCCATCCACCACTTGCAACCAAGCTGAGCATTTACTAATATTCATCCATTTACTAAAACCAATGTTTGCACTTGCTATTCCATCTGTGATCTTACGAATCCATCCATCCACGCACTCAGTAATCCATCTATGCGCTCACTAAGTCATTCAAGCTCTTACTAACTTCGTTTATTGACTAACTGGTCCACAATAGTCTTAACTGACAAACATCCTTCCCGTATCTTCATTTCATCCGTTATTTGCAGCACCAGAAGGGCCAAACAGAACTTGAAACAAAACAGTAAAATGTACGTGTAGATAATAATTACTTACACTGTATCCGTAGCGAATTGCATAACAAGCATATGTCACCACACTCGACTGCGGTGAATTTTCAGACTATCACTCATTATATACGGGCGGGAATGTTCAAGTCAGTGAAGCGGGGCTTGTCAAGCAAGATTCTACGTACAAAAGGTCATAGACTGAATTTGACATTTTATTCTATTCCCGCTTTTCCGCGCGACTGACGCAAGAGCTTATTTATTTAAATAAACGTTTTTTTTAAATTAACCCCTATATCTTAGATGCCTTTATTTTGCCTTAAATGTCTATTGTTGTGCCTTAAGAATCAATGCCAGGGAAATAATCACATGGACTGCGGTTCTGAATTAACGATTATCAGAAATGCTGGAAGATCTAAGTGAGAGGTTAACAGAATAGTTTTAAGCAATGATCCTTCTGTGTGCAAAATATTCAGCTCATAAAATATTGTGTGTAAGAATGTACGTAGTAATAACAATATATATAAAGGAAGTTAGAATCAGAATTGCAAAAGCAGCATCGATCTTCAAGAAGCACAAAAACCAAGTTAAGATTATTCAATTCAAATGTAATATTCACCCTCATTTATGCATGCGAAAGCTGGAAAACAATTAAAGAAATAGACAAGAAATTAGACTCTTTTGAAAACAAATGCCTAAGGAAAATACTCGGCATTATGTGGAACGAATTCAAGAACAATGCAGAGATAAGACAGATGACTGAACAACAACCAGTCTCATGGGTGATCAGGAAAAGGAGATGGACATATGTTGGTCACTTGATGAGAAGAAATGATCAGAGAATCCCAAAACAAGCTATCGGGTGGAACACAACAGACCGAAGAAAAAGAGGCAGACCGCGTGAAACTCTGAAGAGGACATTGTTAAGAGAGGCCAAATTAACAGGCATAAAATCCCTTGATGAGGTTGAAAGACTCGCCGAAGACAGGAAAAATTGGCGAACTACTTTGTGAGTCCTATGTGACGTTTAACGGCACGGGAAGGATATAAGATATAAGATATATATATATATATATTCACACACACTGTAAAGGTCTGTACATTTAATAACAGGATAGACCTGCTGTACTTTTCAGCAGTGGAAATTCATCTGCCAGTTTATTTTAATTACCCTCTATTCTCTGAGTGACCACTTGACTCTGCTACATTACGACCGAAACTGCGAGATAAAAGACCAGCTGAAACATCCGATCCGAAAGTCATATCTCAACAAGAAAGAAACAGTAAAGGACAAACATGTACCATCACTGTATTTTTATTGATCGCAATTATAGCACGGAGTAACATCTGGACGTTGGACAATAAAAATAGCGCGGCTCCAAAAATGTGCGCGGTATGATTTTTTTTTCTGTGCGGGACCGCGCAGGCGCGCAGTTTAGAGGGAACGGTGCTTTAAGTCTAAACACGTAGTTATCAGGATTGTTAATAAGGACCTGATGATCATTTGTCAAATGTTAGTTTAAAAATAAAAAAATAAAAACCAGCTGAGTATTCTAATTACTAAAAACACAAATGTGAGCTACGCCTTGGAGCAGTTCAGAGGCGAATTTATTTAATGAAAATACATGGGTGTATGGTACAATTTTACAAACAAAGATAGAAAGAGTGAGGAAAGTGGACAGAAACAAGAAAGGCAGAAAGTAAGATGAGTACATATAAGTGAAGGACATATAACAATCCAATATTTTGGCAAAAGCCTTTTCCAAAGATCACATACAAAAACAAAACAACAGATTTTTAAAAAATAGCAATTTATGAAAAATATACTTTTGGCCTCCTCCTTGTAAGAAAGGCCGGCACTAAGCTACGAATATTTTTCCTTGAAAAAGAATAAATGGTGAACTTGGTTTGATATAAAACAAGGGGTCCGTGGAGGGGTGCATACTGCAGCCTTACCTATTTAACTTGTACACTGAAAATATAATGAGGAATGTTAGAGAAGATGTAGACAAAGAATATTACGATGTCATAACAATTGGAGGTTATGAAATACCAGAGATTAGATATGCTGATGACACATTATTAATGTCCACAACACAAAAAAGGGAATGGAAAAACTAATTATGCCAGTCCGTAAGAATAGTGAAGAGCAAAACCTTTGTCTTAATGCGAAGAAAACTATATTGATGACAACTGATAAAACAAACAAGGCAGCTGAAATACGTATATATATATATATATATATATATATGAGGAAAAATTGGAAGAGATGGTGAGTTTTGAATATCTTGGATCATTACTAACAAATAATGGAGATACAATGAGGGGAATTAAAAGGAGAACATCTATCGCTCTTCAAAAACTAAAACGACTAAAGAAGCTGTGGAGAGGAACAGACAGAACTATAAAAATAAGATTTTTAAGGGCATTCATTTTTCCCATCGCAACATATGCCTGTGAGACCTGGGCACTTAACAAAACAGATGAGAAACACATAAATGCCTTTGTATAAATTAGGAAAAAAGTAGGAACAGCTTTATTACTTAACGAGTACAGAGTTGTGACGTTTCGGCGTGAGCCTTAATCATGCAAAAACATACAGGACGAAGAAATAGAGATAGGAGATAAAATATACCTTCGCATGTATGCTATGTTAAAAAAAACAAATCAAATAAAATGAATAGACCATAAATAATAAAATAAATGTCTTTGAATATAAATGCTACAGAGGAGTCCTTCACATATCATGGACACAAAAAAGAACAAATATATCCATACTTCAAGAACTTAATATTTAAGAAGGCTGGCTAGTAAAGAAGATTAAACAGAGAAAACTTAAAATATTTTGGATACATTAAAACGTCATGATAGTTTAGAAAAAAACTCGTTGGAGGGTACATAATTGGAAAATGAAAGAGAAGAAGACCAAGGCGAAGATGGCTGCAAGACATCGTTGATGATCTGCGAATGGACGCATCAGCAGCAGGGCATCTTGCTTATAACCGAGAAGCCTACAGGATAGCTGTTAGGGAGGCAAAGTTCTGCAAGGGACATGCAAATGCAAAAAAAAAAAAATCTATGTTCTTCATTTATACGTACTCGTCTCGCTTTCTGATATTCTTACATCTGCCCACTTTCGTCACTCTTTTCGCCGTCTTACGTCCGGCTCCTAGTATGTATCCATCTCCAAACTTCTGGAAAGAAGGTCTTGACAATGACTGTTATAATCATAGAGTTCCAAGCAGCGCATTCGATAAATGAAAGCACATTTAATTATTGCTCCAACTATTGAGACGTGAGGGCGCTTTTATTCCTGTCAGCTACACTCTCATGAGAGAAAATACTCTTTCTTCTTATATCTTATATCCCTCCCCGTGCCGTTAAACGTCACATAGAGCTCGCAAAATAGTTCGCCAGTTTTCTTTCTACTCTTTCTACACTGGCATATATTAACACAACAAATTCATACAGTTTTAGTAACTCTACGTACTGGTCTAAAGATTCAGGCTGCCCAGAGAACCAGGTGCACTTCTCCACTTCTCCACTTCTTCTTCTCCTTTGTAAGTGCTTCAGGTAAGTAAATTGATAGCCATTAGTGTAACTGTTATAACCAGGAAAAGCACGAATATCTGCAGTACTTTCCCCCTGAGTATCTTGTTTACAGCTCAAATGAATTTAGAAAAAAAAAGCTCGTAATAAATTATTTAGAAGTTTTCTGTAACTTAGTTTATTAGAGAAACTTAGTTTTCCACGAGATTTTTTACTGAAATATAGAGCAAGCTTAAAATGAATAGTGTAATTCACACACCTATTGATAGCGTGGGAGAAAGTGAGAATCACAGGATAATTGGGGGTTGTAACAGAGATAATAAATCTGATTTTTTTGGTAGTAGAAGAGAAGTGGAGAGTTTTGAATATCTTGGATCACTACTAACTAATAATGGAGATACAATGAGGGAAATTAAAAGGAGGACATCTATTGCTCTTCAGAAAGTAAAACAAATAAAGAATCTGTGGAAAGGAGCAGACAGAACTACAAAAATAAGATTTTTAAGGGCATGCATCTTTCTCATCGCAACATATGCCTGTGAGACCTGCACACTTAACAAAATAGCTGAGAAACACATAAATGCCTTTGAATGTAAATGCTACAGAAGAGTTCTCCAAATATCGTGGACACAAAAAAGAACAAATATATCTAAACTACAAGAGCTTAATATTGAAGAAGGCTGGCTAGTAAAGAGGATTAAAGAGAGAAAACTTAAATATTTTGGACACATTAAACGTCATGATAATTTAGAGAAGACCGTATTGGAAGGATACATAATGGGAAAAAGAAAGAGAGGAAGACCAAAACGAAGATGGCTGCAGGACATCGTTGACGATCTGCAAATGGAAGCAGCAGCAGCAGGCCGTCTTGCTCACAACCGAGAGGCCTACAGGAGTGCTGTTTGGGAGGCAAAGTTCCACAAGGGACATGCAAATGAATGAATGAAAAAGAGAAATAGAGAGAAATAGTCAGAGCATGGGTTAGATCAGAGCCGAGTTGATAGTTATGAGTTAGTCAATGCTCTTAGTTAGTTTGGTTTTTTTTTGTTTTTGTTTTTTGAAGTAGGAAGTGGGGTTGTATTCATTCTGAATTGTAAGTATGTAACTTTTCGTATTTCTTTAACCATAGCTGTTCCCATATGGCGAAGTTGCTCTCGCGTCGAGAAGTTTTTTTTTATGTCATTGTGTTCTATGTTTCCTGCCTTGTGGCAGTGATGTTTATTCATCCTCACAATTTCACCCTTCATTCTATCCATTAATAAACCTGTCTTGTCTGATGTAAAACTATACCACTGGCTTTGTTGAAACCCTCACTGTTTGACAAGTTTTGTTTATATTGGTAGACTGCCAAGTTCAGTTAAGTTGTATCAATATTCTTCTGTGGAGTTGTGTGCCTGGGAGTCTTGTTGAATTTTCTTAGTGAATAACAAAGGAAATTAGGTGGTCTTTTAGCACCAACAACAGGAAGTAATTTCTATGATGAAAAAATTGTACTCCACAAGAAGACTAATCATCCAGCATAATACGGGTTTAGCCGGTGCCGTGTTTGTACGCCAGTACTCAGGCCCAGCGACGTACTATTTCAAGTGAATAGTAACTTGGCTGCCTCTTGTCTTGTGAAAACTTTACAGTCTCTCTTCACTTCAAACCATTCTGGTACTCAGCCTAACAGCACCCACTTACAGATGGAAAATTCATTCATAGTTGTATATAATAAAACTCTTCCACTTCAGCATCAAATTTATTTATATCTACAGTGGACAGGTCTACTTCATCTTCTGCTTGTTTCACAATAGATGTCACTTTTAGTGGGAGAAATCTTTCTTCTTTCCGTTTTATGAACGTAATGGTTTCCTCTAAAATTACACCTACTTCTAAGACCCTACTATCTGCCTTCTCCATTTTAAGTACTTGTCTATTAAACACACTCACCTGGCTTTGGGTTCGCTTAGGAGATTTTCAAACAGGGTAATCAAGACTTTTGGTGCTTTTTTCTTCTGACAGAAAAAAAGATTTTAGTGCCTCATAAAGTTGTAATACTCTTCCCACTGCAGGAAGCAAAGATAACCACCTTTTTGTTGTATGTGACAGAAATATGCAATATTTTACATCCACAAATTAGCAAAATTCCTTCAGGCGCTCCGAGCGTGCGGTATAAGACTGAGAAATAATTGAACAATTTAATTACTGTAGCTTCCACATCTAAAGTTAGAACATTAGCTGCTGCCTGTACCGCATTATCAAGTTTGTGCCCAGGGCAATCGTGATTTTCATTTAATTCTCGCGTTCAGTTTTGTGAACACATAATTCGTACCACTTCGTCGTACTCGGCCAAAATTCTTATTTGCATTGTCGCTGCAAAACTCGGCTCGTTTACGTTTATCTATAGTGTCTTCTTCTAATGCATTAACAACAGCAACTGCTTATTTCAGAGGCAGTTCAAAGAAACCCAGTTTAAGTACTTGTATAGTTATACTATTTTTAGGACTAAAGTACTGAACAGTCAATGGGAACATTTTCTTGGCATATTGGTTGCTGGTGTCGGAAGAATGTAAATGCTACAGAAGAGTCCTTCAGATATCATGGTCAGAAAAAAAGAACACATATATCCATACTACGAGAACTTAATATTGAAGAAGGCTGGCTAGTAAAGATTATTATATAGAGAAAACGTAAATAATTTGGAGACATTAAACGTCACGATAATCTAGAGAAGACCGTCTTGGAAGGGTATATAATTGGAACAAGAAAGAGAAGAAGACCAAGGCGGAGATGGCTGCAAGACATCGTTGATAATCTGCAAATAGATGCATCAGCAGCAGGGCATATTGCTTACAACCGAGAGGCCTACAGGAGAGCTGTTAGGGAGGCAAAGTTCCACAAGGGACATACAGATGACTGACTGACTGACTGCCGGCAACAATGCCAAAATAGTGGGAATTTGTTAAATTATCACATAATTCTTTGGTAATGTCAGGAGCTATAACTGATTTTACTGTTGCTTTAGTTCTCCCCAGTGCCTCATTTTTGGTGTTGTTATTTTTGAATCATTAACAATTTTAGAGCTTAATTTGACAGTGTAGTCCATTGAAACTGCATGTGACGTTTAAGTGTGTGATAGTACATTTTCAATTCCGCCCCTTGTACTAATTTTTCCATTTCAGAAGATTCGGGCACAAATGAATTGTGTAGTCTTTTTTAAAAAGTGCTTGCAGAATACATGTTTGATTTATGCTTTTCTGCCATGAGCAAAATCATTGTAAATCTTACATATTTTACATTCTGCTTCATAGTCATTTCTCCATCGTTATATCGAAGACTATTCTTGTAATATTTTTTTCCTAGAAAGGAAGAGTTTGTATTAGGCACTCTGAAAGTACTTCATGCAGTTATTGTAACAACATTAATAAAAAAGAAATATAATAAAACAGTAATAAAAAGAAAAGAACATGGATTTCTCTCAACATTGACAATAGTGAAAAAGCACCATTTTTCTTTCTTTCACTAGTCATAAATCTCAAAGAGGCAACAGTCAGAAATGCATTATCCATTATCACAGCTATGACCCGGATAATGGTAAAACATTTTTTTTTCACCAAAGCGTGTAAAACTCGCAAACACTGTAATCTACATAAACTATAAGACAGAGAAGACGTCGCATCCTAAATGAAGTAATTCCTTGATTAAAAGAGTTTGAGGTTTGTCACACAAATCCTCGTTTTCTATTGGAGCAGATCTGGGAGGCTAGATAACCGATTGAAAAACGAAATGACACTAAACCGCAAGAAATGTGAACCAGTTTCAACTTGGATAAAGGGATAACAAATTAAGTCTCTACTGTATTATTGTTGTTTCAAAATGTGTGTAGCGGTTCTGCCAACATGAAATCGTAGGGAGAGATAAGAAATCGAATGCAAAATTCTTTCATTTGAAAGGAAAAACAAAAAACCGAGACAAATAGGCGTGCAGAAAGCATTTTTTTGGGATAATGAATTTTATTTAATTTAAAAACCGAGTCTGTTCCGGAAAACAAGGACATCTTGCAAGCCTAGCTCGACAAAGGTGTAACGCAGGTATTATTCTTTTTTTTTTCGTTTCTGTAATTTTTCCTACAATTTTTAAATCGCAGAGAAGTGTTATATTATAAAAAGGTGAATCAAATGAGAGTTAGAAAAGGCGAATTAACAAAAATAACACCCCTATTTTTCAATACGGTCCCAGTTCTCTGCAATGCATTTGCGCAACCTATGAACCAGCCTCTGAATTCCAGTAAGAAAAACCGTTTGTCCTGACTTCTTAGCCACTGGTGCATTGCATCCCTTGTGTATTTTCCCAGGACTGTGGGCGTCGTGTAAGCTTATAAGCCTGTTTTGAACGTCGTAACCAAGTTATGGACGTGAGCCTTGCACATGCACTCATGGACATACATCACAGATATTTCACTATGTATATCCAAGGGGTTCAGACCTTTGACGGACAACATTCGGATGACAGAACAGACATCGTGCTTGAAGAGCGTTTTCACCGAGGCGGCGTAACAGCCATCTTGACATGCGCTATTCTTTGCTTGTTGCTTAGAGACGGTGGCGCTTATCTGCGTATGACGTCACTGACCTTGGTGCTAACAGTTGATACCACTAAGGGATTTATTTGTCAGAGTTTCTGACTGTGCTTCTATTTCTCTTCGTCTGGTTTCTTATCTGGAGACCACATACACACACGCACGCACACATACATATATGTGTAGAGCATTAAATAATCTCCAAGGACCCATATTTTTTCGTCGGGAAAAGAGACATAACATTTGCAATATGAGAGCAGCAAATGAATGCACAAGGAAACAGCACAGAACAATACAGTGTTTTGGATTATTACTAATCTCTTCTTAGTACCGACATTTAAAAGAATTATTAAGATTTAAGAAATGTTTTTGCTTTAAATACACAAAAAGTCAACAAAAAACAACAACAACAACAACAACAAAAACAACCCAGAAACTCTGTAGGTTACATTACTTATATTTATTGTATAAACAGCATGTTTTAAGAATTCCATTTAATCAGGGTTTTTTTTTTTCGTTCGGAACTTCCTTTCCACCAGAATTTTCAGTTGCGAAGTCTGTTTCAGCCTTTCTTGAGTATGTTGCTTTAAGAAAAGCGCTCATTAACCAAGCCATTCATTTTTCTTCCATTGGCTGCACCATGCCTGAGTAACTCAGTTTGCCAGTGTATTACTACTCCGTAGCTGCTGCCACCTGCCGGCAACCTATTATTTTTTAAGACCCAAAAAAAAAACCCCATGTTAACTACTGTATGCTTTTAACTGCTCCTGTGAGACTCCTGTGTCCAATTGTCCTTTCATGAACACACTTTATAATATTTCGATTTATATGTATGACAAATATCGTTTAATCAAGCAGTGAATAGTGATGAGTAACAAAAGAAAAGAAAAGAAAACAAAAAAAAACTGCAAAAATACAGAGGGGAAAAAAAAACATGTGTAGGAACTAAGGTGTGTATGGTTGAAAGTATCGCTTGGCCACAACGTTATCCAGTGGCTGTATACAAGTCTGAAACGAAAGACAGCGGAAGCGTGAGTGTTTTAGAGAAAAAAATCAAATTATGCAGAGCCATATTAAAAGTGACTGCTGAGTAGCAAAGTTATTAGGGCCAATGTGTCGTATAAGGTGTGGAGTGTTTTGAGTGAAACTTCTACTTTATGAGTCAATAGAACTACCAGCATTAAAGATGTGAGCCAGTCAGTAACAAATGTATTTGTTGTATCGCAGGCTTGTGCGTAGAGTCAAGAATCTGTGCTCTAAGGGTTAAAAGTTTGTGTCCCAGCTTACATTACCAAAAGCTTAGAGGGAACTCTGGTTACTTCACTGGCCTCTCATGGCGAAGATATGTGTTTGGACGGGAGGCGTGTCAATCATCCGGCTTTAGAACTGGGTACCTAGTTCACTTTTGGAGCTAGAGAAGGAAAGGCAGCCAGGCGTGACGCTGACCGCATCATATTTTAGAATGCTGACAGGTCAAGGAAACTATATTCACTAGGACCAAATACCTGAGGTTCCATGATAAGAATGCATTTTTCTTAGATCCTTCCCTTGGCGTTAAACGTCACACAGGGATCGCATGGTAGTTTGCCAAGATTTTCTGTTTTCGGCGAGCTTTTCAACCTCATCAAGGGATGTTATTCCCACTAAGCTGGCCTTTCTTAACAATGTCCTCTTTAGAGTTTCACGTGGTCGACCTCTTTTTCTTCGGCCTTTTGTCTTTCACTTGATAGCTTGTTTTGGGATTCTCTGGTTGTTTCTTCTCAGCACATGACCGACATATGTCCATCTTCTTCCCTGATCACCCATGAGACAGGTTGTTGTTCGCTCATCTGTCTTATCTCTGAATTGTTCTTGAATTCGTTCCACTTTATGCCGAGTATTTTCCTGGGGCATTTGTTTTCGAAAGAGTCTAATTTCTTGTCTATTTCTTTCGTTGTTTTCCACCTTTCACATGCATAAATGAGGGTGGATATTACATTTGATTTGAATAACCTTATCTTGGTGGTTGTGCTTATAACTTTTGAATGCCATATACTACATTTTACTTACTTTAAAAAAAATGTTTGAAATATACACATCACACGACGTCTCTTAATTAAAATTAAACCTTACAAAATAACACATTTTTCAGTAAGATGATACAAGTATTTTTCCTTAGATATGTGTGCTCTATATAGGTTTACAAACACAGAAGTACGCACCGACTCTACGTTCATATTTCTCTTGTCTTTTACATAGCAGGAACTGCCAGCTGGTTTTTTTTCCAGCTGACGCTGTGGAGATGATGAGGCACTGCATCGTATGATTTGGGAGCGGGTTATGGAAGTTAGTTTTTTTTTTCAGTTCCTGAGTGCAGTTAAAAAGCAGCGGCGTGAAGTACTTCTTTAGCGGGCTCCACCACCTTACAGACAACGGCGATTCCCGCTCCATTAATCAGACTAGCCTGTTACTTGGGGTTACAAGAGGAAAGGTAGGCAGGGGGTCTTGGTCACTTATTGTTCGCCAACACGTCAGCTAATGGGTTGCTTACTGATAAAGTGGACATGATTCTCGCCTCCATACTTTCATACTAATCTAAATAACACTCATACATGTAAGTTCGTAACATTCATTTTTATATTTGTTTCCCACTATATCTTCATTTCTGTCATTGTATTTTTCGTTTTTCTTGGTTAATGAAAGAAGCCACGTTCCTTGAGAATGAGGTAATATATATATGGATGTATGCATGTTCCAACATCACCCTGGAGTGATAGATAGATTTGAGATCGCCATGTTTCTCACACAGACAACTTTATGTTGCTTGCTCAAGGCTTTCACCCAGGAATTTATTTAATCTTGCTCCTGGAGATGAAACTAAAAATGTTGTTTATAATGAAGTTTTGAATTAAATTAATATTATAGTGAATTTGTAAAATTATACATTTAAATATCTGTAAATAAAATTACTTCGATATTACACTATATATGGAATTCATTTCTTTTCCTGTCTAATAGACGATTGCGATAAATAAACATCCGGGTAACGCCGGGTAATCAGCTGGTTAGAAAATAAATGCGGCCAGAATCTTTTGTTCCCCTTGAACAAGAAATTCTTGTTTTAATTAATTTAATGTAACTCCTGCCCCTTTATTTTCCTCTAGAGATTAAGATCTTCTCAGGTTTTAATCTATGCCATTATGCCTTCTGGTCCAGGCTTTTGCTTTTGATTTTTTTTTTGAGAATCTGTTTCCATCACATGTTAAGTTCCCCACTCCCTCACGGGACCTAAACTTAACCCATATACTGTGTCAGTTCTCAATTTCATTCTCGAGCTTCTGTCTGTCTTTTAAGCTGTCTTGGAGAACGATTGTAGGCGGAGCACTTACCGTCAGCATGCGTCCATCTTCTAACACAACTCGTTCAAATCGTGACGGGACATCGCCCTTGCTGACGACTTCTTGATCGCAGATCAGAACGTCCCCTTCTATAGTGAATGTGGTCTGAAAGAAATGGAGCCAGAGGTAACACTGAATTATGGGATCACGGTTCTTCTGCAAACATTCTGAGACGTCAAATTGGCTGTCTGTGAAGAAGACAGCAGACATCCTCTGGTTATCATCATCGTTATCATCATCATCATCATCATACAGCTTGGTCGAGACTGATGTCTGATGTTGCTGATGGTCGTGTGTGCATTCTTTGCCCCTCGGTATGAACTGTAGTCCAGCAACAGATGCTGGGATGTCATTCTCCCCCCCCCCACCCCCTCTCTCTCTCTTTTCAGTGACTAAGACGCGAGGGGAGAGAGAAAGGGGGGGGGGGGGGAAAGGCATCTGGTAGCAAGAGTTTTCGACTTTTATCGGTTCTTTTATATCTTCTTGGATGATTTCCATGTCAATCCTCTGTTTACCAGCATTTTATCTATTGTAAGTCTCCGTGTCTCCTGGGTCTTCCAATCCGTTTTCTGCTCTGGGGGAATCCACTTCAGAGCTGCTGATGGTAAGGATTCGTCTGTTATTCTTATAATATGGTAATCCATTACCACATTCTCCTATCAAACACTGTCGAAATTTTGTCATAGACACTGACGTTTAAGAGTTAAAGCCAATACTGGCAATATAAAGAGTTAAAGATAATACTGCCATGTGAGAGTTAAACACAAAACTGACATGTGATGGTTAAAGACAAAACTGACATATGAGAGTTAAAGATAGCACCGACGTACGAGACTAGAGACAGAACTGAAATATGAGGCTGTGGGTGGTAGCACTGAAAAATGAAGATGTAGACCATGCTACTACAATATGAGGTTGTTGACAGTAGCATTGAAATATGTTGTTGAAGGTTGCACTTCTAAAATAGAAGGTTGTAGAAAATAGCACTGAAATGTGACGTCGCGGACAGCACTACTAAAATATAAGGCTGCAGATTGTAGCACTGATAGTCGCACACTGTAGATTACAGCAATAAAATATACAAAGGCAAATGACCATGAAATATGAGTCAATATGAGTAACAGCATATAGATAATAGACGTCAATATTATGGTCATCATTATGTTATTTATCAATTCATGACTTTTAAAAAAAAACATTTTAACATATAATTCCACATGCTTCATTTAATGCTTTCATTGATGAAATTGATAATAGCTTCCACAGGAATACACCTTTTGTCTTTCTTACAGTCTTCTGCTATATTCTTCAAATAATCTACAGCTGTTTTAGTTTACAACAATCGACTACATTGTTACAGAGTTTATCACAATATAATCTGCTGATTAATAAACACTCGGATGAAACAGACATTATTTGTTCTGTAGAATCAGCTGAACGTGTGACGTGAAGTCTGAATAATGACTGACAGATCATAAAAACTTCAATAGCCATTCAGCAGGTAAGCAGGATGACACACTTGTCAGGCGCAGACGTAACTGTTTTGTTCTGCTTTAAATACAGGGGGAAAAAATCTCCCTTGTAAAAGCCAATAATAATAATAATAATAATAGTAATATGTTTTGAAAGCTACAGTGGCATGAGAAAATAAAATGTTACGTAATGTTATGTAACAACGTGAACGGTCATGAATTGGGGAGGGGAAGTCAATGGGGGGTGTGGGGGGGGGGTGGGGGGGTCAGGATGGGGCAGAAATGCTGAAATAAGTGGAGACTTGAAAACTGCAAACGCTGTCATGTGTGACGAGAACAGTGATCGAGTGACACACTCAAGCTGTGACATTTTGGAGAGCCAAGGCCTGTGACGAGAATTAGGAAAAAGAGGAGAATAGAGGCAGAGTCGTGAGAGAGAAGGAAAAATAGGCATTCTCTTGACTTGGTTTTTTCCTTAACGCACTATAAGTTCAAAAGTGAGAATGTACTTGGTTCAAATCTAGATCTGGCAGCTTTTCTTTCCCATAGTTGCCTCCAGCTCAGAGGTCATTATGACAAGTTGAGTAGAGGTCAGATTGGATTCGGTGTCGTCGTGCTGCTGTGGCCATCCTCTGCCGTCAGAGCCTAGTGTTAGGGGACCATTATGTCCGAGTAGAGGCTTCTGTGTCCAGACACGAGGCGACGTGGCGCTGCAGTGGGTGCGGGTGGTTTTTCAGGTTTTCTGAAGTTCCGAAGAGACTTTAGAAATTACGCCTGCTCGGCGTTACTACAGAGGCCGAGCTTCTCTGCAGGCTCCACGTCGAACTATGACTCCGTCCTTTCGCTTCAGTATACCCGGTACTTAGCTGCAGCTGAGTTTGTGCAAGAGTGAGAGGCAGTCGAGGATTTTTTTTTTTCAGTGGTCAGCAAATCCAGAGCAGGGAGTGGAGCCTCCGGCTTATGGTCTTGTACGTGGTCAAGTGAACGCTAGCATTTCCTGTTCACAAGCTCGAGCTGGATCTTGTGTCCATCAGATTTAGGAGGGTTTTTTTAAGGGGCGGGGAGGGGAGAGAATAAAGAAATACTGTGGCATGTTCGGGCCCATGATATCAGGAGCTGGGACTCTGTGGCAGATCGTGCCTGCTCCAAGTCCAGCTTCATCATCAGAGTCTCAACCGGAGTGGATATCAGCGTGAACAAAATCAAGCGTGCTCTTGCCCCTTTTGTCCTGACTGAGCTCGGCTCGTGGGACACCTGCCAGTAGCCCTTGTCAAGTCCTCGGCACATGTCAAAACTTCCAGCTTGTCACTGTCATCATAGCGGATGAAGTTCGCTTGAACTCAGGATTTAAGTGCTTAATCTTTTTCCCATATTTTATGTTTGTTTGGACATAGGAGCAGTGGGATTCTTTGTCATCCCTAAATAGATACCTTAATACCACAGAGCTCATATGTTAGATATGGAGTCTGTAGTTAACTGGTCCAGCTAAGATAAAATCTTAAAATAAAGCCAGAAGTATCATATGACATTAAATGTATGGTCTGTCAAAAGCTCTCATTTGGGCTTTTTTTTCCAAAATAAATCCATCGTGCAAAAACAGTCAGTGTTTATTTAGAGAAAACCATTGAAGTATACGATTACAGCACAATAAATGCATGGTGGTGGATATAAAGGAATATTTCCACAGTCAGAACACTTATACTGTGTTTCAACATAGTCGACTGCCATGTGGCTTTTTCTTTTACCTTCACTGCATAAACGACACTATCGGAAAATGGTGTGTGTCTTCTTAGTGGGTGGAATCAGGGATTGAAGATGACAATCTTACAGGTGATACACGTGGGCATGGTTTGACCTGCAGAGAATCTTACAGGTGATACACGTGGGCATGGTTTGAACCCTTTTATTTGTAGCACTGAGGTCGTGTCGTTTAAAGAAAGCATCTGTTTTGCGAACTTGATGCGGCTCAGATTCGTTATCACCGACAGAATAAAGTTAATTATCATTTTTCTCCGTCTCTCGTGAAATAATCAACAACTTCTTGTACAGGAAGTTTATGAGAACAGCTATGCTTGTTACTAACCGTCATGTAAACAAAGAACAGCTGGGCTTGTTACTAGCCGCCGCGTAAACAAAGAACAGGTAGGCTTATTACTAGCCGTCATCTAAACAAAGAACAGCTGGGCTTGTTACTAGCCGCCGTGTAAACAAAGAACAGGTAGGCTTATTACTAGCCGCCATGTAGACAAAGAACACCTAGGGTTGTTACTAGCCGCCGTGTAAACAAAGAACAGGTAGGCTTATTACAAGCCGCCATGTAAACAAAGAACACCTAGGGTTGTTACTAGCCGCCATGTAAACAAAGAACAGGTAGGCTTGTTACTAGCCGCCATCTAAACAAAGAACAGCTGGGCTTGTTACTAGCAGCCGTGTAAACAAAGAACAGCTGGGCTTGTTACTAGCCGTCGTGTAAAAAAAGAACATCTATGCTTGTTACTAGCTGATAAGTAAACAAAGAACAGTTAGGCTTGTTACAAATCGCCGTGTAAACAAAGAACAGCTGGGTTTGTTACTTGCCGCCATGTAAGCAAAAAACATCTGGGCTTGTTACTAGCCGCCGTGTAAACAAAGAACAGGTAGGCTTATTACTAGCCGTCATCTAAACAAAGAACACCTAGGCTTGTTACTAGCCGCCGTGTAAACAAAGAACAGCTGGGCTTGTTACTAGCCGACAAGTAAACAAAGAACAGTTAGGCTTGTTACTAGCCGCCATGTAAACAAAGAACAGCTGGGTTTGTTACTAGCCGCCATGTAAGCAAACAACACCTAGGCTTGTTACTAGCCGCCATGTAAACAAAGAACAGGTAGGTTTGTTACTAGCCGCCGTGTAAACAAAGAAACACCCAGGATTGTTACTAGCCGCCATGTAAACAAAGAACAGGTAGGTTTGTTACTAGCCGCCATGTAAACAAAGAACAATTAGGCTTGTTACTAGCCGCCGTGTAAACAAAGAACAGCTGGGTTTGTTACTAGCCGTCATGTAAACAAAGAACACCCGAGCTTGTTACTAGCCGCCGTGTAAACAAAGAACATCCCGGATTGATACTAGCTGCCGTGTAAACAAAGAACACCCAGGCCTGTTACTAGCCGCCGTGTAAACAAAGAACACCCAGGCTTGTTAATAGCTGTCGTGTAAACAAAGAACACCCAGGCTTGTTACTAGCCGCTATGTAAACAAAGAACACCCAGGCTTGTTACTAGCCGCCGTGTAAACAAAAAAGAACATCCAGGCTTGTTACTAGCCGCCATGTAAACAAAGAACACCCAGGCTAGTTACTAGCCGCCGTGTAAACAAAGTGCAACAAAGCGAGCACAGTTCACAATCAGCTGGAGTTCAGGTCACGACATCCACCACCCGGATCAAGGTCATGGAGTGTTGATTGTCTGTCGACTTGCCAATATTTACTAAAAGAGTTAATGATGCTCTGATTGATTAATCCCTGTTTCACGACTGCACACTTTCAGCTTAAAGTTAATGAATCAGTAAAATAAGTCACCCCAAATAAATCGGGAATAGTTTCTATTGTAAAAATGATCTCTGTAATAATAATTTACATCTAAATAATTTACGTTATACTCAAGTAGATAAATAATTTGCATTATGCTCAAGTCGATAAATAGTTTACATTATACTCAAGTCGATAAATAATTTACATTATCCTCAAGTCGATGAATAGTTTACATTATACTCAAGTCCATAAATAATTTACATTATACTCACGTCGATAAGTAGTTTACATTATACTCAAGTCGATAAATAATTTACATTATGCTCAAGTCGATAAATAATTTACATTATGCTCAAGTTGATGAATAGTTGACATTATACTCAAGTCGATAAATAATTTACATTATGCTCAAGTCGATAAATAATTTACTTTGTACTCAAGTCAATAAATAATTTACATTATCCTCAAGTCGATGAATAGTTTACATTATACTCAAGTCCATAAATAATTTACATTATACTCAGGTCGATGAATAGTTGACATTATACTCAAGTCGAGAAATAATTTACATTATATTCAAGTCGATAAATAGTTTACATTATACTCAAGTCGAAAAATAATTTACATTATACTCAAGTGGAACTTTTTTAAAACTAGCCCTGACACATCCGTCTACCGAGCTTAAGGGCATCGGGCAGAGATCTTAGCCAATACTTGTTTCCTCTTTCAACATCTCCTTGTTGGTTTCGCCGCAGCGAACACTGCTCTTATCTGACACCCCAAACGAGAAGGCGATACCTGCGCTCACACAACAAAGAAAGAATATTTGCCTGCAAGAAGTAGGAAACACCAAAGCTCTGTGTACATATTTCTATCAATGTATTACAAGTGAGGACGATATTTATGTAATATTCTGCATATAAAACTTGAACGCTTGAGTTGGTAACCTCAAAGAAACTCAGTTTTGCCAACCCAGGGAAATCTCGAAGGGAAAAAAAAATGTAGAAAAGAAAACTTCATAAATCAGTGATTCTCCACGGGGAAGCAAATGGCTCCCTGAGGGAGGAATTTCAAGTCTAAGAGAAAGAATTGAGGAGGATTTTGTTTTGTTTTCTCTCTTTTTTTTTGTCCCATAGAATGATGATTTAATATATAGGGGAGGATTCGATGGGCAGCCTGGACTGAAAAGTGAGGACTGGAACCTGGCAAGTTGAGAACCGCTGCTGCAGACAACAAAAATGAGCAGCGAAGGAAGAAAGAACAAAGTTTGGTCTCAATTAAAAAAGAAATAACTTTCAATGCCTCCATCTTGTCGTTGGTGGAGGGCTTGAGTGCCTGGGTAACCCAGAGAGCTATGCTAGCAGTCATACTGCCAGTAGGGACATCCATGCTGGAGCCAGTGGACATGGACCAGACGAGGCGAGGCATGGAAGAACACGGACAGATTTGTAGAAGCAGAGAAGGATACTCAGAGCCTCCGATGTCTTGTGGACAGTGTTTGTGTGATCAAGAACATGGACAGGAAGACTTCACTGATCAAGAACATGAATAGGAAGACTTCACTGAACACGAACATAGAAAGTTAGACTTCACTGATCAAGAACATGGATAGGAAGACTTCAGTGATCAAGAACATGGAAAGTTAGACTTCACTGATCAAGAACATGGATAGGAAGACTTCACTGATCAAGGAGATAGAAAGTTAGACTTCACTGATCAAGAACATGGAAAGCTAGACTTCACTGATGAAGAACCTCGTATGTCATAAAAGAACCGCGGTTCTGGCCTTATGGTGAACTACGTTAAGGCAGATACAAACCTTAACATTCCTCCCGTCCAGTGTTTGCTCAGCAAAAGTTTCCCCGATCTTGAAAACTGTCTTGGAGTTCTTGAACGTGGAGGTGATGTTGATAGTCCACGTGTCGCCGTCTCTGGATATCTCTTCATAGCTGGTAATACTGTTGCCCACTTTTCGCAGAACAATTCCTATTTCTGAAAGGACAGGAAGACCGCACAGTATTACATTGTTAAAAAAATAACGTACCGAATATCCAGTTTGAAGTTTTTGATCGAATACTTTGGTTGGCCAAACGCGAATTCGAACAAGAATTCAGGTTACAAGGAAGGGATGTTATATATATATATATATATCTGAACCTTAAGTGCCCAGCGTATATGGGGCTTCCGCAAGGGTTTTCCACAAATGCCTGTCCTTTGCCTTTTTTTCTGCTCTTGCCCAGGTGAGCGATATTAGATATAAAAGTATGATCATATTAGAAGCGTTGTAATTGTTTGACGACACTAAATTAAAATTATTTATTAATAATACGTAATCTAGCACTATTTCAGATGGTTCAGAGCCAAAATACTACAAATTTCTAGTTTAATATTTCACTTTCTTGCTAGATGTACCCTGACTGAAATATTAATTTATAGATGTATTCTGACTGAAATATTAATTTATAGATGTATTCTGACTGAAATATTAATTTATAGATGTATTCTGACTGAAATATTAATTTAGAGTCGGTCTTTGAAGATGCATGAAAAATATGTTTTCTTTTATTATTAAAAAAAAAAATTTCGCCATTACTCGGTTTAAAAAAAAAGTATTCGAATCGAATATTCGGTACATCTATTTTTCATTGTCACTGTATATACGTTAATAAACGTTCAGAATAAAATTTATCATTGAAGGATGTTTTGCATAAAATTGTCATGGATGAGATATTTTCCCTAGATCATAAAGAAATGAAAACACTGAATTTGAAGGTGTGAATTTATGTTGGAAGCGTGTGTGGTCGTTAGTGAATAAAGTTGCTCCTACTCAGTCAGTCAGTCATTTGCATCTCCCTGGCGGAACTTTGACTCCCTATCAGATCTCCTGTAGGCTTATCGGTTGTAAGCAAGACGCCCTGCTTCTGATGCATCTATTCGCAGATTATCAACGATGTCTTGCAGCCATCTTCGCCTTGGTCTTCCTCTATTTCTTTTTCCCATTATGCATCCTTCCAAGATGGTCTTCTGTAGATTATCATGACGTTTAATGTGTTCAAAATATTTAAGTTTTCTCCGTTTAATCCTCTTTACTAGCCAACTTTCTTCAATATTAAGTTATTGTAGTATGGATATATTTGTTCTCTTTTTTTGTGTGTCCATGATATTTGAAGGACTCTTCTGTAGTATCTACACTCAAAGGCTCCTACTATTGTTTTAAATAGCCTTAGCACCTTGGATTCCACGGAGTACCATGCAGGGCTCGGATGGTGGAGTCGTGGTAGGTCTTTCATAGTTGTAGGTCTCCCAATAGGTGGCTCATGTACAACCTGGACCTTTCTAGTGGCAGAACTACTTTCTTGTTTTCTAGAAGGCTGACAGATCAGTAGGGGCGGGAACACATAGTACTAAAGAGAGCCGTTTGGTGGTGGATGAGAGACAGCAGCCAACGAAGTCTTGGAAACTACTGAGAGTCAAGTGGTCTGTTAGTTTGTGCGATGTGGGTATGGGGTTTTGTGTATTGTTTCTTGGGCCTTTTTTCTTTGTCGCCTGAATCTACATTTTCTTTTTCGGAATAAAATTCTTTCCAGAAATTCAATATTTTTGGCAAGAATGCTGCTGCCAACCATACTGGTATGAGTCTGATTTCCATAGAGGCATTTCTTTTAGTAGCACTCATGACTGGGATGTTTGAAAAACAATAGAGCGGTGTTAACAAGGACTATATCATTGTGATTACAGGGTGAATGTAGGATTGTGTTGTTGATGTCTGTCGGGTGGCGTCCAGTGCCCGACCATGATGACATTGTTGATGACATGTACATTGAGGTGTTAGGATATTTTGTTTTATGGTGGATGTCAGCAAGTGTATGTCAGATGTCTGATACTCAAGCCATTGGTGATGTCATTAATGTCAGTGTTGACCGTTAATTTTGTCACCCTCTGATCGACATTAAATCTTGTCCGTGTCTGAGTTATTTTCCCGATACCAACACCTGCTACATAAACTGCTGAGACGTTGTCTTCATTCATAACGAACATTTAAGTCACCGTAGATACACTTCAATAAATAATCTCAGATGCCCAAGTGGCTTCTGCTTTCCTTAATGGGGAAGATGAGGTGTCGCTTCTTATTGTCTTCTCGTGGAATCTGGTGTGAACGTGCCTGCTGACTGGATGGCTGGAGATGTTGCTGAGACTGTTAACTGTTGACTGTGTTATAGAGAACTGTCTTGTGATGCTTTAAATCTGTTGTTGATGTGAAAGTTTGTGGAACTGTGACGTGAATTAGTTCACTACGACTTGGGCCTTGTTTATGATACCTTTTTGTTTTTTTTTACTGTTTCCTCTTACGTCCACGCCGTTTATTCTGCATCTGATCTATGGCTAGTCTATATATGTATATGTTCTATGGTTTGTCTAGATCTGCATCTGATCTATGGCTAGTCTACATATATTCTAATGGCTAGTATAGATCTGCGCCTGTTCTATGGCTAGTCTACATCTGCATCTGTTCTATGGCTAGTCTACACCTGCATATGTACTATGGCTAGTCTACATCTGCGTCTGTTCTATGGCTAGTCTACATCTGCATCTGTTCTATGGTTAGTCTAGATCTGCATCTGTTCTGTGGAGAGTCTCATTCTAAAATGTTCATCTCTCATGATAATAATTTCTTTCCTAAGACGCCATGCTCAGACTCATCATCATCATCATGTGCCGTGCCGACTGGCGTTGGCTATTATGCTTCTCCAGAGTATCCGATCCTTCATGCAGGCCATCAGCTCAGTTGGTGATCTCCTCTCACACCATCCCGTCAGACTGTCCAGTATCATTTCTCTTGGTCTTCCTCTTGATCTTCTTCCCTCTATTTTTCCTGTTGTTATAATATTTTCAATGCCCCCTCTTCTCATTGCATGTCCTATGAAAGTACATTGTCTCTCTCTTATCTTTTTGACAAGGTTTTTTGTCTCTCCAGCTCTTCTCATACATTCTTCATTAGTTAGAGGATTTGCAACATTCTTCTAATAAACCACATTTCTGCTGCTTCCAATGATTTTTGTGCAGACTTGCCTATTGTCCATGATTCACTTCCATATAACAAGATAGGTTCAATATAACATTTTAGGACTCGTTTTCTAACATTCATTGATAAGGATGTGTTGGTTAATATGTTTCTCATTCTCTGAAATGCAGTCTTTGCTTGGCCTATTCTGTTCCTAATTTCTGTTCTGCATTTCCCATCTGAAGTTATTACTGCTCCAAGGTATTTGAATTTCTGCACCTGCTTTAGAATAGTTCCGTTTAATTTAATACTGCATGCTGCATGCTCAGACTCCAGTATTTTAATCCTTGATCAGGTTTCTAGAGAGCTCCTTGGTTACATCTTGCATTTCGTGGCCACATGGTCTGGCTATATCTTTAGCTGTAGTTGATGGCAGCTGTTGCTCTATCAGCATCCGAGTCTGTGGGACTCAGTTGCTAGCTCCTGAAACAACATGACAACCAGTCTCTTGTTCTTGACTAGGGCGCTTCGGCTTCCCACGAATAGGTTCGGATTCGGTGTTCTGAACTTCGGAAGGTTCCAGATCGGTAACGTGAACATCAAAAGTTAGGAACCTGATAGTGTGAGTGACAGCAGGTTCAGATCTGATAGTTGCCTGATCCGAGTCTGTTGCTTCTGTTTGCTTAGTGCTGCAAGTGGTGTGTGGTTCAGACCCTGTGATGCGGATGGTGACAAGTTCAGTGTCCTGGTAGATCTCTGGGTCGAGCGTGTTGTTTCATTTAGTTCAGCACTGGAAATAATGAGTGGACTAGCGCTGACGGTGTAGATCGGAGAACCTGGAGAATTAGCTTCCATTTCACGGTCATAATACAGAACGTTTGCTTGTCTTGTCTTGTCTCCTTCCTCATATACCTTTCGGTGTTGATGGGGACAAATAGACGTCTTGATAGGGTTAGACGATCTGTTTCATATAATGGGATATTTAATGCTTCTGTAATTTCCTCTCTCCATCTCCTGCGTGGGCGGCCTCTTCCTATGTTATCTACAAATCTTAGTGTGAATGTTGTCTGTGATTTACTGTCTGGTGGTAACCGTGTAACATGGCCAAACCATTTGGCTTGCAGTTTCTAGATATAATGTAATACCGGTGTTACTCCGACCTTTGTCCTGATGGTGTTATTTCTTATTTGGTCTCTTCTTGTCACATTTAGCATTCTCCTGAAACATCTCTTTTCTGTCGTGATGTTTTATGTGCACTGATTGTTAATGTGTCAATAGGCAATAGAGTAGACTGCTCCTTGTCAATAGCCAACGGATCTGATTTCTCTGTGTCCATATACCGTTTGTCTGTTATGTACTGTACACGATTGAAGCCATCTGATAAACCAAAGGTCCGTGGCTCTGGCGACACCTTGCACCAAGATTTTATTATTTTCTGTGTGTTAAAGAGGAATCGTGAGAAGTGGCATTCTGATAATGTCCTCCACACTTGCGCACTCTGTATCAAATCTCTCCTCCTTTTGGGCTTGGCAGAGTTTGTCGAAGGCATGTTTCAGGGCCTCATTTTGCAAGATGTGGTAGATAATAATGAGACAGTGTTCCTGGTTTATGCATTCTATTGTTATAATCCAGGTATTCTCTCTCGCCCACGGACCTTATTTTTAATGGCATTCTTTTATTTAAACTGTAACATTTAACCGTAAAAGGGCTTAATTCTTTGCCCCGGTCGGAGCTGGCTTGCAGTTTCACATAGCTTGGCTGAAACTTGATGACTACTCATGTCACGATACCTCCGCTCTAGAGGTCGGTCACGTCCTAAACACGCCCATACTGGGATAATACGCCTAAACCGGTTTAACCAAAAGGGTGAAACTTACTAGTGGTGAGGATTCGTCCTCCTGGACAAAAGCTCCGTCCTGGTCACAACTAGGAAAGGTAGCGGCCACGACCGCAAAATGCTGAAGTCGGAGACACTGGACCAGTGCAGTCTAGACAGGCAACCACCTCTCACCAGGCGGGGATATACTGATATCCAAAACACGTCGAGGTCTTCCGGTGAGAAAGTCCAACTAGACTAAACTGGTGCAACGAAAATCACAGTGTTACGCAATCCCGCTTCTGAGACCCACCAAGAATACAGGCTCAAGCCCTGAGATACTCTGAACCTCTTGGGGCCCTCTCGGGGATCTCGTGTGGTCCTTTCGGGGACCACACGGGGAACCACGGGACTTAACGAGGACCACAGGTGTAAATTCAGCAGGACCACAGGGCGGTCTTGGTGGTAGAAGCGAACGAAGAAGAAGAAGAAGATCTTCAGGACATGAAAGTGCCGTGTGGTCAGTATCACAGCCTGGCCACAATTCATTCATTATTTGATACTTCCCCCCATACACACTTCTTACATTCCGTGTTTCTACCCTTATTTTTCTTTTTAGTTTGATGCAGGGTTTTCCTTAGTAACACCGTCAGGATTTTGTACGTCATCACAGTTACTAGTATTGACCTCTGTCTCACACTCAGTGTTAAAATTAGATCTATCTGGCCTGGGGGCCTCACCACCAGATCTTTTTCTTATTTGACTTTCCACGTTGTTGTTTGGGTTTCTTGGTATATTTTCAGAAGATAGTTTACCATTGCTTTCCTTCCGGGCAGTGACTGTACTAGTCAGTGATCGTAGCCATTGTCCCTACATTGAGATCATCTGCCTACCATCATAGAATGGTGACCATAACCAACATTATCTGTCGACTGCTGTCCCATTCCATCCACCACCTGCTCCCATGGCTTCATGTCACCCTGATCGGGGGGCTATAGAGTACTCCACCTTGGCCAAGGGTGTCCCATAGACTGACGGAGGTAAGGAGGCATCTTATTTCTTTGATAGGGGATACCCCTACCCCGCTAACCAGAATTACCACATATACCTTCCCATATTTCTCTAGTACCCATTTTTACAGGCTTGATAGACCCCAGGACCTTTTTGATGTGTACTTCAGAGAAAAAAAAAATCCCCACTGCTGGGACTTGAACCCCATACCACCTGATTAATAGACCTAGCGCCTAACCACTCAGCCAACTCGGCCGCTGAAACTTGAAAAAAAAAGCGATAATTAAAAACAGGACAGAATATATTTTGCTTACTAACATTTTAAAGTAATACTTCACGTATACATATCCACTCGCATACATTTTGTACTCACCAGATGTGTACTAGTTCATCTTCTTCTCTTGTCTTCTGGTGAACTTATAGTGTATGTAGAACAACATATGTTTAGAAACTAATCACAGAATGAATCACTACATATGAAACATTTCCGAATTTTCCTATAAGACCTCGGCCGTAAGTACGAAAGGCTGTAGCTCGATCGAACAGGGGCATAACAGTAATAATTATTTTGAAAATAATGCAAACAACACTGAAACATTAGCAATGTATACATACCGGAATCAGATTTTTTGAGAAATACTCACTGGTTGCTTTCATGTATTCATCAAAGTTCTCATTCTTCTCCAGCTTCCAGTGGCCAAAGAGTTTCTCAACCATTGTTTATCAGAGTAAGATAAACCTGTGGACTGTCAAACTGATTCGGTCATAAGATTTACTAAAAACATAGCGCCCAGCAACACTTACCATCAAACCATAGCGCCCAGCAGCATTTAACATCAAACCATAGCGCCCAGCAACACTTAACATCAAACCATAGCGCCCAGCAACACTTAACATCAAACCATAGAACCCAGCAACACTTAACATCAAACCATAGCGCCCAGCAATACTTAACATCAAACCATAGCGCCCAGCAACACTTAACATCAAACCATAGAACCCAGCAACACTTAACATCAAACCATAGAGCCCAGCAACACTTAACATCAAACCATAGCGCCCAGCAGCACTTAACATCAAACCATAGCGCCCAGCAACACTTAACATAAAACCATAGCGCCCAGCAACACTTAACATCAAACCATAGCGCCCAGCAGCACTTAACATCAAACCATAGCGCCCAGCAACACTTAACATCAAACCATAATGCCCAGCAACACTTAACATCAGACCATATCAAGCGTTAAAGTTGGCTAGAAATCAAACAGCCTCAAGCTTATACTGCTCGATAAGAGAGGTTCCCAAACGTTTTCAGTTCTCCGCCCTCTTTACTTTCCAGGCAGAGCTTCTGAGTGACATTTTATAAGCCGGCAACACCTCCTATCACCGCTTTTATCTTTCTTCCATCGTCTCTGGCCTGCTCGAAGTTATCTGGGTCGAATCTTTCTTCCATCGTCTCTGTCCTGCTCGAAGTTATCTGGGCCGAATCTTTCTTCCATCGTCTCTGTCCTGCTCAAAGTTATCTGGGCCGAATCTTTCTTCCATCGTCTCTGACCTGCTGGAAGTTCTCTGGGTCGACCCTTAAGACAGGGAAAATGCTCGGGACCCCTAGGAGTAATGCATGAACTGGAACATTCTCTTCTTAACCCCCCCCCCCCCCCCCCCCCCGTTTCACATAATAAATGAACTTATAGTTTTACATAATTTAATACATAATTACCGGTAGATAATTAAACATTATATATTTACATCCAGTGTTTAATAGGAGATCCCTAATGTTTGATATGAGTTTCAAATAAGGTGGGAAAAACATCAATTTATAATGTACTTTTGATTTTTTTTAAAAAATAAGTGACTAAATCAATCTTCTAGTCGCGCTTATGAGGAATATATAATGGTCAGGAGACGAAGACACTGTCCCATTTAGCAGTCAGTGACCCATATCTGATATGTAAAGGTTGGTGACCCAATGCTGGCCAGGACCCTGTCCCACTTCTCCTTTTTTACCCCTAGTAACAGGCCTAGCCTGGCTAAATAACGGGGCACGGATCGCTATAGTCCACATGGTGGTGGAGCCTGCTATTGAAGTATTGCATAATCCCTACTTTTTTTAAGCTCCATTAAGGGACTGAACCCCCCCCCCCTCCACCTCCACCACCACCACCACCACCACCACCACCACCACCACTACCACTACCACCACCAACACCACCAACACAGATTGGTACCAAGCCTAAACGGTGTTGTGCCTCAATATCTTCACTGCATTGATCTCAAAGAACACCAGCTTGCAGTTCCAGGGAGACAGAAGACAAGACAAGACAACACAAGACAAGGCAAGACAAGATAAGACAAGACAGGACAAGACAAGACAAGACGAGACAAGATAAGACAAGACAAGACAAGACAAGACGAGACAAGATAAGACAAGACAAGACAAGACTAGATAAGACAAGACAAGACTAGACAAGACAAGACAAGATAAGACAAGACAAAGCAAGACAAGATAAGACAAGATAAAATAAGATAAGACTAGACTAGACAAGACAAGACAAGACAAGACAAGACTTAGCAATGCATTTACTGGTCAGAGTATTCATGTCCATCGCCCTGCACGGGCCGAACCATGTGGATCAATATCCTACTTCACATCTTTGTAGTGCTGCTCAAAAACAGCCTGAGAGAGGAGGAAGCAAGTGATATGGTGGCGGACCTGAATGAGAAGTCTGACAATGCAACAAGCTATGGAAAATGGAGGATCTTTTTTCCCCAGGGCAAGTAAAAAAGTAACTGCATATTAAGGGACGTAAAAGTCGAAAAATATATGAGGACAAAAAGCTAGGACGAGTTAAAAAGTATTTTCATATATTTTCAATGATTAGGTCTCTCTGTTTGTGGTTTCTTTTTTATTTGCCTTCGCTACAGTTTTTGAGAAATATAAACGAAAGAAAGATTGAAGAGAGGGTTTAATAATTAGGACCATTATGGGTGGGCTAGAAAGCACACGGTTGAGCTGGTAAGTGCTTGATTGGATTAATGAGTGTATAGACTCTTTCTTATTCCTATGCGCAAGAAAATATCATCATCGTCATTATCTTCATCATCACCATAATCATCAGTTGCTGAAAAAAATAAAATATACTATCCCACTACTTTCACAAGAACAAGAAGAACAACAACAGCAAATGAAGCAGCAGCAACAACAACAGCAATAACGACGGCAAATAAGACAGCAGAAATAACGGAAACAAATAAAACAGCAGTAATAACAACAACAATAACAAATTAAACAGCAGCACCACCAACAAAAACAAATAAAACAACATCGATCAAAATAACAGCAAATAAAATGGCAACAATAACAAAAGCAATAGCAAACAGAACAGTTCAGATAATACGAAACAAGACAGCAGCAATAAAACAATAACAACATCAAATAAAAAAGCAGTAAAAAGAAGAACAACAATAACAAATAAAACGGCACCAGTAACAACAACCACATCAAAAACAACAAATAAAATAACAGCAATAACAACAACAACAACAACAAATAAAACACCAGCGATAAAAACATACACAACAACAATAACAAATAAGAGAGCAGCAATGCCAGCAGCAACAAAAAACAACAACAGCAACAACAAAAACAAGAAAAACAAATAATACAGAAACAACAACAACAACAAACAGAAACACTATCAGTAATAAATAAAACAGCAGCAAAAACAACAACACCAACACTAAAACAGCAGCAACAGGAACAGTAAATAGAACAACAACAACAATAATAACAGCTATAATTTATAAAGCAGCAGCAATAACAACAAACACAACAGCAACGTTTTGTGAGTCCACCTCAGTCTCTCTGCTACCATGCCCGTATGTCTTTCATTCCGTTAGTCTGCTCGTGCATGTACTAATCAATCCAAGCATTTATTCAACCTGTTTTTTTCATCTCACTAATTTAACCCACCAATATGTATTTACTAAACTACCTACCCACTCAAGAATCAATCCGCGCACTTACTAATAAATTTATACGCTTGCCATACCATTCATTCATTCATTTGCATGTCCCTTGTGGAACTTTGCCTCCCTAACAAGCACTCCTGTAGGCCTCTCGGTTGTGAGCAAGATGGTCTGCTGCTGATGGCCATACCAAGTGTGCACTAATATTTACAATTAACTCATCTGTGGTACCACACGTATTTGTCATGCTCTTTCAGGAAGATATGGAAAAGCGGGAGTTGGCCCAAGGACTGGAGACGCTCAGTTCTACACACCTCGTCCAAGAACAAGGACCTAAAAATGTGTACGAATTATAGAACTATCGCGTTTATAAGCCATGCAAGCAAGATATTGCTAGGAATCATATTGAAAAGGATAGAGGGGAGAAAAAGAACAAGAAATACATGAAGTGCAGGCGGGTTTACCAATCAGGTGGTACGGGGGTTCAGTCCTAGCAGTGGGGTTTTTTTTCTCTAGTACACACACCAAAAAGGCCCTGGGGTTCACCCAGCCTCTAAAAATGGGTACCAGAGAAATCTGGGAAGGTAAAGCGGTCAGGCGTGATACTGACCACATCAGACTTTCATGTGCCGAATATCATGGCAAATGCCGGCCTAACTATTCCCCAATATGCCTTAATGGCGTGGAAACGGAAATTTTACCTTTTACCTTTTTACAGGCAAGTTTCGGAGGCACCAGAGATCGTGTAGCAAACACGAGGAACATCACAGAAAAGTGTAGGGAGTTTAATGTGGATCTATATACTCGTTTTGTAGACTACTCCAAAAACTTCTGACTATGCACAACATCAACTGTTATGGTTTATTATGAACGACATGGGTTTTCGCAGTCACCTGGTATACCTCATCACCAAACTGTACCAAGATCAGCAAGCAGCGCTGGGGGGGGGGGGGGGGGGGGTAGATGGCGCAACATCGGGTTGGTGTGACCTACGCGAGATAGTAAGACAGGAACGTATCCTTTCTCCATACTTGTTTAACATCAATGCCGAAAACATCACGGGGAAATGTAAGAGAGGAACAAGGAGACAGCTAAATTAGACTCTTTCAGCATCGAGGGCCACAGGATTCCAGAAATTTCAGAATCTTGTAAAGTCTGAATGCGTCACTGCAAGACGCCGGTCAACCTTTTGCATGACCGTATAGCATTCAGGGAGGCTGTGAGATGGACAACGTTCAGGAAAGGACGTGTCACATGAATGAATAAATGAATGAACTCATTACGTTCAATTCATCCATTTACTAAATTCATTTTTTTTGCACTTACCATTCCATTTATGATCTTATGAATCCACTAAGGCCTTTAGTAATGTTATCTATACACACACTAATCCACTAAAGCTCATACTAACCTCATTTATCCACTAACTCACCCACAATAGTCTTAACTGATAAACATTCTTCCCATACCCTCGTTCTACCCATTGTTTATAGCCCCAGAAAGCTAAAACAGAACTTGAAACAAAACAGCCAAAAGAAAATGCAGGTAGTAATTACTTACACACAATATCCGTAGCGAACTGCACCACAAGCAGATGTCACTACAGTCAGCTGCGGTGAAGTCTCGGACCGCCACTCCTTATATACAGGGGAGAGAATTCATGTGAACCTCTAGAGGTCAAGGTACTCTGAACAAAGGTCATAGGTTCAGTTTGATGAGACGCGTATTAACCCATGTGTCTTAGATGCCTTTATCTTGTCTTAAATATTATTGTCTTGCTTTAAATGTCTGTTATTTTGTTTTCTTAAGCACCAAGACGGGGAAGTAATCACGTGAACTATCGTTCTGTATTGGCGATTACCAGAAATGCTAAAAGATCTAAGTGAGCGGTTATCAGAATAGTTTTAAACGCAGATAATGAGTTATTAGGTTTGTTAAGGACCGGGTGAGTATTTGTCAAATGTAAGTTTGAAAAGAAAAGAATAAAAAAAATACAACAGTTGAGTATTCTAATTACTAAAGAAAAAGAATACGATCAACAGGCCTGGAACAGTTCTTCGGGCGAGTTTAACATTTAAAATAATCTGATTGGAGTATTTCCTAGCTCGGCTGGTTTTGTTGCGGGTTTCCATAACAGTTCCTTTTTTCCCTTGTCGAGTCACATCTAGATGGGTCTCATGATAAAGTTGATAAAATCCCTTGATGAGGTTGAAAAGCTCGCCGAAAACAGAAAAACTTGGTGAACTACCACGCGAGCCCTATATGACGTTTAACGGCACGAGAAGGATGTAAGATGTAAGATTTCCTAGTTGTGATTTGTTCAAACTGACAGGAAATAAAATATGAATAAAAATCATCATCATTAGGTGCCGTGCCGACTGGCGTTGGCTATTATGCTTCTCCATAGTACACAATCCTTCATGCAGGCCATTAGCTCGGTTGGTGATCTCCTCTCACACCATCTCGTCAGACTGTCCAGTATCATTTCTCTTGGTCTTCTTCTTGATCTTCTTCCTTCTATTTTTCCTGTCGTTATAATATTTTAAATGTCCCATCTTCTTATTGCTTGTCCTATGAAAATGCACTGTCACTCTCTTATTTTTTTTTTTTTGGACAAGATTTTTTTGTCTCTCCAGCTCTTCTCATACATTCTTCATTAGTTATTTTTGCTGTCCAGGGAATTTGCAACATTCTTCTAATAAACCATATTTCTGCTGCTTCCATTGACTTTTATGCAGACCTGCCTATTGTCCACGATTCACTACCATATAACAAGATAGGATCAATACAGCATTTAGGACTCGTTTTCTAACATTCATTGATAATGATGTGTTGCATAATATGTTTCTTATTTTCTGAAATGCAGTCTTTGCTTGGCCTATTCTGTTCCTAATTTCTGTTTTGTATTTCCCATCTGAAGTTGTTACTGCTCCAAGGTATTTTAATTTCTGCGCCTGATTTAGAATAGTTCCATTTAATTTTATACTGCATGCTGGTGGATTCTGTTTCTTAGATATAACCATAGTTTCTGTCTTTTCGATGTTCAAAGTAAGGCCTTTCTGTTCATTTTCTTTGCTGACTTTATCCAAGAGATTTTGTAGGTCTTGTTGGTTCTCAGCTATCAGTACTGTGTCGTCAGCATACCGAAGGTTGTTAATATTGTATCCTCCAATTTTTATGCCTGGTTCTGTGATTATCGTTCTTATAATATTCTCGCTGTACAGAGAAAAAAGTCTGGAGATAGTACACGCCCCTCTCGCACTCTCTGTTTTATTGGTTGATATTTTCCAGTTTTATTTTCAATTCAAATCCCTGCTTCTTCCTGCTAATATAGATGTTTTACAATCCTCAGGTCTTTGCCGTCTATGTTTATGTCTTCAAACATTTTAATAATTTCATTATGTTTCACCTTGTCGAATGCCTTGGTGTAATTAAAGAAGCATAAGTTGAGATCTTTCTGTACTTCTAAAGCTCTTTCTGTTAGTGTTGGTAAAGCATAAATGACATCGTGTATTCCTTTTCCTTCAACAAAATCCAAACTGTTCATCTGCTATTTCCATTTTTAACTTTTTCCTTGTTCTTCTCATAATAATTCTAAGAAGTAGCTTCGTTATGTGACATGAGAGGCTGATAGTCCTGTGGTCCTCACATTCCTTTGCACTTGGTTTCTTTGGTAGTACTATAAACGTAGATTTAAGCAGGTCACTGGGCATATAACTACTGTTGTAAATGTCATTCAGTAACTTGGTTATTATTTTTATTCCCATCTCCTCTAGCGCCTCTATTTCTTCTTTTGTTATATCATCAGGCCCAGTCGCTTTTCCTTTCTTCATGTGTTTGATGGCATCTATAATTTCATCTTCAAGTATTGGTGGTCCATCACAGTTTTCAGTATCTGGTGTTATTTCTGGTCTTCTTCCACCATATAGCTCACCGATGTACTCTGTCCACAATATCTTCTTTTCCCATTAACATTTTACCTTCTTTTGACTTCAGGCATCATGTGGTATGTTTTTTCTTCCTTCCTGTGAGTTCACTAATTCGATATCATAAATAAAAAATAGTTATTCGAATTACTTCCTACATCCATCTAAATTTCACTACCAATATTCTACTCTTTCTTCCTTTCCTTATCTTCGAGACTCATGTGTAATTAATTTACTTTTTAACTTCACTCTTTGATATAATGTCATATGAGAGTAAAGTTGCGTTGTGCTGTAATTCTTGCATGTCTGAGTCACTTTGCTCCCTGCGCCCATACATCCGTCTTGAGCACGCATTCCCTTCGGGTTTTCTTCCATAATCTTTGACTGTTCCCAGCCATCTTGTGAAGCAGCAGGGTTTGGGTTGTTCTTTGGCTGGTCCCTACCTTCAGATCTGCCAGGCTTGGGTGACCTTGCCAGGAGCTATGTTATTATTATATTATATTATATTATATTATAATGTCAAGTTACGTTGTGTTGTGTTGTATTTTCTTTGGGTCATGGGGACACACATGCTCTCTCACTATGGCAAACATGCGAGAAAATAAATAACAAACTAAAATCACATATAAAAACATATAGATAAAACAACACCCCAAAGTAGAAACGGATAAAGAGGTTTTTTTTTTCAGAAATGACACTCTTCCGATTGACACTGCAGGCTGAGGCACTATCTATATCAGAAGCTCAACAGATCTATGTGTCGGAGGCAAAGAGCAAACAGACAGCACACCACCTCCAACGTTACCAGCTACACAACCTGCTCAGTCAAAGGACCTGGCCAGACCCCAGCTCCCAACAAGAAAAGCTCTACGGCGATGCAGAAGACCTGAGACGAACTCTGTGTGAAAGAGATTGGTGTCCGTGTCTGAGCGAACGACGACGAAGAAGAAGAAGAAGAAGAAGACTCTGTGATGTAGTTGAGGTTACAACCGGACAAACTAACCTTGTGATTCTTCCGAATGCAGAACATAGCTATTTTGTCACTTTATCCATCTTTTAGAGTCAGCCGGGCCTCCCTGGATAGGTATTTACTGTATTCCAATCGTTCTTGGCCTGGGGGCCATGGACCGGCCAATGGATTTTTAAAATTTACCATCATCTGGGTTCCATTTATTGCCTTATTTTTAATTAGAGATCCACAGTTGTTCTCAGACCAGAAATGGGGTCCTCGGTCTAAAAATGTTAAGAACCACTGCTCTAGCATATTGAATACAGCAAGAAATGCAACGGAGAAATACCCATAGATTTCTATTCCCAGAGGTGTTTGTGCAAAATTTGGTGGCGTCGCGATATCATTGATCGGTGTTGGAAGCTGTTGCAAGTATAAAGAGACATATATTGATCTAAAATTTGAAATATTAAAATAAATGGAATAACTTGAGCCACCTGTTGATTAGCATTACGTTTTAATGAATACAGCAGAGTTTGCTAATATTTATAATTGAAAAGGAAAGTATGTAACCTGGTGACAGTTTTTACATTACCCGACGCAGCAGTGCCGTGTAATTTGTGGTAATAAATGTGGACAGCAAAATATAATTAACGTTAAAATATATAAAATACGCAAATAGAATTAGCGTTCAGAAGCACTAGACACATACAGATAATCCTTAATCACGAATCCCTCACTTCGGTCTAGGAGCTAGCAAATAAAATAAACTGGAACAAATAGCGGAAGACCTTCAAAGGTAGGTCCAGTTGTCATGCAAGAAACTCAGTGCAAATATAAATGCTCTGGGACATGGCATGCCTAAATAACCTGTACATACAAACATAAATACTCAGGGACTTAACATGCCTAAATACCCCATACATACAAATATAAATACTCTGGAACATACCATGCCTAAATACCCCAAACATGCAAGCATAAATGCTCTGGGACATAATACGCCTAAATACTCCATACATGAAGACATAAAGCCTGCTGTTAAGCAAAGCAACCCGTAAAATAAATCACATACGTCCCAAAAACACACCGACATGCTTAAAAAACTAATACTAAGGAATTCTGAACAAAAAGATAACTATTTTTGGTCAGTTCTCTGTATATGACTCCAGTTCTATGGATAACATCACGACATGGTAGAAGGAAAGGCGCCATGTTGTTGGGCATCAACGGGGCAGAAATTTCAATGTCTCGCTAAGCTCTGGGTATGAAATACGCTTGTATTGTCGATGAGTTTACATCTCTCTTTCTCTCTTTCTCTCTCTCTTTCTCTCTCTTTCTCTTTCTCTCTCTCTCTTTCTCTCTCTCTCTTTCTCTCTCTCTTTCTCTCTCTCTTTCTCTCTCTCTTTCTCTCTCTCTTTCTCTCTCTTTCTTCTCTCTCTCTTCTCTTTCTCTCTCTCTCTTTCTCTCTCTCTTTCTCTCTCTCTTCTCTCTCTCTTTCTCTCTCTTCTCTCTCTCTTTCTCTCTCTTTCTCTCTCTTTCTCTCTCTCTTTCTCTCTCTCTTTCTCTCTCTCTCTCTCTCTCTGAACCTTAAGTGCCCACGCCACATGGGTCTTCAGCAAGGGTTTTCCACAAGCGCCTGTCCTTCGCCTTTTTTCCACTCTTGCCCAGGTGAGCCCTCTGTTGCTCAACATCCTCTCTGTTGTTCTTCTCCATGTCTCCTTTGGTTTACTAAAAAAAAAAGAAGACATTAACAGATGCAACATAAACAGAACACAACCTTTTCCTACAAACAGTTATCGGACAAACTAGTATCGTAATATTGTGCTATAGTTTAATCACTCAAAAATCTAATTTCAGAATCGAATTTTTAAAAATAATAGTAATTTTGCGAAAATTATTTTCTTTAAGCTAGACATTGGTTTTTGCAATGAATTAAAAAAAATTTTTTTACAAATTTTATTTAGCAATTAAAATGTACGCGATGTGGAAACACTAGAATATAAATGACGGAAAATAAATCAATTAAACTAAATAAATTGCATTGCCCAGGAAGTGTTAAATTTTTATGGGATACGAAACGGTTAATCTTTATCAGAAAATAAACAGTGTTAATCTTTGAACAAGTAGAAAGAAACAGGTTTTTTTCTGAAATGCACAAGAAATGTGAAGTGTTAGCAATACTGTGTTTGTGGAAAAGAAGTTCAAAGTTCAAAGATTTCAACCAACAGACAAATGTTTGATGGGCACTAGAAGATGAAAGCAGAGCTAATTCAGAGAAACTGATCTAAACACGTGAGGGGAAGGAAAGAAATGTAAAATAATACTAATAATAATAATAATAAAGGAGAAAAAAATTAAAAAGATCAGTCCATTGGAAGCCATATGTCGGTCATGTGATGAGAAGAAACAATCAGCGAATCCCCAAACAAGCTATCAAGTGAAGCACAACAGGCCGAAGAAAAAGAGATCGACCACGTGAAATTCTAAAGAGGACATTGCTAAGCGAAGCCAATTCAGTGGGCATATCATCCCTTGATGAGATTGAAAAACTCGCCGAAGACAGAACATCTTGGCGAACTACCATGCAGGCCCTATGTGACGTTTAGCGGCACGAGAAGGATGTAAGATGTGAGATTGGAAGCCATAGTTTAGCGAGACTTCTCACCTTCTAAGAGCACAGCTTCGTGAATCAAAGCACCTGCTCACGTCTTTGTTCCATAACATTTAGTGCCAGGTGTCCATTTTCAACTGGTTTGATTGAATCTCACTTATAGTCGAGGTAGAATAGAAGCCCTACGCTTGGATAAGCTATTTCTTTCCATAAAAGAGCATAGTTTTATTGAAAAGAGCAGTGACTGGCAGTTCTATGAAAGCAACAAATGAAGAGCAAGGCAATTCTACGTGAGCAGAAAATATTGTACATGACGCAAACCTTGCTCTCCTTGATCCGGCTTAGTCTGGTTAAGAAGGTCAAAGTATTTGATCGCAGCCAAAAAATGATTTTTAAAAAAAAATTACATAAATATAATGATCACTTTAAAGACCAAAGTCTAAATACATCAGCGTTAGAGCAATCTTGTTCATCAGAAGAGCAGGTAGATAGCTTTTTCCTTAAGTGTTCCATTGAACTTTGGTCTCCGGCTTCTTGGAATCCAGTGGTTCTCAACGAGGTTTTTTGCGCTGGATCCATTTTATTCCCTGAGAACAGCCGTGAACTACTCTAATGGCCTGAGAACAGCTGCGGACCTCCTTTATGGCACGAGAATAAATGTTAACCTATTTATGGCTTGAGAATAGCTGTGGACTGCCTCAACGGCCTGAGAACAGCTGTGAATCTCTCACATGGCATGAAAGCAGCTGTGAAGCCTTTTAATGGACTGAGAACAACTGTAGATAGATAGATAGATAGATAGATAGATAGATAGATAGATAGATAGATAGATAGATAGATAGATAGATAAAGATAGATAGATAGATAGATAGATAGATAGATAGATAGATAGATAGATAGATAGATAGATAGATAGATAGATAGATAGATAGATAGATACATACATACATACATACATACATACATACATACATACATACATACATAGAATGAATGAATGAATAATCTTTATTTTTAAAGGGTAAAGAATTGGGCACGCAGGCCCGTCTTACATTCTACCCTTCATCACTCCATCTTTCATTCTTTCCACACACTTGATTTAGTACAAATATACAAATTAAATTAGGAAAAAAACATAACAAGAGAGTGTAAGAATTAACTACTACATTCAAAGTAAAAGAGAAGAAGTAATTAACCTAATAAAATAGCACTCACGCACACATACACATGCAGACATATACATAAACAAAAATACATTGTAAATACAGATCTTCTAACATATGTTTTTAAACAAACATTAAAATAATTTCTAACAATATCTAACAAGTTGCTTTTCTAACTATATCATTTTAGTACTTGATGGTTGGCGAGTCCTGTGTTGAGAGAGTGCTGGTTATTCTATGGAGGCATATAATTACAAGCAAGTAAATAATGAAACAGGTTTGAGTTAAAGGATGAAGTATTACCAATGGATTTTAAATGGTAGGGGAGGGTGTTCCAGAGCTGTACTGCAGAGTATGCAAGGCTTTTCTTGTACAGATCAATCTTGGGTTTAGGAAGAAGACAGTTTTTTAAACGCTGGCTATGTTTAGTGTTATATGTAAACAGTGACCACAAGTAAGGCGGAGCATTGTGCGACAGAATTCTGTGAACAAACTTAACTTTGTTAAAAATGATTCTATTTTTGAGGGGTAGAATTTTGAGTTGTTTGTGTTGATCTACAGTCTATACTGGGTGTTTGTCACAAATAAGATTTAATGCTCGCTTGTGAAGTGAGTGGAGCCTTTTTGTGTTTGAGACTGAGCATCCATCCCAGATTGTGGAACAGTAATCTAAGTGTGTTTGTATGTGTGATATGTAATATATCTTTCTTGTGTCTTTGTCAATAAAGTGTTTAATTTTGGCTAATTGGTAAACTTTCTGTGCAATCAAGTTTGTTAGGTTATGTACGTGAGAATTCCAAGTTAAATGCTGATCAATGATGAGTCCTAGGGTTTTATGTTCATGAACATTTTCTATTGCCTTAATCCAAGCACAAAGCTGTAGTGAAGTTTTTGTTGCATTCTGCAGTTTCTGTCTTGTAGTGATGAGCATGGATTTTGTTTTGTTGGTGTTTATCAACATACCATTTTTATTACTCCATTTAATCAAACGGTTTATATCATTTTGGAGCGTTGTCTGTAGTTTATTGATGTCATAGTCACTATTGTAAAAAGTACAGTCATCAGCGAAAAGATCACATGAAGAGTGCTTTAAATGTAATGGTAGGTCGTTAATATAGATAGCAAAGAGAAGAGGACCAAGAATGGAGCCTTGAGGAATACCGGTATCAACCACAAATGAGCCAGATATTTTGTTTCTAAAGTAGACTACTTGTTTTCTACCTGAGAGAAAAGATGCAATATATTTTGTTAGGTCAGGGTGTAATCTATAGCCTTCCAGCTTTTTTGCAAGAATTTCATGATCAGTCATATCGAAGGCTTTCTTGAAATGAACAAAGACAGCACCACACAATTTGTCATCATTTATATTAGACATCCAGCTTTCTGTCATTTTAGTTAATGCTGTGTGGCAGGAGTAATTTGGTCTAAAACCTGACTGACTGTCTATTCATTCATTCATTCATTTGCATGTCCCTTGTGGAACTTTGCCTCCCAAACAGCACTCCTGTAGGCCTCTCGGTTGTGAATAAGATGGCCTGCTGCTGCTGCGTCCATTTGCAGATCGTCAACGATTTCTTGCAGCCATCTTCGTTTTGGTCTTCCTCTTTTTCTTTTTCCGATTATGTATCCTTCCAATACGGTCTTCTCTAAATTATCATGACGTTTAATGTGTCCAAAATATTTAAGTTTTCTCTCTTTAATCCTCTTAACTAGCCAGCCTTCTTCAATATTAAGCTCTTGTAGTATTGATATATTTGTTCTTTTTTGTGTCCACGATATTTGGAGAACTTTTCTGTAGCATTTACATTCAAAGGTTAGCGGGGTAGAGGTATCCCCTATCAAAGGAGAAGTAAGACGCCTCCTTACCTCCGTCAGTCTACGGGACACCCTTGGGCAAGGTGGAGTACTCTATAGCCCCCGATCAGGGTGACGTGAAGCCATGGGAGCAGGTGGTGGATGGAATGGGAGAGCAGCTGACAGATAGTGTTGGTTATGGTCATCATTCTATGATGGTAGGCAGATTATCTCAATGTAGGGACAATGGCTACGATCAGTGACTAGTACAGTCATTGCCCAGAAGGAGAGCAATGGTAAACTATCTTCTGGAAATATACCAAGAAACCCAAACAGCAATCATGGAAAGTCAAATAGGAAAAAGATCTGGTGGTGAGTCCCCCAGGCCAGATAGATCTAATTTTAACACTGGGGAAGAGTGTGAGGCAGAGGTCAGTACTAGTAATTGTGATGACGGACTGTCTATTAGTAGATTGTTTTCTTGCATGTGGAGCAGTGTTAACTTTTGTATATGCTTTTCAAGAGGTTTAGATAGTAATGACAGAATGGATATAGGTCTATAGTTTGTGAGGTCACTAGTCTGTCCAGATTTAAAAAGAGGAAAAACTTTGGCGAGTTTAAAAGCGTCAGGGAAATATTGTTTGTCAATGCACAAGTTGTATGTTAGTGTGTCTGTGATAACTGGTGCAGCGTAGCGCAGTATCTTGTTACTAATGTCATCACATCCTGCTGAGTTAGTGTTATTTAAGGACCGGATTTATTTATAAACCTCACCGACTGTGAGGAAAGGAATATTAATTTGTTTTAGCTTTACACATTTACTGTCGCTGAAAGTTTTCAGCACGCTCAGGTCGCAATTAGGGGTCGGTAATGAAGATTTTAGAACACTAATTTCTTCCCTAAAATGTTTAGTGAAGTTAGTGAAAGTATGTTAACCATTAAGTGTTTGTGGGTCAGTTTGCTTCCTTTTAGTTCTTATCTTATATCTTATATCCTTCCCGTGCCGTTAAACGTCACATAGGGCTCGCAAAGTAGTTCGCCAATTTTTCCTGTCTTCGGCGAGTCTTTCAACCTCATCAAAGGATTTTATGCCTATTAATTTGGCCTCTCTTAACAATGTCCTCTTCAGAGTTTCACGCGGTCTGCCTCTTTTTCTTCGGCCTGTTGTGTTCCACTTGATAGCTTGTTTTGGGATTCTCTGAGAATCCTTTTATTTACAAGTGTATTAATTGCTTTCCAGATTGATTTACTATCAGTTTTGTCTTTCACTAAATTTCTGAAGTAATTTTTCTTTTCCTGCCTAATTAAATACTGCACCTTATTCCTAAGTGAACGATAGCTACTGAAATTTCTGCTTTTGTGAGCTTCATCCCGTTTCCTCATGAGTTGCAATATATCGGGAGTTATACACGGGGATTTTGTTACGCGCTTTACTCTCATTTCTTTGATGGGGACATGTTTGTCAAAAATATTTCGAAATATCTTGATCCAGTATTCGATAGCCTCATTTGGATTTGTTAACTGGAAAACGTACGTAAGAGGCGAAGCTTTTAGATCAGTTAAAAATAATTCCAAGTTAAAGTTTTTAAAGTTTCTATATTTGATGTTGGTATGTTTGTTTCGGTATTTTATACCCCTTATGTGACCACGTACAGCAGACCGGGTAGTGATCACTCAGCGACACATGAGGGACAGTACATTCAATAATGTTTCCTGGATCAGCTACATAAATATGATCTATTAATGTTGATGATGATTCAGTTACTCTAGTAGGTTTGTTAACAATTTGGGAGAAATTGTAAGATGTTAAAATGTTCTTCCATGTAGGATTTGGCTGATTAAGATCTATATTGATGTCGCCTAGAATGGTTATGTCCTTGAATTTATAAGTTACAGCATCATCCATCATGGTCGCAAAGTGATCATACCACTCGGCTGAAGTATTTGGATTTCGGTATATAAAACTAATTAGAACTGGACTAAGATTTGATATTTTGATTTCTAGCATAATACATTCCATCTCTGATGTTTCCAGGTCTTCTCTTCTACAAAATTTAATTGTGTTAGAAATGTAAACGACTAAACCTGTCTCTAGCTTCCTAGTTGGGTCACGCCTGATCAAATTAAAACCATCTATTCGTATATCATTGTCAGTGATATTTTTATGTAATCTGCTTTCAGAGAAACCAAAAATATGAAAATGTTGTTGAAGTATATATGTAACCTCAGGGAGTTTTCCTAACAAATGATAAACATTTAAGTGGCCAACACGTAGGCCATCGTGTCGCAGCCACTCCTCTATTTTCTGAGTCACTTTATAACAATGTTAAAAATATTATATTTCAGTAAAAATAAAATAACTGGTCAGACAGACTTATTTGTGCAACAGTCAGATTTCAATCATGCAATTATAGGTATGCGTTTAAAGTAGTAAAGATAATGAGTCTAACTAAGTTTGTAATATACTGACAAATAATGGGAAAAAGTACAAAAATCAACAATGGAATGAACGTTATGTAAGTGTAAATTGTAAAAGACTTGATGACAATATTAGCTGTAAGCTAGCACTAAGAAATGTTTGTTCTGCTGTAAGAAAGTCTGTGGTTTTTGTTTTTATTCAGTTAAATTTATCTACAGAAGTTAAAAAGTGCTGGAAGTTTCAAGCTATCTAGTGTCTGTATGTGGGTGTTGCGTGTTGACTGTATCATAGATAGATAGATAGATAGATAGATAGATAGATAGATAGATAGATAGATAGATAGATAGATAGATAGATAGATAGATAGACCTGAGAGCAACTGTAGACACCCTCTCACCCCCACCCCTTTTATGACCTGAGAACTACTACTGCACGATGTCGGAGCAAATTATGTTTGTTGAAGTGAATGAAAATGACCCGGAAGCTAAGGTGACGGAACCAGCGAGATGATTCAGTTATCAAGAGCGTCCTTATGTTGGCCCCCAGAATCCAGATGTTTGCTTTGCCAAGTGTGAACGATGCAGAGGCCGACACTGCCACCTCGGTGGTAGTCTTCAAGGGGAAGTGATTCTTTTCAGGGGAAAAATATGGTCGCGTGATGATTTTATTCAAGGTTAACGGGTAGCTCCTTATTGTGAGATTACGTGATCATTGGATAGATGCTGTGCTCTTTTCTTGAAATGTTCATTTAACTCTTTAGTTCCAAGACTTCAAGAGGAAGATGAAGCCAGCTCCCTACGATCCTTGTTTCAGGATCTGCCCTATGAAAGAACTGCAGTTACGGAAACTGAGAATAGTTTCTTATATTTTAACTCTTATTCTCCCCCACCCCACTCCACCCCACCCCTACATAATCTTCGTTGTTCCTCGTTGTTTTCCTGGTGAATGATTTTCCCCTTCAAATTTGCCCACGTTTTCACGTTGTTTCTAGTGTTTTCCTTGTGAATGCATTTCTCCTCTAATTTCCTCCACATATCTTCCTTATCCCTCGCTGTTTTTCCTGGTGAATGGATTTCTCCTCTAATCTCCCCCCCCCATATATCTTTCTTATTCCTCGTTGTTTTCCTAGTGAATGTGTTTCCCCTCTGATTTGCCCCATATGCAAGGTGTTCCTCGTGTTTTTTTCTGGTAAATGTTTTCCCTTCTATTTTGTCGTTTTTCCTCATGTTTTCTTCGTGAATGTATTTATCCTCTAATTTCCCCCTTATTTTTATCCCTCCTTTGTCTTTAACCATGAATAATCTCTCTGTGAACACAAATCTGAACAGGGATATTATCGTTTACGCGCCGGGCTTAAAAAATGAAAAGAGTGTAGGAATACTCAGCAATACACACGAATCACGCAGATAACAGGCTGATAAAAATGAGAAATGAACGATCTTTGAGATTGGAACATGGAGGAAAGAAATGCTAAACTTGTATTCGAAGTTATTTCTCCTAGAACCTTAAGGGGAGACGTAAAAACTGACAGTTTATTAAATTTTTTAGCACGTACCTGTGGGAATACTGTGTGTGTGTGTGAGAGAGAGAGGGAGACGGAGAGAGAGAGAGAGATAGGATGGAATAGAATTTTTGCAGGTGAAAAACAAATAGCGTAGATGGCACCAAAAATCTTGTGTTTCACAAAATTTATTGAAGCGAATGAAAGGTTGGTCATGTTAAATCCTCAGCCCTGTCGCCCTGACAATATCCGCCGTCTTCTCCAGGCTTGAGTGTGAGCTCTCATGGCTTTTTTGTGTGTGTGTCAGTTCCTCTCCCTCAGGGGAGGTCTGTGCTCGGAGGTTTGAGTGGGTTGGACAGGTTTGCAGGATGTGTTCTAATGTCTGGATCGCAAAGCTGCAGGAACACTCATTTATGTGTGCTATTTTGAGGCGATAGAAAGGGGCATCACCCTATTCTGTTTTGATTCAAAGCGAAAGCCAGCAGGAAGGGGGGTGGTGTGGAGCAGTGTACCGGCTGGGCCATCCCCCGCTCCTCTTTTTAGACCTGCATGATTATAACATGAGATAATAGTTGACAGAATCTGTGTTCTCCCCCTCCTCTCTTTAGACCTACATGATTACAACATGAGATAATAGTTGACAGAATCTTTGTTCCCCCCCCTCCCTCCTCTCTTTAGACCTGCATGATTATAACATAAGATAATAGTTGACAGAATCTGTGTCTACCCCCTCCTCTCTTTAGACCTGCATGATTATAACATTAACATGAGATAATAGTTGACAGAATCTGTAGGCCCCCCTCCTCTCTTTAGACCTACATGATTATAACATGAGATAATAGTTGACAGAATCTGTGTCACCCCTCCTCTCTTTAGACCTGCATGATTATAACATGAGATAATAGTTGACATAATCTGTGTCCCCCCTCCTCTCTTTAGACCTGCATGATTATAGCATGAGATAATAGTTGACAGAATCTTTGTTTCCTCCCCCCTCTTCTTTTTAGACCTGCATGACTATAACATGAGATAATAGTTGACAGAATCTGT